>OY727106.1:5027434-5627434 GCA_963402855.1 Ormia ochracea
CAAAGTTTGACGATTTTTGGCCAAAATTGCAAAGGGGGTACACTTATCAAAAATTGAAATATAGCCCAAATCTCGAAAAAATATTTTTTCTTTATTATTAGCAAAAATATATTTTAAACATTTGAAAATATAAAATAAACATACAAGAGCAAAAAAACGCGGTATTTTCATTCAAAAATACACAAACGAACGTTTTCAAAGTTTGACGATTTTTGGCCAAAAATGCAAAGGGGGTACACTTATCAAAAATTGAAATATAGCCCAAATCTCGAAAAAATATTTTTTCTTTATTATTAGCAAAAATATATTTTAAACATTTGAAAATATAAAATAAACATACAAGAGCAAAAAAAACGCGAGATTTTCATTCAAAACTACACAAACGAACGTTTTCAAAGTTTGACGATTTTTGGCCAAAATTGCAAAGGGGGTACACTTATCAAAAATTGAAATATAGCCCAAATCTCGAAAAAATATTTTTTCTTTATTATTAGCAAAAATATATTTTAAACATTTGAAAACATAAAATAAACATACAAGAGCAAAAAAAACGCGAGATTTTCACTTATCAAAAATTGAAATATAGCCCAAATCTCGAAAAAATATTTTTTCTTTATTATTAGCAAAAATATATTTTAAACATTTGAAAATATAAAATAAACATACAAGAGCAAAAAAAACGCGAGATTTTCATTCAAAAATACACAAACGAACGTTTTCAAAGTTTGACGATTTTTGGCCAAAATTGCAAAGGGGGTACACTTATCAAAAATTGAAATATAGGCCAAATCTCGAAAAAATATTTTTTCTTTATTATTAGCAAAAATATATTTTAAACATTTGAAAATATAAAATAAACATACAAGAGCAAAAAAAATGCGAGATTTTCATTCAAAAATACACAAACGAACGTTTTCAAAGTTTGACGATTTTTGGCCAAAATTGAAATATAGCCCAAATCTCGAAAAAATATTTTTTCTTTATTATTAGCAAAAATATATTTTAAACATTTGAAAATATAAAATAAACATACAAGAGCAAAAAAAACGCGAGATTTTCATTCAAAAATACACAAACGAACGTTTTCAAAGTTTGACGATTTTTGGCCAAAATTGCAAAGGGGGTACACTTATCAAAAATTGAAATATAGCCCAAATCTCGAAAAAATATTTTTTCTTTATTATTAGCAAAAATATATTTTAAACATTTGAAAATATAAAATAAACATACAAGAGCAAAAAAAACGCGAGATTTTCATTCAAAAATACACAAACGAACGTTTTCAAAGTTTGACGATTTTTGGCCAAAAATGCAAAGGGGGTACACTTATCAAAAATTGAAATATAGCCCAAATCTCGAAAAAATATTTTTTCTTTATTATTAGCAAAAATATATTTTAAACATTTGAAAATATAAAATAAACATACAAGAGCAAAAAAAAACGCGAGATTTTCATTCAAAAATACACAAACGAACGTTTTCAAAGTTTGACGATTTTTGGCCAAAATTGCAAAGGGGGTACACTTATCAAAAATTGAAATATAGCCCAAATCTCGAAAAAATATTTTTTCTTTATTATTAGCAAAAATATATTTTAAACATTTGAAAATATAAAATAAACATACAAGAGCAAAAAAAACGCGAGATTTTCATTCAAAAATACACAAACGAACGTTTTCAAAGTTTGACGATTTTTGGCCAAAAATGCAAAGGGGGTACACTTATCAAAAATTGAAATATAGCCCAAATCTCGAAAAAATATTTTTTCTTTATTATTAGCAAAAATATATTCTAAACATTTGAAAACATAAAATAAACATACAAGAGGAAAAAAAACGCGAGATTTTCATTCAAAAATACACTAACGAACGTTTTCAAAGTTTGACGATTTTTGGCCAAAAATGCAAAGGGGGTACACTTATCAAAAATTGAAATATAGCCCAAATCTCGAAAAAATATTTTTTCTTTATTATTAGCAAAAATATATTCTAAACATTTGAAAACATAAAATAAACATACAAGAGGAAAAAAAACGCGAGATTTTCATTCAAAAATACACTAACGAACGTTTTCAAAGTTTGACGATTTTTGGCCAAAAATGCAAAGGGGGTACACTTATCAAAAATTGAAATATAGCCCAAATCTCGAAAAAATATTTTTTCTTTATTATTAGCAAAAATATATTCTAAACATTTGAAAACATAAAATAAACATACAAGAGGAAAAAAAACGCGAGATTTTCATTCAAAAATACACTAACGAACGTTTTCAAAGTTTGACGATTTTTGGCCAAAAATGCAAAGGGGGTACACTTATCAAAAATTGAAATATAGCCCAAATCTCGAAAAAATATTTTTTCTTTATTATTAGCAAAAATATATTTTAAACATTTGAAAACATAAAATAAACATACAAGAGCAAAAAAAACGCGAGATTTTCATTCAAAAATACACAAACGAACGTTTTCAAAGTTTGACGATTTTTGGCCAAAAATGCAAAGGGGGTACACTTATCAAAAATTGAAATATAGCCCAAATCTCGAAAAAATATTTTTTCTTTATTATTAGCAAAAATATATTTTAAACATTTGAAAACATAAAATAAACATACAAGAGCAAAAAAAACGCGAGATTTTCATTCAAAAATACACAAACGAACGTTTTCAAAGTTTGACGATTTTTGGCCAAAAATGCAAAGGGGGTACACTTATCAAAAATTGAAATATAGCCCAAATCTCGAAAAAATATTTTTTCTTTATTATTAGCAAAAATATATTCTAAACATTTGAAAACATAAAATAAACATACAAGAGGAAAAAAAACGCGAGATTTTCATTCAAAAATACACTAACGAACGTTTTCAAAGTTTGACGATTTTTGGCCAAAAATGCAAAGGGGGTACACTTATCAAAAATTGAAATATAGCCCAAATCTCGAAAAAATATTTTTTCTTTATTATTAGCAAAAATATATTTTAAACATTTGAAAACATAAAATAAACATACAAGAGGAAAAAAAACGCGAGATTTTCATTCAAAAATACACAAACGAACGTTTTCAAAGTTTGACGATTTTTGGCCAAAAATGCAAAGGGGGTACACTTATCAAAAATTGAAATATAGCCCAAATCTCGAAAAAATATTTTTTCTTTTCAAAAATACACAAACGAACGTTTCCAAAGTTTGACGATTTTTGGCCAAAAATGCAAAGGGGGTACACTTATCAAAAATTGAAATATAGCCCAAATCTCGAAAAAATATTTTTTCTTTATTTTTAGCAAAAATATATTTTAAACATTTGAAAACATAAAATAAACATACAAGAGCAAAAAAAACGCGAGATTTTCATTCAAAAATACACTAACGAACGTTTTCAAAGTTTGACGATTTTTGGCCAAAAAAGCAAAGGGGGTACACTTATCAAAAATTGAAATATAGCCCAAATCTCGAAAAAATATTTTTTCTTTATTATTAGCAAAAATATATTTTAAACATTTGAAAACATAAAATAAACATACAAGAGCAAAAAAAAAACACGAGATTTTCATTCAAATAATTTTATTTTTAATGAAAAGGTGCTAACGAGGAAAAGCAATTCCATGGCATTAAAGGTTATGTGGTGTGGGCTGGACTAGAGTCAACCAAATTTAAGGCCCTATTCCCCGAATGGTCAGTAAGAGATGATGTGAAGGAAATTAATTTACAAGTAAGTTAATTAAGAATGTACAAAATAAAATAATAAAAGTCCAGAGTACGGAATGGACTGCCTGTTACGTGTTGTAATAATACTTGTTGACAAGTTTCCACACCGTGGAAGCTTCTCCGTATTTTTTCCGTCTGCACTATTCCCAATCGTGTTATTAATACAAAAACATGAACGTTTCTAATACGATATTGCAAAATGTTTATTTTTTTTGGTGATACAAAACTTGTAACCGGAAATAGTGGCGCGCATGCGTAATCAGAACAATTTAATTATTTTTGTCTAAACTTTAATTTTAGCTTTAATGGAAAACTAAAAAAACATTCCTGGCAATATATATTTCTGGAGAACAGAGAGTGAGCTCTTAAATAAATATTTTATATATACATTTTGTGTGACATTGCAGGGCTTTCCCACTCCTGCTGATATAAAATAAAATCCGTTACAAGTAACCATTCACATATTATTTTTATTATTATTATTTTATTATTTTATTTATTATTTATAGTAATTTATAAAAATTATTTCACATGCAATATAAAGTTGAATGCAGTTTAAAACTGAATTTCTTTAGTAAACAAAAAATGGAATCGTCCTTTACAAAATTACGAACTCAATTATGAGTTAAGCTGAGTTTTTAAAAAATAGTTTCCCCTCCGTTCCCTGTAAAATAAATTAAATATAAAAAAATTAAATGTTTTTAATTTATTAAGCGGTGATTTCTCTTTCAGGATGGCCGCACAGATGAGCCCTCGCCCATTATCGATGTGCTGGAACAATTGACGCAAACGGAATATCCGTTGCTGGTGCTGCAAAACCGCCCTCTACCGGAAGGTGTCGATCCAACTCGCTTAGAATTATATCTAAACAATGAAGATTTCGAAAAGGCTTTGGGCGTAACGCGCCCAGAGTTTGATCAAATGCCATTGTGGAAGCAAACAAACCTGAAGAAAGATAAAGGCTTATTTTAAAAATTAAATTATGAAACGAAAGTTAAAACGCACAAAAAAGGCTTTATATACTTTTACACTTACATTATGGAAATATTTTTACAAACATTTCCTAAAATTAAAATATACAAAATTAGCTTAAAGTTGTGTGCTGAGAAAAATCAATCATCCTTTCCTGCATCTCGACAGCAAATATGGCCTTAACCCATTAATGCACACATTTCTCTATCTTTGAAAAACGCTTAATATTTAAAAAAAAAGATGCAGTTTTTATTGCAATAAGATTATTCTAAAATATATATACATACATACTTACATACATACATACATTATGAACGATAAATTCATACGGTAAACATTTTTTCGTAACCATATCACCGTAATTAACTTATAAAGCTAAATTTCGAAAAAAAAAAAATTAAATTTAAAAAAAAATTAATTAATTTTTGCTTAATTTATAAAGGGCTTATTTCTTAAATACAACTTTTATATGTATTGCTAACAAAACCATTCATGCAAATAACAAATTTGTTTCATTTATCCATTTCTATTTATTTAGTATATTGTTATTCATTGTAAAATGTAAATAATTTATTAATCAAGCAAATGTTTTTAATTTGATTTGTTTACATTTTAGTGTTCAAAATTAAGATTTTGTCATTATTTTACAAGTTATTCTATTTTAATGAGGGACTATTTCTTTAGTAAAATTTTTTTAGTTAATGTGTAATGATTTTAATTTTGTAATCTTAAGTTCTTGTCTACACAATATTACATTTTTATTATTTTGCAATTTGTTATATTATGCAGCGATAATTATTTTTTAAATAAAATAAAATACTGATTTAACGAAACAAAAAAAGAAAAAGAATTACTTTATTTACTCTCTAAGAAACAAAGCAAAATTGTTGTTAACTGAATGTTGCCACTCTCGCAAATACTTGATCCTTTAATATCTTGGAAAAAATCCTCCTGTGAGTGATAGATTATAACCTGTTCTAGAGCAAACTTCACTGGTCTCCCTTCAAAAATCTAATAAGGTCGTTGCTTAATTATTAACGTTCACTTTTTAGCCTTTTATGAAGGCGTGGCGAAAGAATTCAAGTAATAAATTGTTCCTCATTGTCTTTTGAATGCACCCACCAAATTTTATTAAATTATCTTCAAAAACATCTCAGATATGCGGTAAAACGTAAACCGATTTGGCACAAAAATTTCAAAATAAAACAATACAATTTGGTTTTGGTAAAATACCAGGCCAACAGGATTTTTGCTGATGTTTAACTTCAAAATGTTATAACTCGGGAACGGCTAGAGGTTTTTGAGTGAAAGTTTCACTGCATGGTAATGGTGGAGTGGGAAATCGGTTGCATTGTGGTCATACATTGAGCTGCCTGATAGTATGCCCTGTTGGAGATATTATCTTTTGATTATGCCGAGCTTCATTTCTCAGAAACTATTGGGCCTAAATCATTATTTTGATCATTATTGGTTAGAATCAAATAAGCAATAAGTAGATCAAATAAGCAAATGAAATAAGTTGGCAAAAGCAATAAGTTAAGCAAATCTCTAAAAGCTTTGCAGAACGATGTTAAGGAAGTGTTGCCGCTTTTGCAATATCATAACAAGTGCTTGATGGACTTCTAACAATCTTTTTGCTAGATTTTAATCCATCTTACTTTTTAATATTAATTTTTAAGAAAATAAAATGTACGCATTTCGTTTATTTTAAAAATTTATTTGAAGACTTAATTTTTAAAACAAAATATATTAAATGAAAAGTGCTTATTTAACTTGCATTTTGCCAATTCAATATAATTATATAACAGTGGCATTTTTTATAATTAAATTTTCTCCTGTTTGGCAAAATAAATTTCACAAAATCCAAATTTACCAAATAAAAATTTAATAACTAATAAAAAAATATTAATTTTTTTTATTAAAAAGACAACATTCATACATACAATATCAATACAAAAATATGTGAAGTCATAATCAGATTACTTTAGATTGTATTAGAATGTGTAAGTTTATTGTCGATTGGCCAGAGGTAAGTTAATGTTGGTCATGCAAGTACTTTATACCAAATAAACTGGCATGGAACACTTGTTAATATTAACAGAAATTGTTTTTGTTGTTAAAAAAAAATTAACTACAGCAATTTTCTTAGAAAAATAACCTTAAGAACATTAGCAAAAAATTTTATTTCTTTGGCATCAAATTGTATTGCACTGTAATTTCTTTCAACATGCGGCAGAGTAACTCTTTGCAAATGGCTTGCCGACTGTTACCGACGAACACAACCTCCTCATGATTGGCTTCGTCTTCGCTGCTGTCATAGTCCGTTGCACATTTGTTTGTTATCAAACTGAAGGCAAATACCGTCATATCGCAATGTCTGGCGGTAATAACCTCATGTACCGTGCTCATCCCAACCGCGTCCACGCCCATAATACGTAACATTTTCAATTCTGCGACAGTTTCATAGTTGGGGCCGCCCAAACAAGTATACACACCCTCGTGGACATCATTTTCAATGCCCATTTCCTTGGCTACTTTACGTGCTGTGTGTATAAGGTGAGCATTATAGGCATTTGTCATGGGTGGAAATCTGGGGCCAAAGCGTGGATCATTCGGCCCTTGCAGGGGTGAATTGCCAGCAAAACCCATAATATTTATATGATCGCGCACAACCATGATATCGCCAACCTTAAATTTGGGATTAAGGCCGCCAGCAGCATTTGTAGCCATTAGGAATCTGACACCGACCAATTTCATAACTCGCACAGGCATAGAACATTTAGCCAAAGGATATCCCTCATAATAATGGAAGCGGCCTTGCATGGCCATCACTGGCAAGTTTTCCAAATAGCCGAATATCATCCGACCCACATGCCCTTCGACTGTGGAAACAGGAAAGTTGGGAATTTGTTCATAATCAAAATATTCAGCATCTGTGATAGTGTCGGCCAGAGAACTTAAACCCGAACCACAAATAATACCAACGACTGGTCTAATAGAAGTACGTTCCAATAAATAATCAGCAATTTCCTTAATTGCTTCATAGCAGTACCTGAAATTAAATTAAAACACAAAAATGTAAATGTTCTCCTAATAAATGGCCGACGAAGAGATCATCATCTCGGGAAATTTTATTATATATATATATGTATGTGTGTATATTAAATATTGTGGATAAGCTTTAATTTCCCGATGATATTAACAAATTATAAATGAATTATAGGAAAAACATATAATTATACACTGGAAGAACTAAAGAAAAATCATACGAGAATTATATCGTGCTCTCCATCTTTGCAAATGATGAAGAAAATGGGTTGGTCTCATTAGGAATTAAAAAAGTTGGAAATTCCAAAAATTAAAATTTATATCGAGAAGAAATTAAAATTTTTTATTTATGAAAATTGTTAAAATTTTTTTCTTTTTTTTTTGATTTAAAATAAATGCCGTGAAAAGCTCTTAGAGATGAGCATTTTTAAAAAAAAAATATATATTCTATTCTACAGAATTTGAATTTCGGTCATTTAATAAAAACTTTACATTTAAATTTTCTATTTGGGGCCTGGCCAGCTGGCCATTGATGGGAATAAAAATCAGAAATGCAAATGATCACGTCCTGATCATCACTTGGCACGGCAATATCAACGGCAATTTGTGACGATGTTGCCAGTTTAGTTATTCATACAACGCATTAGTTGTATTGAACCGACTACTCAGTTTGTTCACATATCCATCCAAATGAAACAGTGCCTCCTCACTCTCTTCATTACAATCGGTGTTCCCATGGGCGAGCTGTAACATACTATTTGAATATGTAGGGCGTGGTAAATGGTCACTGGTGTCAACTGAATCTTAGATGGAAACACTGTCGTGTTTACTATATTTATATTGTTATATATCGTTATATCCTCTTCCTAAAATCGATCGTCTACAAAACAACAGAAAAACTGTACTTTTTTAAAGTACATTTTCGAATTTAAATGACAGTCAAATTTCAGCCAATATGAAGCATATATGCATGCCATATCGAAAGTAGAGAAATCGGTGAAAGGTAACGTGCATGGATAACCAGAATCCGAATTTTACGCAAATTCAAAGGAGGTACCCCTGTTGCTACTTCCATCTACATACGATTTGTGCGGCTGAAGAATGGCTGTCTTTCTGTCTATCGTGTGGTGTGCAAAAAGCAACAACTTGGAAAGCCCCCCCCCCTTTTTTATGGAATGCTTTCTTATGTATAAAAAAAAATATATATCGTAGTACAATGAACTTTTTATTTTTTTTTTCTTTTAAATGCCTGAAAACAAAATAACAAAAAAAAACATAATCTAAATTGTAGTGGATTGTGCAAATTATAAAGAACTGATATCGATCGTAATCAGTCTAATAAAATATATAAACAGATGATGATTTAATTTGGCAAAGAATTAAGAAACAAATTCGAGCAGGTGTGTTCACACATGAGAGTAAATGCATTTACAAGGACACACTGTGTGGTAACAGCTGTAATTAAGCATTAAGTGGTGTTTCCACAATGCATGCGATTGGTTTGAGTGGAACCACTCGCTGTGAGAACCACTCAATGAATTGAGACGTTTTTGATATGAGTTTTGCGCCAATAGAGCTTTAAAGCTTTTAAAAGTTTCTATGAATTGCTGCCACGCGTATTAAAAATGTTTATGTAAAAAGTTAGTATTTTAATAAGTAAATTTTGTACTAACTTGTCTTCATTTATCACTGTTTCAACTTGTTGCGATGCTGAGAATACATTTGCCAAAGTCGAATTGGCTGGAGGCACTTGATTTTCGCTGGAATAAGACAATAATGGAAAAATGAGGTAATTTTTTTAAGAGTTTATATATAAATTATTTTTAATATCAGGGGAAATGTAATGAAATCAGCATGAGATATAAAGCTGTATAAGAAAGACTGACTGTAGAACATGTTGGGTTGGCAGTGCTAAGTCGGCCTCTCCAGTTAAGCTCACCCACAATTGAACTCAATTCGAGCGAATTAATATTTCTAAATTGAAAAGAGTAAATAAAAACATTTTTCGAGTGAAGAAGTTTTACGAGCCATTTAAGTAATGCTTACAGAATCCAGAGGAATGATTGAGTGGAGAGAATCCAGAAATCAAGCACTTTCAAACTGATCACTTCGTGTGATCAATAAGAAGAAGGGAATAAAAAAAAACTCTCATCGGCCTATTTATATTGAAAGTAAGAAAAAATTTGACCTCTCCTTTTTATTTTCATTATAAATTGCCATCGATAAATTCTCAAGTGAGAATTCGTTCATATTAATATTGAGTTTACAAATTACGGCAATAACAAATTGCTTGCTCGAAGCCGTGAGTTTTATTGCCACTCTCGCGGCCGTCCACCGAGTGCAAGATATCAAAAATAAAGTCGACAAGTTTATACGAGAATGCTTATTTTGAAGGCAAAATAGCCACGCGGCGACCGATGCAGTTGCCATCAATTTAAATCTATTTCTATATTTCTGGGCGATAATAAATAAAAATTACGTTATACAGAGAGAGAGAGAGAGAGAGAGAGAGAGAGCGAGAGAAATAGAGAGGAGTACGCGATTTTAAAAATATTAATATTATAATAGAAACTTCTTTTTACAATTTTAAATGTTGCCATTATATTTTAAATTAAAATTTTATTTTCTCGAATGTCGTAGAATCATCCAATAAGAACTCTTTATGCTAACGCTGCTACATGGCGACAGCTGTAGCCAGCGGCATTTGTAATCGAGAAGTTTTGTAGCCGCTGTCGTGAATGTGTATGCATTAATCATAAAATGGATCGAAATGGCAATTCCAAAATTAAAAACCTGGACTTGCAAGCACAGTTTTTAAAGAACATTGTGGACCAGAGCTAGCCAGCTAATCGCACAAAAATTGATCACTTCGCTCAACAGCTTCCGGTGGCAGTTAATGAAAAATTATTTTCGCTCTCATTGCACAAAGAATTTTCTCCTAAATAAAGAAGTCAAGCCAAGTCACTTGCAAGCCAATAAATATTGCCCGGCATACATTTCCTCCAGTTTCATAAAGGATTTTCATTTCTTCACGTAATTGTGCATGTACTTGCATACAACGGAAGCAGGTGTCTGCTGCTTAACATTCAGGCCTTATATTGCGAAAATCAAGTCAAACAATTTGTCACATGCATTCATTCACATTCATACATATTTTTTTTCATAATCAGTCCAAGACTGCACGTCCAAATGTCTATGTAAATTCTTGAATGAATTTGTTAAAAATGAAATACACAACGAATTTGTTTAACAAATTCTAAATATTTTATTAAACAAGCATTAGGTGCGTTCGTGCACTGAAAACACAGGGTGTCGAGCGGGAAGGTATACCGCCATAACTGATAAAATATTTAATCAAAATCAATCATCGGTTACTGTGACGATGAGAGAGTTACGAGGAATTTTTGCAAGTAACAGAGTGCCAACAAGTCGCACTATTTGTCGTGTAGTTGATAGGAGCAGGTAATGGATCACAAAGCACTGCCTGAAGAAAGTATGCAAAATGTATTCATTATTCGTTGCCATGCACAGGAGTCTGGTATTCAAAGAACAACTTTGCCCACAATTTTGCAGAAGGACATGCATTTCTTTCTATTGAAAATCCAGTTGACCGAAGAGCTTCTTCCAAGAGACCATTTACGCCTCCATGCATATGTCAATAGGATCACACAGCTCGAACATGACCATTTCGATTTTTATGAAGAAACCATAATGACTGAAGAAGTATATTTTCAATTGAATGGGTATATGAATAAACAGAATAGTCTGCTCTGGGCGTTGAAAACCGCTCAAACTATTGATAAGTGACAATCTGGTATGCAGTTTGGTTAGGAGGAATTGTAGGACGGATGTCTTGATATCATTAAAAACTGCACGCTTTGGACTTCATTAACAGATCGTTCCAACAAGCGGGGTTACAATGGCTTTACTGCGAGACGTCTTTCCACAAGAAGTTATTCCAAGAAATCGTGAAGTTGATTGGCCTCCACGGTTGCTTCCTCCGAACTTCTTTTTGTAAATGTTTATCCAAACAAGTCAGAAACACATGTGCCACTGAAGCAAAATATTCCATAACAGCAGCTGAATATGCGGGAGCTCTGGCACCGACATGTTCCGCATAGTTAACTTTATAAAACAAGCAATGAATACGGCCAACGGGAAATTGTAATCCAGCACCAATTTAGGGGGACTTTGCTTTTCCTTTCACTTTGCCACCTTTACCACGACCCCAGACATTTTCCAATTTATTATTATTATTTTTTTCTGTTTACAATAAAGACCACTGAATCACAAACTGTTTTCCCGGCGCACACCCGGGAATTTCAGTTCTATACTGGATTCTAGTAAACTATAAAGCTCTGCAAAGTACTTTTTCAGCTTGCAGGTGACAGGAATAAGTCGCAAATTTCTTTAATCCGTTTGATTTGATTTGCATGATTTCAACTGCTGGGCATTCCAACCAGCTGATAAATTCATTAAAATTCTGCAGCGAAAATATATAAACCGATCTGATGTGATACCGTCACATTGTTTGAATGTCACTTGTGACACGTGTTTCTACTGTTGATTAGACAAAGAAACTTTTAAAAAATAATGAATGAGGGAATCGAATCGAATCGAATCGAATTTAATTGAATGTTTTGTTTGATTGACTGATAAAGCAACCAAAATGGATAATTAGAACCCCTTCTGCCCCCAGACGCAGCAACATAACAACATTTTCAACTACCTAATCAGTCATTTAACGACACCTAATAATTTTAGAGATATTAGAGCTTGATATTAGAGCTTTTCGTTGAGGTCGCATGCTCTTGGCCACATTGTAAGCTTGCAATGCTTTAACAGCCGTGTATGCAGTTGCGATTTAATTAATTAAATTATATACAACTCGCGAAAAATTATTAGATTTTTAATTGTTATTTAAAATGCATTTTATTAGTAAGAATTAGTATTCAGCAGAATATGGTCGTTAATTTTACATGAGCTTTTTCACATACGTACAATAATTTAAGTTCGTCAAACTAAGAGGTCGTTTCATTTATAAAAACTAACAACAAAGTTTTATTCGAACCATCCAGTACTTTGACGGATTAATGAAAATTTAATTTATAAAATTACAAAAAAACAATAAAAAAGTTATTTGCTTTTCATTTCAAATTGATTGATGTGGGTTTGACCATCTCCCATATGCATTTCAGCTCAAGATAATGCAGATCTTCAGGGAATCTTTAGTCAAATTTTTTCTTAGAATAACTCGAGATTTAAGTAACTTCTGATTACAATTAATCGGGAATTTTAGATCAAAGTTCTAACAAGAAACGCACACAATCAATCCGATTGTAATTTTTAAATATTTGGAAATGGAAAAATTGTTATTAACTGGTTACGATATTATTAATCATTTAATTACGTAGACATTCCGCAGAATAATAAAATTGTATGAAAATTAAAATATTCGGTTGCCGCCTTTGCCGGTCTTCAACTGGTATTAAATATTCATGCTTCCTGTATATCGAGTAGAGGCTTCGCCTAAGCATGCATTTGACGTGAGAACGTCGATGACTTGCGTTTCTGCATCAGCGAATTACATACATGCCGTATACGACGCTATTCAGAAGAATTTTTGACGGACGAGTACAGCTGTTGACAACTTTATGTAACGAAATTTGGAAAAATAAAATCACTTCGAGAAAGGTTCTTGTGATAAGCATACATTATCTTTTTAAGCAGGGTCATCTTCGTGAGATATGACTTTACAAAATGGTTTCCAATGAGCAAAAAAACGGCTCAGGATACAACGATTCAGTTTCTAATAAACAAATGCAAGCAAAAATATTTCAATTTTTGAAATAAATTATTTGAAACTGACAATTATTTGGGAGACGAAAGTGTTGCGTAGGCAGTTCCCTTCCATGACACATTGGTGCAGTTTGCGCAAGTCATAATCAAGAAAATATTGTGAACAACTTAAGAAATTCCACAAATTAACCCATTACAAACAGTCGTTTTGAAAATATATTTTGTTTTTTTTTTTTTGCCTAATACATCCCTGTGTTTAAGTTCAGATCCCTCGAAAACGTGTTCCAAAAACTTGAAAGTTATTAAATGTCAATAGTGTTATTCTGTCGCTTCAAATTTCATAAAAGTTTACAAAAAAAATATTATGTTTAAATTTATTTTAAGACGTAAACGGCACTCCCTTTACCCCACCTCAAGGCAGTGGTATTTAATAACAGAACTGAGCGCATGATTGATTTATAGATCATATTTAATGTAAATAACTCTATACCTCAAGTTGCAAGTAATATGAGTGGATCACTGTAAAGTCCATTTTAATGTGTATTAATTTTATTAGATTTTGAAGTTGTGCGGCTTGTATTTCATGCAAACATTTCTGGGGCAGATATACATACACATATAAAGCTTCTTACAATGATAAATGTTTCATTTAATATCGGCCAATATATATGGAATACTGAGGACATTTTTCATTACATTCTCACACATTTCAAGAGTTGTTTGTTTGCATAAGCCTTTACAAAAAGAAGCCCAGAGGAGGCAAATCAGGCCACCATGGAGTGTTCACCAATTGTGGAATGGCCAAAGCTCACTCACAGATGTCACTGGTTGCTTTTAGAGTGAACTTTTGCAATTCGGGGATTCCCTTTATATGCGACAGCTATATCTACATCTACCTTAACTCTCGATATGCCGAGAATGAAGCTTGTGAAAGATAATCCCGCTGCTGATGACAGCTATTTCGAACCAGTTCGCAAATAGGCGAAACCATCGCCATAATGTTTAAAAAGATATAAAACTATATAACTTTGCAATGAAATAAAATATATGAAGTTGGAATTCTTTTATTAATTAGTTTTTTTCAGACCCTCCCAGTGATTTAATTGAGCAAACTTTTCTTATGCCATTTTAGACGACTACGGAACGTAACGCTACTTTTCCAAGGGATGAATTTTATTTTGCTTGAGCGGTTTTCCGTAAAATGAGGCCTTGTAGTACTCTAAAATGATTTCTAAATTATTTTATACTTTTTCCAATTAACCAAAACAATTTTCATAGAAAAATATATTTGAAAATTTTAAAAACTGCACCTTCGGGTTTGGCGGGCTTTTGAAGAATTTTTATTCCGATTTGTATGGGCGTTGCCACAAGTTTACTATACTATTTTTGCTATTCATTTGTGAACGCTAAAAAACCGAAAAAATTACGATAGAGAAAATCTGCAGTGCCCACCAACAAAATTGGAAGATAAAGTTCCAGTCCGGAAATAATTTCCAGAATTTAATTTCACATACTTAACACAATGCCTGCGCACAAGTCTATTAAATTAATAATAAATTTTGTTCGAAAATGAAGGCGTGACGTTCATTAAAGTCGATCTCTAATTTATTGTTTAACTTGTTTGTCTGGTGTGGTTCACTCCTTCCAAATAGCTTTCGCGGTAGTTTGAAAGTTTTACTTTACAATAGTTGTTTGAATATTTCTTTGCTTAAGAAAGAGTGTCATTTACAAAATTATTATTCTATATTACCAAATGGAATAGTACAATTATTGTTTGCCTTTTTAAGAATCTATTACAATTGGAAAAGTAATTCTTTTGAAAAGCTTTTAAACATAACTTGTAAAGAGTTTACTGCCCATTTTTTCATACTTGCAAATTATTATTCTGAAACTTATAGAGAACAAAAAAGAGAAAATATATCCAAAAGAAAAATATTGAAACACAGAACGAGGCAGTACAAAGTGCTAATTCAGAATGCCCCTACAAAAGTTTTACAATATTTTGACGTATTAAAAAACTATTCTCAAGTCCAACAAAGACCGGACAGGCCACTTTGCTGCCTTATCAGTGCATAGTTTTTTACATAATCGAAAAGAATTAGCATCTACTGGTATGTATACGGCTGTATGTACGCACACATAAATATATTATTATATATAACACACACCCCTCTCCCATTAGTATCTTATTTATTAATTTTAATAATAAACAAGGAGGCCGGTTTCAATTTGATTTCAGAAAACAAGTTGCCAAGTTTGCAAATTTTTTCATCATGTGTTTTTAGAACACGCACGGCTACTCTATCTAAATAAAATTTTAATGAATTAAATTTAAAAAGTTTAATCATGATGTTTGCTTTCTTTGCATTAGAGCTTTTAATTATTTTCTTCTTTTTTTTTCTTCTATTTTTTTGCTGAAGGTTATTTTAATAACTTGTTATCAAAGCCATCGGCAAGAGCTCTGCCAAGTATTTGGAATTATTTGCAGGTTTCTTATAATAACAAGAAATTTTGTCTTAAATTTAGTCACCTTTGAGAATCGTTTCACCTTGTTTATAATAAAATGTTAAAGTTTCCACTGACAATTAAAACTGTTGAAAATACAAAATGATAAGACCACGAACAGATAAGAAAGATGAAAAATGTTTAAAAGGTTTTTTTCCACAAATCTCATCCTACTGATTGATTCTCGGCACTGTTAGTGATCTACTAAATGCCACATTGCATGCAAGACAATATCCGTTTTGATATAAAAGCACTGTGTGCACATATACATACATACATACGTACATAGAAATGTATGTGCATATGTGCATCGATGTATGGATGTGTGTAGGTACATATCAAATTTATATATGTACATATGTAAGTTACATGTATTGCAACTCAATACATCTAATAGTGCAGTCCATTCCAAGTTCCAACAGATACTTTCTATTAACTCTCAACAAAATTGCAATAGTTAATTAATTATTTAACTAAATATTCATAACTGGATGGTTTTATAAGAAAAATTCTTGTAATGAAGTTTTATAAGCTATTGATTTGATTTAAAAATAAACTTAAATAATTAATATTCTCAAACCTTTTTAAAAATATTTATAATGACACTGTGAAGCAAAAAAAAAAAAAAAAAAAAAAAAAAAAAAAAAATGGTTACTGTCGAGAGCAAATAAATTAGTTCATATACGAGAAGTGCATGATAAGAAAGAATAAAATAGATTCGTATCGAAAAAAATTTTTTTCTTGTGTAGAGTTGAAAAAGTTTGTGTATCCTTACTGAATTTTGGGTTTAGCAGGATAAGAAAGCCAGTTTCTGAAATAATATTCCAAAACTATTTGCTTGAAATTTGTATTTCAAAAAATAAAACATTTCATTAAATACTCAAAACATTTTTTTTTTTTAACAATTAAAGCATTAAATTAAAGTGGCACTTATAAAGCATGTTGGCCTCCCTTGCAAAATAAAAAAAAATAACGAATAAAAAGGAATAATAATTAAAAATAAAAAAATATAATTCCTAAGTAAATAAATAGAAATTATTTTATATGGTCGCAATTACAAACATTTAAAAAAAGAGTATTAAAAAATTAAAAAAAAATTTAAAAATTTCTATCAAAGCATTACAGTGGGGCAAAGTATAATAATTGAAGAGGCAAAAAAAGAGATCTGGCAAAAAAAAAATTTGGAAAGCTTTCATTACTAAAAGTATAATTACGCCGAATTATATCTGATATATTCTTTCCATACGTCACTTTAGCAAATTATCGAAATATCAATACGGATGAGCCAATGGTGGTCAGTTTAGGAAGAAACATACAATTCAATAATACAAACTTCAATATTTAAAAAATACTGCACTTTACCGAATTTGAATAAATCGATTATTAACAATAGTGAACCACTTGCTTAGTGAACAATCATTAGTTGAATATGGGCAAACACCTTCATTTCCACGTTTAATATTTGAAATGTAGGAGACGAGGACCCTTTACTATGGACCTCATGCAAGATTCATTCCCGTGGCATTTTGTTCGCAGTTAAAATATTACAAGGCAAATACACTTGTAATTGACTTTCAAAAAATTAAAGTAATTTAAGTTTAATAATAAAGAAATATAAATATTTGTCTTCAATTGATATGTTTATATTAACAAAGTTTAGCTGTGAAATATTCTAACCGCTCCCATAAAATTTACGGCCCTTGAATCTAAAATGATCACAGTCCAGATAATTATTAATATCATTTAATGTTCTTGTTTGAAAATTATTTATTTGCAGCCTTTAATATTAAATTAACAAATGCAGATAATCAAAGCGCAGGTGTGCATCAAGAGGCAAAAAAGGCTCGTAAATACTAAAAGGACGAATTGATAAATTAATTAAACTATTTATGCGCTCGCAACTATACGCACTCGAGTAAACAAACAAGCGACAGATTGGTGGTACGGCATACCTAATTACGTATCTCAAGCAAATGCATGCATCTTTAGCTTATCAATGGTTTTGTGAAATGTGCCTGTAGATACTGATATTTGCTGGCAACAGTTGCTCAATTGCGATACTTACGAAGAATTTTCTCGCGCTGTGTAGGAACTATTTGTGCCATTTGTGCCATTTGCGCCATTTGTGGCTTCATTGCCGTTCGTGGTAGACTTTGTTTTCGTGATGAGACAAGTGGCATCTTTGGTATCGAAACCCGTCATTATTCAATTTATTCTTTTCCTTAACGACTTTAAATTAAATTTCAAACTTTTATGATTTTTTATATACTCGTAAACTTTTGTTAAATGTTTCAATGTGATTATCACTTTTTTTTTAAATTTTGTTTAAATTCTGATGGTTATCTAGAAATAATCTTTCAAAATTATTTAAAATACTTTGTGGTTCTTTGAACGGCCACTTCTAGTTTAGTGCTCTCTGCTCGGAGTTGGTTTGTTAACTGATCTATTTGGCGGTGGGATGGCCTGTATTTATAAGAAACGTGTTGTTTTTTTATTGTTGTTTATCATCAGTTCTTACTGGTATTTTATATTGTTTTCTACTACTTTATACGTACTCGCATATGGATGTATATTTAATTCTCACACACTCTTAATGTATTTCTTACTTGTTGTTGCTGGTTTTTATGTTGTTTCTCATGACTTGGGTTTTTCACTCTGTACTCTCTTAAACGGTGTACTTTTTATGAGAAAAATGTAATTGTGTGCAGGTGAGTATTAGGCATAAACATAAGCCTATACGCACACATTTACAAGTATACAATTTTAAAATAATAAATAAATAAAAATGTTATAGAAAGAGCTGCCAGTTGCTTCTGATTATAGCGGTGTAATTTTTATTTGCATAATAATCAACACATAGAAAACATTTTTACACACACATACCAAAAACCTTAAGGATAAAAATCCTTTCCCCACACTTGTAATTTTCTACCTGCTTGGGGTACTGATGCCGCATTTAATTAGAATGTTATTGAATGTTTTCTTTCTTTTCTTTTCTTTAAAATTTTATTTTTGTACAAAGTAAACATTTTTTTTCTAATAAAAGCAAGCATCTGTTTTTTTTTTTTGTTAATATTCGTGTATATTGTGTATTTTTTAATATATCGTCAGCTCATTATTGATTCGACCTCAAATAATAAAAACTTGTTATTATTTTTTAGCTAGAAATAAATTTTATGGGAATATTTTCCTTTATTATGGATTCTACCAAATAACAAGAATTTACAAATGGATGTACATAAATACATACATCCATACGTATGTATATACATAGTATGTATATACATATATGTATGTAAAATAGTTACTACTGCCTTGAATTTCTTTAATGAAAATAAATAAATATAAAATAAATAAGAAATATATAATAACAATAAATAAAATAAATAATAAATTCAAAATTCAAAGGGGGAAATTTCTCAAACATCTAGCCATACATAACTAATATCATACAAGATACGACATTACACAATTCACTTTTATTATTGCAGTCCCTAAAGAGTATAAACTTTATCATTTAATATAAATAAATTAAATTAGTTTTACCATTTATGTTCAACTGTACGAGCTTATGACCATATAAATTATAACTGTTATTCTGCCACATGAGCTTATAATTAACTTATTCGCCTCATGTTTATATAAATAAATAAATAAATAAATAAAAATAAATAACAAACTAGAGTGAGATAATGAGTAGCAAATTAGTAAAATATGATAGATAACGTGTTGAAAACACAAGCGATGTGTTCCGTTGTGAGCGGATTTATGGAAAAGTTTTATAACTAGAAATATCACCAGTGGCAGCCCTGGCAGTAAGAAAAACTATATTTGTCATACATACGAGTATTGAACTGACCGCATAACGCATCGAATCTAGTTTAATCATTATAAAATCTTTTGTTAATCGATAATTTTTATAACTCTCTTTTGTTTCTCTCTCTCTCAAGTGTTATGTGCGCACTCGTCTTAATTAAATACGTTGTGCGTTCCCTGCTCTATTTAAATATTACATTCTATTAATGAACTCACACACATCCATACACACTTCAACACATACGAATATAGTTCGATTTATAGTTCTGTGGATGCAATTGGGGTAAATATTTACATTCTAAGTTTAAAACATGAGTTGCAATAATCAATTGCATTGATTATTGAAGGGTGTTAGATAAAAATACATAACATACGTACATATCGTACATGTATATGCACACACAAACGTACACACTCAAGTATACTACGAATTAATTATATCATTAATTATGGTATCCTCAAGAACTAGTTCTGATAATCGAAATTGGTAACATGTTATCAAATCATTTCATCTCTGGTGAGAAGTTTTTCTGATCACATACACCTCCCCACATACATATTTATACATGTACGAGTATATTCGTGTGGATGGCTTTGTTTGCATGAGCCTACAGTTTGTAAAATAAGAATGTACAGAACGAAAGCATTCCTATTAGTTACGAATTTTAAACGGAATTAAATTTAAGAAATATTTAAGTTTTTATCAATTGGGAGCAAAATGTCAAATTATATAAATATTATTTTTGAATGAAAATTTTCAAAATTCATTTTCTTTTCCAAAACACTTATACAATATAAGGTTCACTTATATAATGAATAATATCAATTTTATAAGTTACTACAATGCTAAGCACATTGCACCGGTGTTACGCCTACAAAGAAGTATAACTTTTTTTTTCTATATGAAAAAAATATAGACAATCATAAGTGCATTTCAAACTAGACTTTTATTCATATTTCTTGAATATCGTCGCAATAAAAGAAGCAATTTCTTTGATTAAAATTAATTTACAAATATATTGTGTTTAGTTCGTTGTTAGTTAACTTTTATATGCATGTGTGTATTTTAATATCATTCAATTGAATTTGATTTTTATTAAAAAGTGTGACAGCATTTTAATGCATACAAGTTCTTTTGCATTTTTTAATAAATGCCCAGCGAACATTTTCCACCGGTATTGCCAAGACCTAAAAATTTTATAACTTTAGCAGAATAATGGAACATAAACCAATAATTTTGTGCAGATATATCAAAAATCCGTTTAGAGTTTCGCAAAGAATTTCCTTTAGAATTAATGCGATGTTGTGTTGCTCCTACTTTGAAAAAGTTTTTGCAGGAAACTGTTTTGCTTTGACTTTGTACACTTTGCTGACAAAACGTAATGACAGGTTACCTTCCGCTTTTAATAAAATTTGGGGTCATGATATTTTGCTTCAGCTATCCGCTATTAAAATTTAGTTTACCGCTTAACGAAATTACAGGTGCACGAAAATAAATATTTCACGTGCGTTGTGATGTTTCTTTTCTTCTTGCCTTAATTGGACTGTACAATTAAATGCGGCAATGAGGGGAGTGTCGTTGTCAATTCTTATAATAAACAAACGGAATACATACAGAGTTTTCTGATTAGTAACAGTCACATATTATTTAAGAAAATATTGTATACTGGCACAGAGCACCGAGCACCGAGCACCGAGCAACGAGAAAAAGTTCAATTATTTTATTAAATGTTTACTGGGTACACACTTGCATGCATGTATATTTTCTGTATGCTCGCATACTAGTACTTCCGTATAAGAAGAAGAATCTTTTACCTAGATATCGTTGACATTGGATTGGAAAGTGTGCTCAGCAATTTTATCTATTTGACAAGTTATATTGGATAAAGAGCTATTTATTTAAGGGGAGAAATTACAATGCATATGGGAGGGAGGAATGCATGTTTACCTGAAATCGAATGAAATTTCCTTTGCAACAGATATTTTAAAAGAAAATTGTAAAAAAATTAATTTTCTTTTGCGTTTGTGGGATCGTTATTGTACTATCAGTTTTTAATCAGTTTTAGATACAAATTTTATCATTTTTATTGATTTGAGAATTTTTGGATAACAATATTGACTTTTGAAATTCTTTATAAATTATAATAGAAAATAATTTTGTATAGATTTAACAAGTTTGGTTGGGCACGCTTTACAATCGGGTATACTTCAACAGATTTAATCCAGTATATCCTTCTGACTTCTAACTTCTGACTGACTTTTCCAGCAATTGTTTTTTGAGTGTATTTGTGATAAAACGAGTATTTGAAGAACCGGTATGAGATGTCGCTAATACGTAGTATGCGAATACCATTCTTAAGGTCCACATCTGTTTCAACCCATGTTTAAAAATACCGTTAGCATAACAGCTGTTTAAATACACAGTATTCTTACACACTGTGTTACTTAAGTAAATCAAAAGTATTTTGTTTCCTCGGAAGCCCCTTGATGGTATAGTGGTTAGTATACCCGCCTGTTACGCAGGTGTCAGGGGTTCAATTCCCCGGCGAGCCAGAAGCCAAAGGCCTCAGTAGCCAGTATACATATTGCAATTATATTCATATAACTGTAATATTTGGTAAATAAATAAATAAATAAATTTTGTTTCCTCGAAATTTCCTTAGTATTACAGTTTGTATTCCTGGCACGCAGTCGTTGGATTTACTCAATTAAATGGAAAGATTCTAATACACGAGTATGTACGAAGTATTATTTTGAAAGCGGTTATTTTTAACGTCCTACATGCGACTATATATATTTAAATTGCTACCATTTAAATCTTCAAAGCGCGATATTGAGTAAAATCTTCTGTAGCTCCATCCAAAAGATCGTACGTCATAATAAATAAGATTTTCCACAAAGAAAAGGCAAAAAAAAAACATAAATAAATAAAAATAAAAGATGCAAAAAAAATATTTAAAAAAAATTTTTTGTTTTACTTTGATGGTGGGATTGGCGGTGTCTTATTTCAAAGCCCACTAGAAGTCTCACAAAAATTAAATTTATATCTCGTCTATATTATATTTCTATATCTATATTATATTTATATTCGCCATTATTTGAGTTCAGAAAACATCAGTTAATAAAGAAATGGAAAGGAAAATGATGTAGCCTAAATTTCGAGTTGCCTATTTGTGATTTTTGAAGGTCTGCATTAGCATGCGGCGAAATACGCATCGGGGCTGGCCAACCACCACTCCACAACAATAGTTTTCAATTTATTTTTAAGCCAAAATTAATTAAATTTTTTTGGAACAGCAGTTCAATTATTTTTCTATTTGTGAAGTCTTCATTATTTCGTTTGATTTACATGAGCTTTTCATTTGTTATTTATTTTTTAATGTCTGTATTAAATAAATATTGTTGGAAAAAATAAAATAAATAAACATTATTAAAAATAAATAAAAAAAATTAAAGTTGTTTACCGTCAAAGATGACAGCATTTGATTAAAACCGCTGACGTTAAATATTTTACAGGAGATCTAAAATTTAATTTCATAACCACTTGTTGTGTGTGATTATGTGTACGTGCGTGTGTGAGTGTGTAGGGATGTATATATTTAAAAAATCTTAGGACCAGGGGGTAGGCATTGCCATCGTATTGAAATGCATGTACGAGAGATATTTAGAAATTAACTGTGCTTAATTTGGATGATGTATAATAATGATCGTTCTGAAGTTACAAAATAAACCGTGTAATAAAACAATTGCGGTTTGCAACCAGGCAGTTGAGGCGCAAAGGAAGGAATTCAAAATTACAGATTCGAAATTTTGAACCGCTGGCGGTCTTGGCATATATTTCTTAAAGAAAAAGTAGCGAAGGCGCAACGACGGGAGTGACAGCACCTACAATCTTAACAGCACGAACAGGAAATTTCGTATTTTGTAGTCAGACCGAAATAGGCCAGTAGTCGCAAAGCAATTAAAATACGTATACTATTCTAACAAGCCTCGTATTCAGATCAAGTGATGTACGAACTTAAAATACGAGCATGTGTCACTTCTCTTATCAGTTTGATTTGGTTGTACTGGACAATTTCATCGGCATACGTTTATTTAATTATTTGTTTTTAGTAGCTTTTATAGTCGAATCTAGGAAATAGTGCTGATCTAGCCCATATGAACTGTGTAAATGGGCTGAAATGATAATGAATTTCGAAATAAGCTACGGGATTACAAAACTATTGTAAAATATTAATAACAAGCAGCAGATCCCACAGATTAAATTAAACCAAATCGAATTGGAAATGTTATCTGAAATTGAAAATGCTTCGTGTTGTGCCATCTTTCAAACAAAAGTAAAATGTTTAAAAATACAGACAAACAAAAAATGAAATTATTTGTAGGTTTCAAAATATTATTGATAAGAATTAAATTAGATTCCAAGCTATTGAATAAGAATAAGACAGTTTGACATTTACGCTGTCAAACAAAGTAAATAGATATAAGAAAATTAACAACTTTGTTAGGCGCAAATAGGCAATAAATGTGTTCTACTGTATCAAATATTTAATTTTTATTAGCAAATATGTTTGCTCGTTTTAAGTAATTTTTTGTTTGAAATTTTTAAATATCGAAAATAATTTTATCTGCAAATTAAGATAAAAAATCCTTAATAGAATTGTTTTTCATATATTTTTTTTTGTTCATAAGTTTTTAACAAAAAGTTTTTATACGTGAAGCCGGTGGAGTGAAAGCTATACGGTTTTACTTTCGACTTACATACATAATTTCCTTCCGAAAATTTAAAACCTAAAAAATTAACAGACTAACAAACTTGTGTTATAAGATAAAAAGCAAAATATGTCGTCATTAGATTTTTGCAACGAGTCCTGTTCGAAGCATTCCGTCATACTGCAGTTGCAGTGGCCTATTGAAATACACTGGTTGTTTCAAAACATTTCAAATACGATATTTACTATTATTTTCAAAAATCTATTTATTTATTTTTTTTTGTTTTTGGAATTGGAATACTTTTACTTACAGCGCTGAATGGATTTAAATGAAATGAGTTTTAGCAGAATTTTGCATTGTTATTGCAACAGGCAAGTGCAATGCTACATTGATAAGAAATCAAATGAAATAAGATTGCTAATTAGAAAGCCATTATTAAATTGAAATTAACTTCTCAGGCTGCCATTCATTTCGAAAGGGCACACTGCATGGATACAACGAAACAAACAAATTGAAACTGCTTACCTTTCCCATTTTGCAACACCAAAGAAAAAAAAATAATAATAATACTTGTAATTTGTAAGGGGATTGCGCCAGACTTAATTTCTTTAGTACGTTGCTAAGCCATTGGCGAGTCACGTTTCATTATCAGTGGGAAAGCAAAATAGTAATTCTCGTTTCTCGCTGCAGTTGGTCATTTCACGGTCACACACGATCTCGTTTAAGTGATGCAATTTTTTTTCCATTGTAGTCTGTCTGCATTGGCATTGACTTGGACCCCTTGATCCATAATGTTATTAAAGAATTTCTCTGATTTGATGTGGAATAATTTTTAATTTTTCCTTTATTATTCGAAAATATTTAGAATTTCTGTTTCCCTTGATTTGCGTCAATTTGGAAACAATTACTCTGCTTTTAATACATTTCTTTGTATTAATATGATTGAAACAAAAAAAAAAAAATTAAAAAAAAATTTTAATTGCCTTATCGATAATTATAAAATTCTATAAATACAATTTTGACAAAAGAAGAAATTTTTATTTTCTTTAAACATTTTTTACGGCTAAAAGACCATAGATAAAGATATTCGCATACATTTTTGGGTCACTGATAAAAACTTTTACAGTCTCTTCAAAATAATTAAAAAAAATGGTTTGAAAATATTCCAGTGGGGGGGAATTGAAATTGATTGTAATATTTGCAAGTGTGTATGTCTGAATTATTTTATTTTTCTATTAAGGGAATTCTCATAAGAAATGCTACAAGTGATTACTGATACCAATTAAGTCTCTTCAGTCGGAAGCGGAATCTTTTAGGCGATCGCCAGGACTTTAAGCTACCAATTAAGTCTCTACAGTCGGAAGCGGAATCTTTTAGGCGATCGCCAGGACTTTAAGCTTAAAATAAAATTCAAAACTGTTACAAGCATTTTAATATTTTTTTATTAATACGAGATGGAAATTTAGTTTCCGAAATTTAGAGCAGAAAAAAATATCTCAGTATCGTTTAGAAAGTCTTTTATGTGTAGAAGAAATCTTAGTTCTAAATATCCTTTCATAAATCCATGAAATATTCAAAACTCTCCGAACCTTCTTTTATGGCACAACTAAATTATGAAAAGCATGAGGAAATAACAGATCATTTCGTGTTATTTTAGAAAATCGAGTTGAAATTAGTCTACAAAAATGTTCGCTGGGTATTGAGCATGTATAAACTTAATTAAATTTTCTTTATATATAAATTATAATACATAAATTAATTATATATAAATTATTGGAATTACGACTATGACTACTGGTTAAAGAAGCAGCACTTACCTTGAAAGGAATTCCTCTGTCAAACAGCTATAAATCCTAACAAGCGTCATGAACGGCCAGAGATGTAAATGATTTTTCCTTCATTTCTGCAGTGTGTGTGTGCATGTGTGATGGAAGGGCTGCTCGGCTCATTAGTCAAAAGGATAATTTTGTTGTGAATTATTCAATTGTAGGAATTTCTGATATTTACTATATTTCCTACAAAGAGAAAATATCATTCACACCAGTTTAGAAAAAATTCACAACTTTTTTTTATTTTATATAAATTTTCCTTACGACACGGCATAATAAAAAAATCTAATCAAAATTAATCGCTATTAAATCAATCACTTCTATTTGTTTTATTTTCAGCAGTAGCACAATAATTTTCTTATCACTGTTTTACAATGGCATCATTTAGCCGGCTTTATAAGGAACTCGTAGTGTCCTTTCTATGTTCAGGTAGCCATAGGTGGAACGTATTTATTTGTGATTTAGTATCTCCAAAAAAAAAAAAAAATAAAATCCTAAGCCCTTTTTTTACTCCCTGCTAAGACTGATTAAGGAAAAATGTATTTAAAAAATGCAATACAAATTAAAATATGTAAAATTAAAATATTATATGCAATTAAAAATTTTAAAAACATTTAAAAAAAAAATAGGCTTCTATTGTGGTTCACAACAGTTGTAAAATTGATGTTGTATTTTTGAAATTGCGATTATGGTTTACAATAGTTGTTTTTAAGTGTTGTTGTTGTCAGTTGCATTTTTTGAAGAAGAACCCTGTGAAATACACAGCATCTAGATATTGTAAACCATAATCAGAAAAAGTATAACTGTTGTGTTGTCTGCTCTACAACACAACACTTAGGAGTTGTGAACCATAATAGGTGCATTAATAACTTAATAATACTATTTATCGCCAAAAGCCGGCCTTCACCAAACGACTCTGAAGGTCTTAAGAAATTGTAGGTAACAGTCAATACCAGTCAAAGGCGAATGTCGATGTGACAACGAAAGACCGTCTCAGTATAAGCGGGATTTTCATTAATACTTAAAATAATTTTTGATTTAAATTTTTTTTTGTTTTAAAAACTTTTCATTATTTTGCACTGGCAAGCAAAGCTTTTGAGCCATTTTATATAAAATTGAATTTGTGTTTACCGGTTTCATTTTACAACGTGCAACACAATTTCTGTGTCTTTGTAAGCGTTGCATTTGAAATATTTTGTCAAAGAAGCCATTTCCTAATAAATAAAATAAATTATTCAATATTATAATGCAAATAAGCCACTTTTAATTAATTGCTGTTTTTATCTATAACTTGTATTTTTTTTTTACTTGTATTATTGAGAATAAAACTTGAAGACTTTTTCTTAAGTACGAGTGGTTTTACCATGACAGAAATAATGCAAATACTTTTTTTCTTTATTATTTAATGAATAATTTAAATAAATTATTACTTGTTTATTGTGTAATTTATATGTAAGAAATATTCATGATGCAATACAGTAAATTTCTTTAAATAATTTATGCTCTTTTGTTACATTTTTAATAAAGTTCTACAAACGGTGATTTTATTTTCTTTAAATTGTCTTATTTGTTTTATTATTTTAGAAAAATTAATGAATTTATGTAAATGTTTTAGTACAAGTCATTTCTGCTTTTCATAAAACTAATAAAACAAGAAATAGTAGTTTTAAATAAAATATAAAAATTGTACTGGTTTATATATATATATATGTATTTTTTTTCTGTTTCAATTTTATTTTTATAAATAATATGTATTGACTAGTGCAGTCTCTGTTTATTTTAGATTTTTTTTTTTTTTTTTTACTATTCAATGATTGTTAATTCTACTTTTCATGTGTCCTCGTTAAGGTTTCCTACACAAGAAAACGTGTTCACTGTTCCTTTAGTTTATGGAAGAAGTTAAAAATGTTTCTACAAAAGGTTTGTAAATGTTTGAAATTTGTCTTGTCTGTACTATTGATAAATGATTTTTATATTTAAAAAACCAAAAGTTATTAATATAATAGAAAATATTTATATTTTACACTAAATGCAATTTTACACGCAAACTGAGTAAAACCATAAAAAAGCTTTTTCCATATTTGGCTTATTTACTGTATTTTGCATTTTATAATTGTAGCAGTTTTTAATTTAGTTTTATAAAATGTAGAGGAATAATCGTACGAACTGTCTTGCAAAGATTACACATCGTGTCATGTGACACCGACTAACAATAGATTTCTTGAAATAAAAATCTTGTTTTTTGTTTAATTGTAGTGCAATAGACATTTATGTGTTTGGACTTGAAGAAATATCGAACATGTCAAGGAAATCAAACTTCAAGATTTCGCTCACTTTCCTGAGCGTTCCTGTAGTCATATAATTTATTTATTCTACAAAGTAAATATATAAATCTTTATCCATCCACAACTTCCTAATTATGAACCGACCTAGAAAAATCAAATTCTGTGCAAATTTGCTTTCTATGCCAAACGTCACGGCAGCTTTCAGCACCCACATATAAAATTTAATTTTTAAATCTCGAAATTCGTTTCATAATTTTGTAAAAAGTTAATTGCAATATACACACACACCCATACACACATGCAAATATATTTACCTATCGATGTATCTATAAATACTGCTTTTATAATGCTTGTCTGAAAAGAAATATTAGTCAAGATCACGGAAAGTTGCATTAACTAATTAGCGTCACAGACAGCCCAGAGGGAATAATTTTTAGAAAGAGAACCATCTTCTTTGAAACCGATACAGAATTGTCTGCATAGCGCTGGAAAACTATCCAATTGGCAGTCAAATTGAGCAGCCGTGTGACTTTTACGTCAGCCGAAATCATAAGGAATGTAACTGAAAATTTCTAATTCGGTTTTTGCCATACATTCATATTACAAAGCCTGTCTTTATTTAGCAACGTAAATATAATTTTGGGAGCGCATAATGAATAGAAAAGTCAGCTGCAACGAATATGTATAAACTGTTTGTTGCATCTCACGGATAACCTGGGCTTATCCGCAAGTAGCTTTTAGCTTCTCTAATACTTCAGTCGCTGCAATTACGAATAATAAATCTTATGGGGCTTTCCTTAATAAAACGTATTTGGAGAAAATGTCAAATTGTTTTGAATAGTTCCAAAAACAAAACAAGAGATTGTTCAGATATAAATCGTTATTTATAAATTTTAAGGCCAGTATGGATTTAAATACGAAATAAAATAAATACTTTTAAATCCAAATATGATTTGGTTTAATAACTAACGTTGAATATATAAAAAAAGTTAATGATTTTTTACTTTTGCTTTGGGGACGGGTGTTCGGCGCAACAATTGGAAAAAGGCACGATTGTGTAAAGAGTATTTTTAATTATTTTTGATCGTATTTGATTAAAGTTGTTGTTGTATTTGTTAAATGATTTGTTGGTTCTTAAAATTTGCATGGAAATTAATGATTTTGTTTGTTTCTTTTTAGTTATGTAAAGAATAATAATACTCGTTAATATTTATTATTTATTAAATAGGCGTTGGTAAGGCATTAATTATTTATTTTTTATATGTGTGTACGTTTGTATTGTATGTGTGAGTTTTTGCTATCTAAAAATGCAGACCTGCCTCTTTATTTGGCATTGGATTTTTTCGGAAACTGAGATTATTTTTAATCAAGTGATTTCGATTTCCTTTAATTATTTGCTACGTGGGGATTAAAATTATTTTAATAGTTGGAATTTAATTACATACGAAGGTATTGCATAGCTCATTACTTTTCACATTAGTTTAGGCATTCTATGATATCCCATTGAAAACAGGGAGTGGAAGGGAAATATTTGATAATTTCAAATTCTAATTGAAAAAAATTCGTAGCTTTTCCACAAGCAAACAAGAAACAAACATTTGATAGAAATACATAAATATTGGAATTCATTTAGTAAATCGTATAAAACAATTAAATAAAAATTTAAATGCAGGCCTGTTTAATTTAGTGCTTATTAAGGCACTCTTAAAAAAATAAGATAAGAAATTATTGAAGAGTGGTTTTGTTCGCGTATATGTGTGTGTGTGTGTTTTAATATTAGTGTCACTATATTTAGACGTGCTTTCGAAAAGCTTAGATTATAGTCATTCTAATACGTATTCAGAGAAGATTCTAAAATTGTATTCTGTTCCGAATGACTATTTAAAGTTAACATAATGCACATGCGGTGAAACTGCTCTTAAAAACCAAAGTCTTTTCCTTGATTTTACAAAATTCTTCTTTTATAAAATCTCAGCCTTTAGTTCTTTTGAGAATGCATATTTAACTAAGAAACTTATAAGAATAATCAAAAAACAAATGGAAATAAAAATTCGGAACTATTCGAAATAATAAAGACATTTTTAGAATACTGCTTTCTGCTTCTCTTAGAGTATAGTTTTTTAATAAAAAGTTACAATATCGCTACAATATCGGCCGATTTAATTTAAGGAATATTATTGGTTTCTATCACATACCTGAATGTACATGAATTTTTGCTTATATTCAGGAATTTTGTAATCAAAATGGTTCTGACGTAGATATCAATCAAAGTAAAAGATCTGTGCCGAAACTTTTGACAGGCACTAGCTCAGCGTTAAGTTATATTACATAGTATGCAGTTAGTTAAGACGGTTTTCCTTCAATTCTGCGTGATCGTTACTAATATTTTTGCCACTCATTTTTCTACATAAACAGTTTTTTCTGCTACTAAACGAGCATCACCTGATCTTTTTTCTTATATGTATGCATATAAGTAAATATCATAATACCAAATAAAAAAGTATATCTTACATACCCAACTAATATCACGTACTGCAGCTTGTTTATTTTGAAAATTGATGTATTGCCCCAATGCATTGGCTTCTTGAATTTTGATTAAATTATTTGCATGAAACTGCCGACGACTTGCAGAATTAATGATTTGATTGAAAGAAAAATTTTAAATAGTACGGTTCAATTCACAAGATTTAATAAATTATATATTCTGTAAATTTTGCTGTTAGTAGTTCCACTATAAACCACCTAGAAGGACCTATAAAGGAACTAGAAATAAACATATTTATTCAATAATAATAACACTCATTTAGTATTTTGTGAATTGTATACAAAACGACGATTAGCAATATTATTAATATTAAAACTACAACCTTTATTAATTCCCCGATGTTTATTTAATAGTAAAAATTACTACCATGCCGGCCTTACACGGTAGTGATGACTGTAAGAACGACAACAAATCATGTATAATATAAAATTTCCAACTTTTTACACCGTTCTTAGTTTCCCAGGTTTCTTTAAGGTTAACTTCCTAGAAATGTATAAATCTCATATGTTGTATTTCATTGTTTCCAGGCAAATTTTCTGCCAATCTGAGTTAACATTACCAAATGTTCCTCAGAAAGGAATTCACATTGGATTTCTTTAGCATTCATTTGACTTCTGACCGAAACCGAAATTCTATAAAAGATTTTAATCAAATCAAATTGGTTGTAAATAATTTTATCACTAATGACAGTTGGCATAAAATCCACTTTGTCATATTAAGTATTTGTTGTTTACCGATTTATGATTTTGTGAAATATAATGTAGTGTTAAATATATTTCATTTCACGAAATATCCGAAATATTAAAGCTCACTTGTCATTATTATAATGCAAGTAATCATAATCTTTGAAGCATTTTTTATGAAATATTCGTTACATCAAACTAGTCATCACACATGAACAATAATGTGTAAAATATATTGCAATGACAAACAGTTTAGATTCTCTCTCTGGATAAAACACAGTACAACAAAATATTTAAATACAGTTTAATAATTTAAATAAGCATATAATGAAATATTAATAATACAATTTTTATAAAAGTTGTTATCTGTTAATTTTGAGTTTCTTTTTTATCTCTACACAAACAGCTAATTCAAAATCAGTCAGTGTTATGTTAAAAATTGTGTTACACAAGTCATGTAAAAGTTAGAAATAAAATAAACAGAACTGAAGTCCAAATTCTATGGTATATATTAAAAAATAACACTTAAAAATAAAAGTGTAAAAAATTAAATTAACAATTTTTTATAATTAAACTAAAGAAAAGCTGTAAAGACAAAACTGAAATATTTTTACAAAAATGATTAAATCAAAACAAAGTAAATAAAAACAAATTACATTGGAGTTTTAAGTAACTTATAATTAGACTACGTATTTATACTAAGTTAAAATTACTACTAACGCTATACTTCTGGTATTATTTATGGTTAATTTTATAAATTAATACATTTAGTTATTATATTTTTTTTAACTGTTTTTCATTATTAATTATTTTTCTTACTTTTTTTTTTTGTTTTGAACAGGACATTTCAAGTGTTTTTTCCTTTTTCGCTAATTTTTTTTTGTGTTTAAATTTATATTTGGTAGAGCTTAAATATTAAGAATTCTTAAAACTCATTTAATTTAATTGAAGTTTAATTAAAAATATTTCAGATATTATTATATATAATAAATATATAATTAATTTTATTTCTTTTTGGGCGCTTTTTTCTCCGCCTTACGTATGGCTTTCTCACGTTCTCTTCGTTCGCGTTCCTGATCCTTACGCTCTTTTTCAATGCTAGCCTTGAGATCTTTAAGCCGCCGTTTTAAACGATGCTTATCGTCACCGGTAACGCCAAGTGTTTTGAGATCTTTTGAATCTAAAGATAATAAAGCGCCACCTTCGACATTATGTTCCTTGAAAACTGGTATGTAACGTTCCATTTCAATGCCCAAAAGCCAATGGCCCACCTGGAAGAGACGAGAGAAAAATTAGCAAAAAAATTTTTGTACACTTTTTTTCAAAAAAATTCTCCACTTACTTGCTCTTTGGTCCATTCATGTACCGGCCCGCCTTTATAGTTGTAAGCCGCTGCCTTACGTTCCGAAAAACTTGAGCTGGAGCCGGATAAATCTAAGCCCCTGCTAGGTGAGTATCCCGGCGAAGAACATCCTGAAGACATGCTCGTCGGCGAAGGAGGACCATTGCTATGAGCTGGAGTTTGCTGTTGCCACGGTACTGTACCAGGCGGAGATAAAGATTGTGGAATAACTTGTTTAACTTAAAATTTAAGCAAATTTTAATTTTTTGAGCCACATAAACCGTCGCGGAAATTAAATTGTTAAGTATGTTACCGCAACCAATCAAAAGATTGATTGATAGATTTTATTTATGCAAGCATGTTAAAAAAACACAAGAGCAAATATTATTATAAAAATAACGAGAGGAGAGACAAATATAAAAAGAGGAGAGAGAGAGAGAGACAGAAGAAAGAAGTTTATAGATCAATTGTACCTCACATCTTCGTATTTTGTTTTAGCGACATAAATATTTACAGATATGCTAATTAATACCAATAATAATTAAGTTGATATATTAAATATTTATATATTTTTTTATATAATTAATATTTTTGTAAAAAAAAGAACGGTAATCAAAATAATATATTAACAAAAATATAAAAATATGTAACGTCTCCTCTTTACTCTTCTACGCAAATTATACTTTTTCTTTCTTCTAATTTTTCTTTTTGCAGGCATAATTACAAATTACAACAACACCAATAAAATTTTTCTTTTATGTTTTAGTACAAAGTTCAAGGAAATACTATATTATTAAACAAACAAATTATGTGTGAGTGTGTAGGTGTGGGTGGTGTGTTTTTGTGTGTTTGTGTGTTTGTGTAATTCGTTTAAAGAATCCTGTAAATTAAAATTTGTTAGTTGTAGTGTTTTTACTTTATCTACATGTGGGATTGTTTATTTGTTGTTGTGATTTATTAGAATTTTATTTTTATTGTGTTTTTATATTTCGGGATTAATTATTGAATTAATTATGATGTGTCACCTTTTGGTTGAGCCTCATTTACAGCTTGTCGTATTTCATTTATTAAAGTTTTACAATTTATAGCTGCCACTGATTGAGATTTATTTATTTCGGTATAATCATCGCTGGAATGCCGTGATGAGCCATCACCCAGACGTCTGTAAAAAACAAATTATATTAAAAAATTTATTTGGATTAAAAATAAGATAATTGAAAGTAGGAATTCCACGACAATTTTTTATTTTTATTTCCACTGGCCAAGAGAATTATTTTACGAAACATATTATAATCTATACAAGAGTTTCTTCAGACAAATATTTTTTTTTTTTTGAAAATCTCCTATTTCTTGTATTCTTCAATGTATCTTTGAAGTGAGGAAAGAGGCAATTAATGAGTATTTTTAGGAGCCGTCATTTCGATATCAGATTGCTGTATGGATTCATTCTCAAGAAAGAAGTTTAGAAATTGATTTTTATAATTGGCCTACACTTAAATGCTAAAACATCAAACAAATGCAAGATAACAGGAAGAGTACCGTCATTTTCTTAGCCATAAATGCTCCTTTTATTTATGATTGGAGATAATCACCAATAACCTTCTATTCATGCCTATGTATTCTCAAGACAAAAAGTTAACTGACTTGTGGAAGAATCAAATACTACCGGAAATTATATTTCAACGAATACGTTAAATAAAGCAAATGCTTGTTAATATTCCAAAACACATACACATTTGAAACACAAAAGGATTTAAAGTTCCCTTACAGAAATTTCATATGGGAAATTTCATACGGTGCATGAGTGCCATTTGATTAAAATGGCCCTAGTGAGCGCTGGCGACGATCTCTGGTTATGACGAAAAGTTTATTATTTGAGAAGAATTATGTTCACTTACCTTTCTCTCTCCGTTAATGCTTGATTTAATTGTTCTGTAAATGATGTTGGTGGCAATTTACCACTAATTATTGCTCCGGTTGGGCCGACGCGTCGTCGACTTGGATACATCCAATTTTCTGATGACTGCTCATTTTCCGATAGTTTATCGTTTGATCCTAAAATAGAATCATATGAACTATTGAGATCACGGCTGCTAGTGCCGAATGTGGTCATTCCGCCACGATGGAAGTCATTAGGACTAGACGTCTCAACACCAGGTGAGGCCAGTGAATTTTTGAATAATACCGGCAAACCGGTGTGTGAAGCAGATGATGACGAACTCTTATGATCCTTATGAACTTGAGCATACAATTGATTAATTTGTTGTTCTCTAGAATTAGCTGATGATGATGCTGTTGATGATGATGATGTGGAATTAAGTAAAATGGCTGTTGTTGTACCAGCAATAATACCAGTACTAGTACTATTACTAATACCACTGACAATACCACCAACTACTCCTACTCCAACACTACCACCGCCACCGTTACTACTACAATTATTGTTACTGTTATTATTGTTAATGATATTGTTACTATTATTGTGATGTCCGTTACTAATGATATTGTTATATTGTTGTTGTTGGTGTTGTTGTAGATGTAGGTGTTGCTGTTGTTGTTGTTGTTGTTGTTGTTGTTGTTGTTGTTGGAGGTGGTGCAAACCATTTAATATATTAAGATCATGTGTTGACGAGGACTTATGATGATTATGATGACTGTTAAGCAATAAATTAGCGGAAACAGAAGCAGCTATCATTTCATCCTCACTGTCGTCTAAAACGCATTCGGAGCTACTGTTGCTTAAAGTGCGTTTAGATAAATTGTTAGTACTATTGGCTGCAGTAATAGTTGCCGCTGTCGTGGCATTCGATGCACTCGAGCTGGTATTAGAATTATTCACAGACGGCAACTGACGATTTGCTAGACCACCACGGGAAGCTGGTTTTAGTCGTTTGGTTTAAAGCAATTGTTATCGTTATGAAGAAGCATGTACGAATATGTATGTATGTATGTTGTATTCAATTTTTGTTAAGCGGCAACAGTAAATTCAAATTGCAATTTTTTTTTTGATTTTTTTTACAAAAGTGGGCGTGGCATTATAATTAGCATGTTTTTTTTTTTTGAAAGATGATTTTATTTTAATGATGATTGTTAATAAATTTATTTTATAATTTTATGTTTTTTATTTTTATTATTTTTTTTTAATTTTGTCATGTAATTAACGGTTATCGATTTTTTAATTTTATTCGAACAGCACAGTTTGCATGAAACAAGTTTTATATTTAAAATTTTCGAACAACATTTACAGTACAACAGCAGCGCATAAATATAGTTATTTTGAATAGAAATAGTTGTTTCGAAAAAATAAATGAATTTTGTTTTTACATAAAAAAAAAGAAAAATAAAATAAAAATATATTTCTTAAGATTTTTGATTTAATTTTTTTACAAGTAAATTAAGGGAAACCAACACAGAAAACGCTAAGGGAAATTATAAACATCTGGATTCGAATAAAATGAAGAATTTTTTAATTACAAAATGGAATTTTTTTTTGTGTAGTTGTTGTATAAAAAGGATTAAGTAAAATTACAAAGCAGTGCTTATACATGAAAATGTGCTTAAGGAAATGGACACAAAATTAACTGGTGCAAACTTTTTAAGTACGAGTAAAAAATAAATAGTGATTAATTTTACTTTACTTGTTGGACATTGCCACCACTGAAAAATATGTACTCACGATCAAGCTGTTCGACTTTGATTGTGCATTTTAAGTGTTAAAGAATGGCTGGTAAATTTTTTCAACGTTTCAAAGACAATCCCTTTGGGGTATCGTTTTCAGTTACGATAAAAAAACTGGTGAGCAGTAGTCACTTTATAGAAATATTTTAAGAAAACTTTTATAAAAAAAAATGCTCAATAAGAGAAAATCGAATTTATATAGGATCGAATTTAAATGTGAACAAAAAAAATTCTGCTTTCGATTTCTTGTGTGCAGAAGCACAAAATGATGTCAGATGAATAGATCTATAATTGTAGGATCAGCGCACGTTGTTTAGTTTTAATGCAATACCTTAAACAAATCTTCGAATTACCCTTCCTGATCATTCTATTAAACTTTTAAGAATGCTTAACTCGTAAATTCACTTTTTTAAAAAAAATAAAAAGAATCCTCTAGAGTGCTTAATATGATCAGATGGCAAAAAAGCTTTACGATCACACTTTTACTACTGAATAACGATTTTGGTAAATAAAATACCGAAGCCAAAGTTGAACAACTGATAATACCGATAGTTACTTAACTTTTTATTTAGAAAAAAATAATTTATTAAAAAAAAAATTGAAAGGAAGTTTTTAAAGAAAAATGATTTAAGCTTTCAAAACAGAATTTAAGCTTTTAATCCATAATCACCACTTATTTTCCCTCATTTTTTAATAAGAATACAGAATATTAAAAATGCAAAGCAAGAAGTCATAAGAGAAACAAGTTAGGTTGGATATTAGCAAAATATATCCATATCACAAATTGCAACTTACCCAAATCGATTTTTGTTTTATTAGCGGAATTGTCCAATAGTTCATGTTGTGGCACCGCTGCATCCAATTCATCTTTTACTGGATTTTTACGTTCCACTGTTGCAGTCTTTACACCTTCACCGTCTGGTGATAAATCTGATATTTCGGTATCAGACAATTCGGTTTCTAATTTCTGGAATAATGGCTTTGGTGGTGCTTTGCGCATCATTTGCGGTGTCAGCTTAAGCGTGGCGCTGTCGTAAGGTAAGCCAACTGGAAAACCACCCTTTCGCTGTGTCTCTTGCAATTCATGTTCCAAGTTAATAACACGATCTTTAAGTTTTTTCACCAAAGCATTGTACTCCGTGTCTTTTTCCTGCAACAACTGTTGATAGAATTCCTCACGATGGCACATATCAACCTCTCGCTGTTGGTACTCGCGCACAAGTCTTTTGGCTTTGTTGTACTTCTTATCCAGTGCCATATATTGAGCTTGCGACTGCTGTAGCATATTTTGCAAATTAGCAGCTTCTTTTTTAATGTTGACCAGTTCACGTTCGCTTTGACGCAAACGTTCACTAAGCAGTTCATTTTCATTGCCGGTGGTTTCAAGTTTGACGAGCTAAATGTGAAAACATTTTTTATTATTATTGAAATGCTCTTCGACATCAAAATAGATTTAAATTTCAACTGCTCAATTATACAATAAATAAATAAAAAATAACAAGTTTACTAAAAACCCACCTTTCGTTTAAGGGTTTCTATTAAGTCGTCTTTTACAAGGCAACTCATTTCGCTCTAAAATAAAATAAAAGAAATTAAAAGAAAAACTAAAACATGCAAAAATTATAAGTGCGAGCAGTGTAATATATTCCATGCCAATTTATAAAAGTCGGACAAATAATTCACGGCGCACCGATCTTTAAATATACAACTGGAATTAAAGTCACATTCAAAGTCGCTTATCGCATAGTGACGTTTAGAACAATCTTATTAGAGAGTGGTATGAATGCGATAGAAGTAAATGATCCATGCAAGTAGAAAGTTCTGGAAATCCTTTCTTCCAAATTCCTAACAACTTCTATACAAATTTTAATAGCTGCTCCCTCAATGACTAAAAAGCTAACATATACTTGTGATAGTGATCTCATTTAGTCTATTTTTAAAATATCTAGAACACTTTCAATAATATTGTTGGTATGTAAATTGCTGTCTATCTCTACTTCTAATGCAAGAGGAGGTTTAATTTTCTTAAGCAACCAGGAAGTTTTAGGGATCAACTGCCAAAGAGTGTACTCTGAGTGAACTTAAATTAATTTGAAAAATTTATTATGAAGTCAAATAAAGAGCAAATTAAATGTGGATAGTTCGCAAAACTTGTAGGCTCTCCTTCCTGTTTATTTAAAATTACTAAAATGAACTTTTAGCCAGCGAAAAAAAAACTTAAAAATGCATGCGTGCTTATAAGGGAAGCAAAAATAGTCGAATCGGCTACTAAATAATGAACGATTTGCCTATAATGTCGACAAAGAAAGCATGGAAAAAATAATGTATATAATAATTCTTAATTAATTAATTATTAAGTTTTTAATATATTCAATTACCGCCTTGTGCTGTTTTAAAAAGAAATTCCATTACAAGATAGAAATTGTATGCATGAATAGAAATGTCGTCATTAGATTTCGTGTTAAAGAACTCTGAGTTATAAAAGTCTTACCTCCTGTAGCAGTCTCTTCAGAGACTCTACCTCTTGTGAATGTGTAGCTTCGACCTCCATGGGATGTTCCACTTGAACGGGACTGGTAGGTCCCTCGCATACACTAGAGTTAGCCGAAACGGGTTGGGTGGAGTCCTCAGAGTAATCTAAAGTACGCCTTAGATATTCTTCTTGTTGCCTGAAAGCAAAACATATTATTTTCAAATATATATATTTCTCCTGAGCACAAATATAAAATTATAAAAACCTTTTTAATTTTTCTTCTTTTTCTTTATCTGCTTGTAAACTTAAACGTATCAGTTGAGCCACTTCGCTATTTTCCGGGTCTCTTTCACGTCCTATTTGAAATTTTACTAGACCAGAAGTATTACGTAGAACGGAAGCTGCATAGGCTTGTGTAACGCCTACTAAACTTTTACCATCAACTTCGATGATTTGATCATTTACCTGAGCAAATTTTTAAGTTTTAATTGAAGTTTCATTATGTGTAAACATTGAACTTCACAAATCTTAAAACTTGAAAATTTCAACTCACCTGTATACGTCCGTCGCGTGCTGCTGCACCATTATCGGTTATTGTTTTAACGAAAATGCCCAATTTTTCTAAACCAGCATCGGCTCCAACGCCCATGCCAATAATGCTGAGACCTAAACCTTCAGGACCCTTCATAAGTTCAACGGGGAAAACGTGCATTTTCTCAACACGTTTCTCCAGTTCATATTCCGCTGACGCGGCAACAGGATCGACATCTTCATTACGGCGATCATAATCATTGACTGAGAATGTCGAAAAAACCTGTATCGGACCCGAACTAAAGCGAACTTTTGGATTTTTCCTAACCGTTATGGGTGGATATGAAAGGTCGTCGTCATCAAAGTCTAGAAGACCTGCAATAAACGCATAATAGTAAAAATAAATTTAATACATTAAATTGAATTTTTATACTAAATCTATTCAGATTAGATAAGGTTGGGCGTTTTGGTATCTTTCTGAAACCTGAACCGGACTTGGAGATTCTATGGAGATAAAACTTTTTTACACTATGTAAAGTCTCTATGCTCAGGAAGCATTGAACTACTTAAAACTTATTACCCTGCTCCGTCATCAGATCTTTTTTTACTGACCATTTTAACAACTTCTGCAGAAGAAATTGCAAGAGACGAAAACAGGACACTGAAAGCTGTAATCGATGAAGTCACAATATAATAACTTAGATTATGTGGTAACAAATATCACCAGATTGAACGATATTTATTGATTCTATAACATTATGATCGCCTCTGCAGTATTAAAAAAAAGCAACAACCAACTTACCAGGTACTTCCATCCAAAAGTTGCCATCTTCAAAGTAGTGGACACCTGATTCGACATAGAGTTCTTTACTGCGCACCGGTGGATATTCGGGTATATAAAATTGCGAATCATCTAATTCAGTTGTGGTATTAAAAGAAGTATGCTGTTCGTTGTCGGCTAGTGAGTATGTGGAATTGTGTTTGCTGGATATGATACTATCGTCGATAGTTGTGGTTTGATTAAATGTGGCATCCGATTGGGTAGAATCAACGGAAACAATAGATTCGTGCAAGGATTCTGCGGCAGTTGTTATTGACGTAACAGTTGTATTACTGTTGAATGTAGTATTAATAGCGGAATCTTGTATAAATGTACGATTCAAAAATGATGTTGGTGATGATGATGATTCCCGCTGTTGGTCATATTTCTCAGGAGAATAATGATGGTGTGAATGCTGTTCGTTTTGAGATGTTATATAGATGGTTGTACTATCGTTGGCTTCATCATAAGTTGTTTCAACTTTTGAGGCAGTAGTTACTACAACTACATCATTGGCAATTAGAGAAGATGAAGATGAGGATGATGATGTTGATTCAACGGAATGTTTATCCTTATAATCTGTGCGACTATTATTTTTGGAAAAGTGTTTTTGTTGCTGGTGCTGTGACGATGAAATTAATAAATTTTCTAAACTACGTTTGGGAGCCTCTAAAACATCACGCAGCCATTCCGGCTCATCCTCATCAGTTTTCGTTGGTATTACTGTTGGACCTGCAGATGGAGTTGTTAAACTTGTTGTGTTGGTAGTTGTTATTTTCGACTGTTCATCTATATATGCTCCAGAGGATGTATTATTGAATACTGAGTTAATACAAACAGAAGTGGCACCATATCCGACAATATCTACATCTTCAATATCCTCATCATCCTCATTATAGTCAACATCATTATCATCTACTTGAATTCCAATTGAAGCTGAAAACACATTTGTTAAAGTTTTTTTATTTTATTTTTAATAAAATATATTTTTGCTTGTTTACCATCGTATATGAGTTCCTCTAAATTATTTGCGTCTTTTTCCGTTTCCGGTTGTATTCCAATTTTATTATCGTATATTTCTATATGTTGTTGTTGATGACCTGGTACTTGTTGCTGTTGTTTGTGACTTTCAGCTGGAGGCGACGGTGTTTGTGGTGTGGCTTCTTCTATGAGATTCTTAATGCTAGTGGGTGACTTTGCTGTTGCTACAACCGCAGCTACGGCAACACCAACTGTTGGTGCAGCTGAAAGTATTTGCTCAACTTCTTTGGCTTGTTCGTCGGATAAAAGTGATTGTTGTCTAAAAATTAAGTAACAATAAATTGCAAAGGAAATTCAAATAAATTCTTATGCTTAAGAGCATATAAATATAAGTAAATAATAATAAATATAAATATTGAATAAAAATAAATATTAAAATGTGTTTTCTAAAATAAAAGATTGTGATTTAAGGGCAATTAGTACAGTTTTCGCCACACTGGTATTTAGTAAGCATAAACGTAAATATTTTACATAATCAACTTTAGCAGTTTAATCGTAATGTAGTGTTTGCAACTGGATCTGTGCTAAGTCTCATACTAGTCGTGAAACAGTATTGTGAAATCTCATTTACAGCGAAATCCAGATTTGAAAACTTTAATTTATAATTTTTTGCCAATTGATTTTATTTATGATAACGTGATACATATGTGTGTGTGCATGGGCATGGACATGTGCATATGTTTGTGTATTAAAAGAGGGCATTTATACTGTTTATTAAAATAAAAACTACAAGAAAAAAAAAATAGAACTAAAAGACCACCACCATTATCCCATGATAAAACAAAAAAGGAAAATATTCAAACAAACCTTATTTTGCTTTCCAAAATTCTACATGAAATTAAAAACAATTTAAAGATGATCAAGAAACAATAAACAGCAGCAACGACAACGATACGGTGTAGTCGCAGTGGTAGTTCGACAGAGATCACGTACAATAAGCGGGAAATAACATAAATACACACAAGCAATCAAAATGTAATTTCAAAATCATCGAAGCAATTGCGAAGTGAAATACGAGCACAGCAGAAAAAAATCCATCCAACACACGAGTATGCACATGGCAGTACAACAAATGTTAAATGACGTTGATGGAGAAGAGTGTGTGTGTAATAAGTTGAGTATTGTTATTGTGGTTGTTGTTGTTTTAACAAATTAAAAACGAAGTAACAGAAATAAATTGCAAGACAAAACAAGCAAAAATTCAACCAAATATAAAACACACACGCACGTAAAAAGTATGCAAGTGTGTGTTAGTATGAAAGTGAGAAGAACAAACACGTACATACATAGCAGGTAGGCAAGCAATTGTAACATGAAAATAATAATTAAAAAAAGAAAGAACAAATAATTTATATTACTCAAATAATTAAAAATGCTAATACATAAATTTACTGAAAAATGTAAATAAATAAATAAATTCATGCAGCAAAATATTTACGGCAAAGAATAAATTTAATAACAAAAATTATCAAATAATACAATACAATTTTTTAAATAAATTACATACATATGTATATAATGCACAAATAAATTATATGTAGGTTTATATTAAAGTTTTATAAAATTTATTACCATATTTGAGTTTAGTGTTACCGATTTCGTATTTTCAAAGAAAATTTATGTAACTTTCGTTATTCAGAAATTCCATGCTTCAAGTGTTCTGATGTAGGAATTCATTTATTGTTTGCTTTTATATAAAATATAATTCGACATAAGAGAGAGCCCAGAAATAATGCAAACAATAAAAATAATTCTGCTGAATATTACTTTTTGGCCCAGAGTTATTAAAAAAGAACTAAATAAAAATAATTATTTACGACTAGCATTTAAGAAGCAGTGTATTTCAAAATGTATTTTAGTTAAAATATCTTTTTAATATAATTATCTAAACACCACTAAATTATAAAGTCAGACAACAATTACCTGGAAACCTAGCTATTTAAATAACATCCCTGAAATATAAATAATATTCCTAAAATGCAAATATAAAATTATTTATTATGAGCAAAATGGCGAATAGCAATGTGGATGGAAGTGTGTAGTTTACTGATTTCCATTTATACGTATCCTTATACATATAAACCTACAAGCCTTTATGCGAGGAAGTTTGCTCTCCCATGTGAATGCATAAAGGACAATAATCAACGGAGTTTTTAAAATTTTTAAAATCCGTCTCACTTTATTAAAAGATTTTGTTATTCGTTTCCTTACACTGCTAAGTAATAGACGTCCTAGATCGTCCGAGGATTTCAAACACATTGAGATGAAGCAAACTTTAGTTTTTAATAATGGATTTATATGTTTCATAAAATGGTCTTGCAAAAAATGTTTGTTTTTATTGTAATAAATTGAATATGTTATGGCTGATTAATGTTACAATATTGATTCCCCGTTGGCTTATAAATCGAGCTCATACTGTGTTTCTACCCGTGGTGGCACACATTTGCAAGTGTGCATGCAAACAATCGTTTTGTTGCCTCTGGCTCTTTTTGAATTTGTTGCTGAGTTCATTATCTGTTATGTGGTTGAACACAAATGATTTTTTATTTTTATGTTCTCATATTTGTATACAATGAATGGCATATACATATTGGGTTGGAAACTCTTGCGGTTTGCCAATTTTATGAAAAAAAAATCTCCATTGGGCAGGTGTGCATTATTTTAAATGTCAATTAAAAACTTTGATTATATGTCCATAACAAACACTCGGTTCTAGTGACTGCTCAACGCAATTAAATTGTATGTATGGGCTTTTAAGCTAAATATAGAAAGGCGATAGTCAATAAATTGATAAAAAAAAACGGGTATTATCGAATTGCTATAGTTTCGAGTTTGTTGTTTGAAAAACATATATTGAAACATGCATGCAAAAAAAGATGTATTTGAGGCATTATGCAAGATAAAATCATTGCCTGGAATGCCCGTAAGGATATTTTATATATTTATGTAAACTAAAATAAATAAATTATAATTAAAAAAAACCATTCGCAACATTATACATTACTATATTAGTTTATTAATAATTCAATAATTTTTATTAATCAATATTCACCTGAATTTCTAAATAAGTAATTGAATAAATTTTAAAAATTTTTTTTTAACTCCTTTAGTTAGAAAACTAAAATACAAAAGAATAAACATAAAATAACAAAACAGAAAACAATTATAGAAAAAGGCGGAAAATTCCAAAATTTAAGTCTATAATTATCCCAAACAGTTTAGAATGGATTTAAATAGTTACATTCTGAAACTAGGAAACCATTTGAGTTACAAGATTAATTATGTTAGTATTAAAAAACATCGTTTAAAATGTAATTTTCCTATAAAAGTTATTTTACTTCAAATTCAGCTACAATTAATTCCTTCTTTGTGAACAAAAAATTTTTTTTTTATTTTTTCCATTTTATATTTCATAATTTAAAGGACTGTTGCCGTTAATTATCATATTAGGCTTTTGTTCAGCCATTCATTTACTGTTACCTTTTTTATGCATACTAATGTCTGCCCATGCTCACTTGCGTTCACAAGTACATAAATACTGAGTGTCCCATTCATTTAACTACAGAATTTTAAATTTTAATTACCTGCTTAATGTACAACAGTTATATGCCGCTAATGTAATATTTTAATTGCAAGTATGTATCTTCTTGTTTTATATAAATATTTAAGTTGGGTCTAATTAAGTACATGTTTGTGTTGAATTTATACTATTATCTGAATTTTTAATATTATGGTAATCACTGGACAGTAGGGGCAAGCTATTAAAGAGATTGCGGCAAAAGCTAACATTAAAAATAATTGGTAAGATATTTTTGAAACTGAGATTATGAATGCGGATTCCATTTTCTTTTGCGATTGGATTAAAATAATTCTCAATCCATTTTTTTTCTTATTTTACTACTCAGCAAACATTTATGTAGACTTATTCAGTTTATTGTTTGTGTTTGCGGTTTTGTAATTAAATCAGCTATTTCCTTGCTAAGGAATTGCTCTGTCGTGTCAATGCAACATTATGATTGTAAAGCTCTTTAGCGCCATACCGTTATAAAATAAAAAACCCACGTGTGAATATGAATGAATATGCTATTATTATTGTCTTTCTTTTGTTGAGATTCGTGATTTCTTTTAAAGTCCTACAACAATTTCTATGAAATCACAAAAGTGAAGAAGATGTGGAATTAGTTAGCTTTAAAAATTTAGACTGCAATATGAGCATAAAAGTACACTATCTCTATAGTTATATATGTATGTAGATCGCTTTCAACATAATTTAGGAGATATTAGTTCTCTTAAACTAGAACTGATACAAAATATTCAATATCATCACCTGATAATCAGATCTTAAATCCTAGACACCAAAATGTGTGTTGCATTGTGTAATCAACGAAAAACTTAGTACATAGTAAATTATATTGATGTAGCACGATCTGCGGTTGTGAATATAGTTAAAAAGACTTTCATAATATAAATAACGAGAACTAAAAAAAATTCAAGTCAATTGAATAGTAATAAATAATAGCAATAATAAGAGTAGAAGGTTTCTTCCTTCTACTCGTAGTAGTAGTAGTAGCTTGACGCTGAGAGGAAACCGTTCAGATATAGTGATAATAACACAAATAAATCACTTACTAATGTCAGTTAGTCTTCTTTCCAAATGCACATGAATACATGCAAATAAACATACACCTATATATGTATACGTGTTATGACAATCATAAACACAATATCTGGAAATCTTGTTTTAAAAATAATTAATATTACGCATACGCTCACATCACACGTCTGATACATTCAGCTGAAATTCGCTTTAGTAATGAAATTCAAAGGAACAAAAATAGAGAGAGAACAACACTCACTGCTTACTCCTCTTTTCTTTTCGGCAATTACGAGTACATATACTAGAGAAAATAACAACAATACAACCCAAAATAAAAAAACGTTTTAACAAAAGCAGCCAAGCAACCAAGAAAATTACTCCCATAAAGAGTACAAATCGTTGGTACACAACAAACAATACGAACGCAAACGTTAATCTCTGTATGCACTCGTACGTACGTACATATGTGTGTGGGATTGGATGCGAGGAAAAACAATATTGTTGCCACGAAGGAACCATATTATGTTGTGCTGTTGTTTTTTTTCTCATGGGATAATTATATTAAAAACAACAATAACACAAGTTAAACAAGGTCAATGGTTCATGTATGTTTGTGTGTGTTTTACATATTTTTAATTAAGTTACACGTTAAGGCACACAATATTAATGGGAAGAACAATAGTGGTAAATATAAAGAAAAGTCTGCAAAAAGTTTTGCGGATATAAAAAATAAATGCTAGAAAGAAGCTGAAACAACATGTTGTTTTAGTACCAACCGGAAATAACAATGAAAAGAAAATTATTTAACAATACATGAAATTTAAATTAAAGTAAATTTCCATCTAAGTCGCATATTGATAAAAGCTAACTTGGGTTTTATTTCCTTTATTTCATCAGGAAGTTAAATGTAAACGGCTAAGGCCTTAAGCAGGGCCTGCAATTTAAATGGGTGCATACGAGTATTACAAAAGTGGCTGCATTTTATAATAAATAATAAATTTAAAAAAAATATATAATTTTAACATGTTTTTACTTTTGTATAAACTAATTTGTTATATTTGCTATTCGGTGTGCAAATTGAAAAAGTAATTTATTTCACATTTATTTCTTTGAAGTCTTTCATATATCTTCTATTTTTTTTCCAATAATGAATAAAATATTAGGGACTTCAAACATAAAATTGATATTTTCTTAGAATTCTTTGTGATTTAATTATAAAATTTTCTAAATTAATGAAGAATTTTCTCCAGAAAGTTGTTTACAAAATATTACTAAATCTGAACCAGATCCTTCAGAAGCATAAAAGTTGAATTATAGAATATTTTTTCTAAACCTGAATTTTAGAACAATAATGTATGTATGTATATGAACATACATAAATACGAGTATGTACGAATGTGAACGTAGAGTTATTTTAAAAAAATTAACTGCAGAAAAGCACACACATGCAGATATTGGTTGGGTTTTATGTATGTTTGTATAAATGTAAGTTTATTTTAATTTCATCAAAAAACTAGTGAGAGATATTGCACACGCTAAAGAGCCGACATTTGTTGCTACTGTTTAACAATGACGTCATTGCACTTGCGAAAGTCAAATTTGAATTCTCTTAACAAGGAAGAAACCACTTCAAAGAGAGCAAAAATATTAATGCAGAGAATTGAGAGTAAACTGACTGAAACTCACTCATTTCATTTCAAAATATTGCCATTTACATTTTCTATTCCATTCTCATATATTTTCTATTTTTATTTTAAAGTTTTTCCCTTTTCTTCTTCTACGTGGTATGGGTGTCTGTACGTATGGCTTTTCTTATTTTTGACCGCTTAGCCAAGGTAAACTATGACGCTATTGTTGTTGTAGCTTATGTCAGTAATTGTATGTTATTGGTTTTGAATGGCGTTGCATGCAGCAAGTAAAATTTCTTTTCGCGTTTTGTGTGTGCGGTTGTGTATGGGCATGTGAGCACAAATGAATGGTTTTGCAGTTATAAACATTTGGCTTTTTGCGCTAGATTTATAAATTATAAAATGTAGCATCTGTATAAATTTACAAGTTTATTTATACAAAAATTATAGATGTTTTTGTATATGCATTTATGCATGTGTATAATGGCATATATACATATGTATGTAAACTGCAAGTTGCCTAACTAATACTTGACTAATTTATCATTATAGACCCGCTTTTGCTTTAAGTACCGACGTACACTTATGCATACACACATATGCTCATTTGTATGAATGAATGTATGTACCCATATTATGCATTTATATATATGATAGAGTATGTGCAGTGGAGAGCAATAATAAATATATATGTAGATGCATTTTTATACTTTGGAATGCATAAAAAGTGTAACAATTAAGATAAGTCGTCTTTTATTTATTTTAAATAAAACAAAAAAAATTGTATATATTCAAATATATATTGGTACGATTTTACTTGGTGGAATGTTGTACCATTTCAAAATATTTATGGAATAATGAGGAAAGACTAATTAAATATATTACAGAGTAATCTTCTTAATTTGGTTTACAGAGGCGCCTAGCCTGAGAAAATGGTTATCCCAAGCATGCATCCAAAATCATGAAGAAATGGCTTAATGAATAAAAGTTTCGAACAATGCAGTGGCCGGCACAAAGTCCGTATCTAAATCCAATTAAAAATTTGAGACTCATTGTAAAACGACGATTACGCATTAAAAAAATAGCACTAACAAGTCTGGACTTGCTTTGCGAGCTTGTTACCAGGGAATGGCAAAATATTCTTCAAGAAAGTAGGCCCAAGCGGATGAAAAATTCTGTCAAAAGTAAAGCTCTATGGACCAAATACAAATTTTCGTAAAATGAACAAATAAACAAAAGGAAAAAAATTATTTTTATCTTTATTATTACACTTATTATGCATTCCAAAGTACAAGAATTACATCTATGTACTCATTTATGCTTCCCACTGTATATGTTGAGCGTTGCACGACAAATAACTTTTATTGCTAATTTTTCCACTTCTGTTAGTGGATTATTATTCAGTACCAAACTACAATCATGGTTTTGTTTAACGTGTTTTGCATATTTTTCATGTCACATTTTTTGATTTATAACGATTACTTATGAGTCACAATCATTAAATACAATGCCCGGATTTCGGGTGCAATTTCAAACTCACACATATAAATAAATGATCAGTTTTCGTTTACTCACAAATTAAAGCATAAAATATAATTTATTCTGGAAAAATGGAATTCTGTGAATAATCATTTTCAATTACAAATTATGCGTTCTGGCATGACTGAGCACGTGAAAAGTTTAGAGGGGGAAATTGAATATCTTAACATGGGAATCGCAGGATATTGCTTCGATTTATCATCAAACTGCCACATATTTCAATTCTAGTAATTTTATTCTCACTTTATTTTTTCCCAAACATAAAAATAAAATATTTTTGTTAAATTACAAAAGAAGGGGAACCCCAATAAAATAATGTGTGCATCACACGTTCTGTTGCTATTAAAAGTTTCTGTGATAATTTCATTAGGGATTATGCATTTCCGTTGCATGAAAATATTTTGAAGCTTTAAGCACAAGTAGAGCTCGTTTAATTGTTCATTGCATTTATGTTTTACAAACTCCGTTTGTTAAAGTTTTTATCTAAGAGTAGCACTCAAAGGATGCCCGCTAATCATGCAATGCATTATGACGGAGGAAAGGCTACCAGTAGATAAGCAGGATTGCAGCGTCTCTGTTAACTGTTCTGCTAGCCATTTTTCCCCCGTGAAATACTCCTGCAGAACACTGCAAGGATTAGAGTTTTTATACTCAAATGTATAACATCTGCGGTATTAATTATGTCCTGCTCACTTTAAGGAGGCCAGCGAATATAAAACTGCAACAACAATTAAAAACATTAAAGAACAAGAAATAATTCTTGAACATTTAGGTTTTTTTTTGGCCATTAGCAGTTTATTCCACTTTTATTCTTGAAAATAAATTTTACAGTGCAAGAAAATTTTATCGCTTAGCGAAAAATAAACGTATTCGGCGCTACTGCAAAAAACTATTTTAAGGTCAATGCAGTTTCTAGAGGCACAATAACTATGCATTACACTATGTATTAGTCAGCACTGCGTCGTCTAGGGGCCAGTTGTAGAATTCCGTGGTGCATATATTTCAGTTGTTAAATTTTTTAAATATAAATCATACGATCAAATATTAAATCTCAAGTCGGAAAAAAGATCATAAGCTTTTTATCGGCCAACGTTCTGAAAGAAGCAGCGGAAAATACATGTAAACTGAATTTCGTTAATTCATTTTATTTAGTTATTTTTATTTTTAACAAAATACACCAACATTTTTACACAAACAGGATAAAATTTAACTGCTTACTTGATTTTCATAATTATCTAAATTTCTATGAAAAACCAAAATTTATTATTCATTTGAAATTCAATTTTCCCTCACAAGTGTCGTTGTGCGCACTCTATAATAAGCAATTAAACTAAATATTTCAAACTGAATACAATTTGTGTATCAAAAGCCTGCAAGCTAAATTGTTTAAACTAAAATTGTTTTTATTTGAATAATAAATCTCGTATTTCTTTTTTTTTACTGGCAAAAATTATTAAAACTATTTTTAATACGTTCACAATTTTTTTCTTATAATTCCATAATCCTCTTCTAAATTATTCCAATTATTTTTCATGTGTTGAAATGGCTTTTGACCGAAATCCATTAGGCATTTGTTGGGTATTTAAGTACTTACAAATTTATTGCAGGATTCCAATAAAATTATAAGTACCACTCACGTTGATAGATGGATGACAGACAGAAACTTAAAGTATTTCAAAAATGAAAAATTAAAGTAAAGTGTTTCAGTTAATAGTTATAAAGGATTCATGGCCAATATCTTGAAAAAAGGAAAAATAGTCATGTTTCCAGTTACGCAATGCACTCAAGGAAAATGAATTTTTTTAAAAAAATATATATATATAAATGTAAATAAACTAATTCAATTGGAAATAATTTGTTTAGAAAGCACAATATTAGTTTGACTTGCTAAACTAACGACCGCCGCATTAGTCTGACTTAGTTAAAATTATATTGAAAGTCCTTGAAGAATCCTTCAAGAAGGGTTTTTAAAATCAAAGCATTTCTTGAGAAGCCATAATGAATGACATATATCAGTGACGGATATCATAAAAACAAGACATGTTTTCTCAAGAATTTTTCTCTCACGTGTTGGAAGGTTTAACTGCTGAATGGATTGTCATACAGCCCCTGCCAGTTCTTCTCCAGAAGTATTTCTCCAACGCAGGAAAAAATTCATAACAAAAATGCCACCAAATAACATTCCTTCTCGTAATACCGGCAAAACGCATTGCATAAGTCGAAGGTATCCTTGAGTGATACCTTTAGAAAAAAAAATATATATATATATGTAGTAAAGAATTACTTCCAAAGAATAAAAACAAAATTGCTTTTCTACAAATGAATTAGCTTTATTTAGCCTATTTAACAATACATTTATTTATTATAGCCATACCTAAAAATTAATTAGAAACATCATTTAATGCTTCTATACCGTATAGCTGTTTCTCTACTTTAATTACTCTACTCCGTATAACTGTTTTCTTTACATATATATATAAAATATATTACATGATTCTGATTAATGGTATTTTTTTATACATTTGTCTTTATACCGCGAAATAAAATGCAGGTTGTCTGTCGTAAAAATTCACTAAATTACACTTAAACAAATTCCTAGATAAATTAATGTTAACTATGTTACTTATCACTGTAAAATAATCCATTCTTTTTAAGCTCTGGAAACAGAGAATTCGAAATATATCAGTAATATAATTGACATTGAAGTATCCATTTGATTGATTTTGCATTATTTTAATATCAATCACTGATATTGTTCTGAGATTTAATTAATTTTACAAAAAGTTCTCGTTGTTGTCTTAATTGCAATTTAATAAATCTCAGTGCAACATAAACCAGAAGCTAAAAATATTTATTAATAGATTAAATAAATAAAGCAAAAGAAAAACATTGTAATTGAAGATACATAAAATGTAAATATAACAAGTAAATATTTTGCTCTATTTTGCCAACGAAAATAGAAACTTTCAATTTCGTCTTTCATGCCTCGCTTCGCTGGCCCTGCTTTTGCAAATTGCAATGCTCGTTCGTAGGTAATATTTTTTGTTGTTGAGCATATTTTACCGAAATCTCAATTATAATGCAAATAAGTATGGATACCTGGTTAAAGTCAGTTCTATAACCACTCTCACAATGTACTGCCAGTAGAGAGAAAGAGAAAGAACGAGTGCAATGTGACTGGTTGGTTACAAGTGCCAATGATTGTTATGAAAATGTGCTAAAGATATCCTGCACCGATGGCTTCAGTAACATTTTTAATGACATTTCCTGCTGTATCATTGTGTTCGCATGCAGTACGAATACCGTTTCAGTTTTGTTTTTCGAATTGTTGTTGTTTTTTTTTATTGCAGTTTCAACAGCATCTCGAAAAACCACAACGTTGTTTTTGTTCATTCTCATTTGTACGCATTTGCCTGCCGTCATTTATGGGATTTCTAATTAAATCCTCAGATTTCGGAAAATGTAAAAAAGCAGTAAAAAAATTAAATATTTTTACAGTTTGTTTATTGTCATAAATTAACTGAGTTGGCAATCATTCTAAGGACCGGACCCGTAATTGCAATGATACAAAATTGTGGAAATTAGCTTCACATTCTTAATGTTATAAATGAGTTTTATGTAGAATTGAATTAAGTTAAAAAAATTTAACATAATTTGTAAGTTTCCCATCTCTTAAAGCACCAAAAATTCAGAGCAATAAATTAAATTAAAATAAATAAAGGCGCAAAAAAGGGATCGCTTTTTCTATAATTTTGTCACAATGACTGGATTATCGCACTAATAGTTACTCCTGAATGCCGTGCAAGCATTGCAAATTTAAATGGCAAACACATTTACTTATTATGAAAACAAGAGATCAGGGAATTTGTAAACCGAAACCACTATCATAACTAAGTAATTATAGAGGGTGTTCCCCGGGAAGGTATACTATTTTATTTCTTTATAATTTTTTATTTAATTAGAGATAATGGATCTTATATTGATAAAAGTCAGCCTTACAACGGCAACACTTTTCAATACATTCTCACACATTTCACGCTTTATTTCATTAACTTCATGACGATTATTTTGTTTGAGGTAATAATGCGTTTCAGGTTTGTTTGCATAAACCTTGCCTTTCAGATATCCCCACATATGAGCGCAGCAGCAATATTTTCAGCCGATCTTTCTTCGAATTAATTCAATGTACGATAAATAGTTGTTTCTTCCAAAAATTTCACGTAAGTTTCACCTCACAGTAATCGATGATTGATTTTCCAAAAATGTTTCAACGATTAAAACACGTTGGTTTACAGAATATTTTTCCGCAATAATTTTGTCACCTCTCTACTTCACGACTGCCAAAAAGAACTGTCAAGATCAATGTTTACCGAAATGCGGGGTAAAAAAAGTTTTATACCTTCCGGAGAGCACCCTGTATTTTATTTCATATTTAATTTAAAGCAAATATAAATGAAATTAAAAATTCGGTTTCTATTAAATATTTGCCGCTTCCATGTACGTTTCACTACTTTTTTGGATTAGTGCAGCAATAGAAATATAAATTTATGTTGCTATTGTGGACATCGACAACAGCATTCAATTGCGTACAACTGAACAACAAGATAAATTGAGGATAGAAATTAAAATCTTTATCTTTTTTTATGAAAATTTCAAACATACAAAACATGCACAGAAAACAATTTATCTTAAAACAAATTGATAATCACAAAAATGTTACACTTGTAGCGTTTTAAACTACACATTTTTATTATCCATTATTGTTATCGTATCCATTGTATTGCGAATGGAATTGTCGCTTGAGCAACGCTCTTTAACTCAGTTGATGTAATAATTGAGTAATTGCTTGGCCATGATCTATTATTTGGTTAATATCACCTAATCTATGCCTTTACAAGAATCATTGTATTGTTGTCTACTTTAATAGAAAAAAATATTGCACAATAAGATTGCCATACGTAGTCGTAGAGTGGCCCTCAATTAGCTAATCTTCATACATTGTAATGAAACTACAATGCCATGGGCTGACCAATTTTCTATCAGCCTCGATAGCAGGGGGCACCTAATAATTTTAAATAAAAATATAAAAGTTTATAAAATTTATCAATTTATCAATTTTTTAAGCCCCACAACGGTTTATTTGTAAACGGTTAATCTGCTGCAACGATTCATTGTTATTTTGATTTTTTTTTATTTAATAATATATATTTTTATTTTATTAATACTCTTAAAGATTGTAAAATTTGTTGCTTTGGTATCGAATATCCGGTGGACTAAGTGAGTAATTTAGATTTACCTGGTTCATATATTTCTTTCAAATGAGGAGTTTGTACTTAAAATGAATCTCGTTGATGGTTGTGAAATGTACTGGGCTAAACTAACTGCAGCTAGTTATTTTATTTGCATTGCAACTGACCCTTCACAAATAGGGAAATTTTATACTTAAAATTATTTCCCATTAGGGTTGTAGAATTTACTGGTTTGGCTTCACACAACCAGAGGCTAAAAGATACCGACCCTGTCATTTACTCTGCAGATATATGAATTTTAGAAGGTTGTGCCAGTGTCTAGATCTGTACAAAAGATATTAAATTTTCGTTCCCAAAAAGAACTTTTCTTGCTTTACAATTTAATTTCAAAATCCCAAAATTATTTGAATAATTGCATATGAAACGAAGGGGAGGGGGAAAATTGTTTGTTGTTAAAATTATAAAAATGATGCCCGATTTCTGAACATGTTAAAAATATGTGTTTAATTAAAACGTTACAAAACAGCATGTCCTGATAATCGATTAATAAATTATCATATATTTTTTTTAATTCTCGAAAACATTATTATCGTTGCCAATTTTATTAGTCAGATATCAGATTCAGAAATGCACCTACTCGTGCATATCCTAAATGCTGCGTAAATGTAACATTGTGTTAAACGAATCCTTTTTGAGGAGGAAAAAAATGGAAAATAATATTGCAAATGCATTTGTGAAGAGAAATATTATTCCGGAATATGCAAAAACGACTACATGACAGCAATTCAAAAGAAAAAAAAAAAATAAATAAATAAATGCATTCATTGCAACATTTGCTCTCATAAAAATGTGTACCATAAAATAACAATTACGGATTAGAACTTGAATTTTTTTTTATTAGTTTTTGTTGTTGCATTTTCTATATTGTCGTTAAGCTTGTTGTTGTTAGTGATGTAATTGTGATGTTTAGAAAAGTCTTCTTCACAAATTATTTTCCAACAAGTGCAATAAATGCATTGCAATCGTCTGTCTCTTTTACAAATGAAAAATCTGTCGCAGAGGTAAAAGAAATGCAATGTTTTATTTAAAGAGAAAGGATTTTTAAGCAAATTGGTAAACAAGGAAATTTTTGGTTTGAAGAATTATTGCAAACAAATTCTAATAATTATAAATTTTTAGCATCATAAAAAGGAGGAGTTTTAAAACTGACTGAAATCGATGTTTTTTTAATCTTAACAATTTATTAGCAAAATATAAAGATATAACAATTTGCAAAATCAAGAGTGCTAGACAAAGTCAATTAATACTGAATATTAAATATTTAGATTTTTTATATTTTTTAATTTGCTGTCAATTTATTTGTGAAGCACTAAACGAAAGCTAGAAGTAAAGTATTATGGAATATACAAGTTCATTTCAAAATTCACAAAAAAGATGAAGAAGAAAATGAAGCGAAATAATAATTATAATGATTTCTTAGATATAAATATAGTATACTCGCTGGGTCCGGTCCGCATTGATGGCCCCAGGGAGAAAATCAAAATCTGTGTTTTGTGATATATATGAGTCGCTGTCGGGAACCTTAACGCCACCCAACGCCTTCAGCGAAACACAGCATAGGCTTATCGCGCTAATCTTTATCGGCCACAACACAAAAAAAATCCAAATATTGCGCCATCTGTCGCATGAACTTCAAACTACACAGAAACACTCCTCACGGCCCATACAACATGAATATAAAAATTGGCCAAATATCGGTACAGTAGTTTTTGACTTTACCGAACACGAACATACTCATCATTTTTATATATATAGAGATAAACTGGTACTTCTAATTATTAAAAAAAAAAAAAAATTAATTTCTTCTTTTATTGGTACAACAATAAATAAAAATCGTGTTAATAATTTTCATTGTTTTGTGTTGCCAACAACGACTATTTGTTTTGATTATTTATGTTTTTTTATTGAATATTTATTATTAATTTTAGTTAAAAAAAACTGTATTGCTGATGTAAATTTTTTTCCTAAATGTAATTTTACTCTGTGTCCTGTTGAATACTAAACACTTTCCTGTTGTCCTTGGATAGAGAAATAAAGTTAATTTAATTTATCTATCGAATAGTAATAATTATGTTTATCCATACAATAGTTTATGTAAATTTTTTTTAGAATAGAAAAAACAAAAATAATAATTTTAGCCAAGAAATAAAATGAAAGTGATTTATTTATTAAATAAGCACAATTTTTAAAACTAGAAATAGTTTTATTAGTATAGCATAATGATTAGGAGTAATTTTTATGGATGTCCTTTATAAAAAGTTAAGTCCTTGAAAAAAAAAACTTTGTTTCAGCCAAAGATGTTCTGGAAACGAGCTAATCAAAAAGGTTGAACCGATTATATGAAATTGTTGTATCATTTTATTTAATGCCTTCTTTTCTTACTGTTCGTTAGTGTTGCTAAACGGGCGGGATTTTTATTCAAAGTCCTTTCCAAATGTTTGTGATGGAATTGTTATTAATGCAAATCAAAGTTATTTAAATCTGAGAGCAAGAACACAAAACGTAATAAATGAAATGTGCCTATCGGCACTCGTTTGATTTTATTGCACTTTTCAGGTGGCAAAAAATGCCAGGACTTGATTATATATTTACGCCGATTTGATAAGATTATTTGGTTAATATTACCTAATCTATGCCTTTACAAGAATCATATTATTGTCTACTTTAATAGAAAAAAGTATTGCACAATAAGATTGCCATACGTAGTCGTACAACTCTACAAACAATAATACATGCAGCTTCTCAAAATCTATACGATGCATAGTTTATGCTGTATAGCCTCATCAACATTAATTATCCTTCTCAATAAAAAGAAATCTGGATGCCTGAGAGCCAAAAGGGCGCATGTAGTATGAAGTAGAAAAGTCATATAATTCATTAATAATTATTTGTTTAAACGAGCAAAAGTTTTTTTAAATTAAATTTGTATTATCAAACAGCTGATTCCTTCACAGAATGACCACGCGAACTAAAACCTATTGAGACTTCAGGCTAAAGTAAAAATTTTAAAATTTAAGAACACAAACTACATCCGCAGAATTCAAGTATTTTCGTCCAAATTAAATAAAATATTATTGTACAACAATTAATTTATTATTTACAAGAATTTAAATAAATTTTTTTTTTTTTAGAAATCTCCGTATACTAAATGTGACGGCATGTAGCGTAAATGGGTGCTATTCACGCAGCACGGAAGTGTCCTTATACGAAGGATAGTATTGTTAACAGCCTTTATCTCAATATTCAGGCATTTAAAGCAATCGAAATTATTTGCAGTGTACAAAGGTTGAGGCTTCTCCGGTCTCTTGTCAAACAAATCTGTACGTGTGTATGTACTTTCGAAAGAGACGTAGTTAAGAGGAACGCACGTATTGAAGAAGTTCTAATTTCATAAAAAAAATTAAAATTATCGAGACCAAAAAAAGAATACTCCAAAATGAGTCAGCATGCCAACTCTAGTGAAATTATGAAAAGACGATATTTTTGCATATATTATTGCACAATAAATAAATGAGCGAAATGTCTGGTTGCATATATATGTGTGTGTGTTGATTTTTTAATATTACATTTGTGGCACATTTCCCTCTATTCTTAACACATTTGCCACATCTTTAATTTCAAACCAATTCATTTTCTTTATTATTTCTTTACTTAAATGTGCCCACTCTTGTTGCTCTCATTCATAATTATTTACACACACTTTTCAGCCAGCTTTCATTCTGTAACATGTGTGTGTGTCTGTGTGTGTGTGTGGATACACTTGGAACAATGACTTGCAATGCACACGAATGCAAATAATATAAGAACATAACTGACATTTCCATACTGGCATTGTTGGTATAAGAAAGTTATTTTTATGTTTTCCAATGTCCTCCAGGACCTTCTTCTATGTGCAATTACTTTACTTTGTAGGTGGTGTTTACATGCAGCATGTTGACACTTGGACATGCCATTTTTGATGTAAACGGGGCAACATTTATATGCCAGATGAATTTGGAAATATCTAAAGGTGTCAGTGCAAAATTCTAGAGCTTTCAATATCGTTTTGAATCCGGATATGATTTGAAAAATTTTTTATTTAATTGAAACTAGAAAAATGGGAAATATTCCTATTACTCCGCTTGACCAAGTAATTTTAATACAACTCAACTGGTCCACATATATTTTAAGGCTTTCCATAAAATCTAATAGCGATCAACAATTATAGCATAACTATTTCATTGCTACTTTATATTCTACAGTATTGCATAAAAAAAAAGTTCAAACGAAGGCAAGGAAAGCTTTTAGAAAATCCAGCTTCTGAAGGTTAAGTTTTTATTTATGTAAACAAATAAATAATTTAAAATTCAAGACGAATATTCGTACAAGGATAAACCACACAGACTCATATTAAAAGCGGAATAAAGTTGTCTAATTTTACAAAAGCTTTTCAAAGTAATATGATGATAATTTTGTAATTCTCATTTAATTTTGAGAGAATTTTAAATAAGTAAAAGTATGCCAATACGGCGGTTATAGAAGACTCTAAGAAAAGATATATAGATATATGGTAAATTCAGATATTTAAAATGTTTCAAACTGGGCGTTCATCAGGAAGCTCTTCTGCGTTTTTAAGTTTATGTGGAACATTTAAAAAATTTGTTTTTTTTTTCTCATTTTATATTTTGTTGAATGTTTCGTATGCTTTTTACATTAAGTACATGTGAGATTATACATTCGACTAAAATTCTTTAAACGAACAAGTTCTTTTTTAACATTTGTATATTTAATTGAACCACATAACCACACAGGTTATGTGGACCAAGAGCACGAGAATAAAAATGTAAATTAATTACTGCATTTTCAAAGTTGCAGAGAATTGTTTTACGTTGATATAGAAGGAAGAAAAGATGTCATCTGCGTTGTAAAGTATGGGAAAATTGAATGGTAAAGTTTACCAACAACTCTTGATTTATGGAAGACAGTTACAGAGTCTTATCCAAAAGAGGATGCAGGCAAATGCTCTTTGACAGATGCTATGCCTCTGACAAATATCAATGTGATACTGATTTACAGCTTTTTAACATCAAAGGGGGTTGGCAGGAATGTTTTAAGTTCCATTTACAAGTCAACTTGTTTAAGTGATTACTCCGAAACCGAGCAGGTCCATTTTTAATCATTGTACTCTTAATTCTAATTGAAAAATAACTTCAGCAATTTTCTATATTGGAAAACTCTGCTTTGGCCGACTGAATAAAAGAAAAATTAAATAAGAACATCATCAGAATTTATCCGTATTCTCACAACTTTCAAATAACATGCTCAGAACGTTTTTTTAATATTTTCGAAGTTACATTTCACTTTGATGTTGAATATAAAAAAAATCCTGTAGGCGTAATAACACCAAACGGAAGTAAAAAATATTTCTTGAAATTCTCTCTGCCCAAACACAATGCCAAAGGATGCAAACAAACTGCAGACATTTTATAATTGAATGGTTAGTGAATGTTGCCTTTTTCTTTATACAAAAGTTTTAATTTCTTGTTTTTATTTGAGGCTGCACTTTAATTCTTTCCTCCACTTATAGTTCGAAAAGCAAACGATAAGAAGAAGCAAAAAAAAATACTACTTAACGTATTTAAAGCACACCAAATAAATACAATGCAAGATCTGGGCTACAAAAAACAGAATTATTCCAGTTAAAATTTTGGGGCTACTGCAAGCGAAACCAACTTTTCTCCACTTTTTATTTGTACTCTGTATTCAGCGCCAACAGTTTTATGTTAGTGTTTGTTTAAAAAACATTTTTTTTGAAAATATAAAATATAAAATATAAAAATAAAAAAAAAAAACTAAAACTTATAGAAAAAGAAAAACTTTTAAAAAATGTTTGCAACAGTTTTCCAACTTGCTTTATTTTATGTATTTTTAATATTAACTGTTGAAAGTATTTTTCTTTTGTTGCTTTCTTTTCATTTGCAGCATCCAGCAAATGGGACAACAAAAGCAACACCCCATTTAAAAATTTACTGCACAAATATTTGTTGCCTGTTTGAAGCACTCAAAATAAATTCTCGTATTTAACAGGTGTAACAAACAAAAGTTTAGTATTTATTTTTTATTTATTTTTATATATACATATATATATTTTTTTAAATGTTTCTATACACGCTAAAAGGAAAGGCGCAGCGGAATTGAAAAACTTTCTTATTCCGCTGAAAACCATAAATATGGCAACTAATGAAGTACTCAGCGAAATTACACATTTCTTATGCCGATATCCCCTTATAAGGGATTGGCAATGTGGAACATGGATCCATATCCCTGAATACAATTTAGAACCGATCATTTGAAAGTTATTGCAATAAAAGCTCTCTATGTAAAAATAAAAAAATTAAATAAAAAAAAAAAAAGCAGAAAATTGTACAGATGAGAAATTTCATATTTTTTTTTAGAAAATTTTGACTTGACAAATTCTTTGGAGAATTTTTTCCATTTTCCAAAAATATTTAGTAATATAATTTTTGTAAATATTTTTTTAAAGAAATTTTCTATCATTTTGCAAAAATTAGTTATCATGAAGTTTACAACGAATATGTTGTCTGGAAATTTTTTGCCTCTAAAATACAGATAAATAGTTTTTGAAACAAAATCGAAAAAAAAAATTTTTTTTTTTTTTATAATATTTTGTATACAAAATTTTCCTTAGAATTTATTACATTTTTTATAAATATATTTTACCTAAGCCCCTCGATGGTATAATGGTTAGTATACCCGCCTGTCACGCATGTGTCAGGGGTTCAATTCCCCGGGGAACCAGAAGCCAAAGGCCTCAGTAGCCAGTGCTTCTATAAATATTGCAATTATATTTATATAATTGTAATATTTGATAAAAAAAATTAATAAATATTTTATTCGCATACATTTTTTATTAGAAAAATATGCATAAAATTTTTTGTTAACAATTGTTTCCATTTTTGTCCAAAAACTCTGTATAAGCATTTTATGTTACAAAATTTTCCATAATTTTTTTTTTATTACAAAAATATGTGTAAGGTTTTTCGATTTAAAAATTTATTTATTTGTTTTATCAGAAAATTCTTTAGAAGCATATTAAAAAAAAAAAAAAAATTTTTTTATTTAATAAAAAAAATTTGTTTTAAAAAAATATTTGAAAAAAATGATGTCAATAATTCTAGAAAAAACTTTTAATCATATTTTTAACCAAATTTATTTTCATTACATTTAATATATAAAAAATTGTTCTAAGGAAACAAAAAATAAAAAATTCTGTACAAATTATTTTTTACAAAATTTTCTAAAACCAAAATAATTTTTTTAAAATTTTCTAAAAAAAAATTATTTTTTACAAACTTTTCAAAAAAAAATTTTTATTAATTTTTCATAGAAAATTATTTTTTATTTCTTCATTTACTATTAACAAGACAATTTCGGAGAATTTTTTATTTATATACATATGTATATATATATATATTGAAAAAAAAACACCTTTTAAACAAATTTTACCGAATTTTCAATTTAAAAATAAACTCTTATAAATTGTTAGAGGCGGTTAAGTAGTCACTAAATTTTTAATAAGCAAAAAGTCCTTTTAAAAGATTCCGTTGCGGCTACTGGAAGAATGTCAGAAGCGAGGAAAACAATATAAAACTGAATTTTTATATATAAAAAATCAATTAGAGAATTTTCTCATATTCGTAATTAGCAAATAAATCTTTTCAAGATGTGGCAGTGAGATAAAACAATAGTCACACAAAATGGTATTGCGGAGTGGCCCGAATTAATTAACTTTTTGTATAAAAACAAATAAATTAATTTCGAAGAAAGAACATTTTTCCCATCTTTTGCCAGAATTTAAAACAGAAATTGTTTTTATATGGATTTGTAATACAAGTGCAATAATAACTGCGTTAAGTTACTTCTATTTTTGGCTGGCTTTCGTATTAAACGATTGTCCTTGACATGCTTCCACTGTAAGCAGCAGATACAGAAGAGTTGTGTAATAATGTAGAGTTGAATGTTGTATACTATACATGCATGTATGTATATGACTTTCCATTCCTTTTCCTTTTCTACTTTCAAATATTTTACAAGAGAAAAAAAAGCTTTAAATAATAGAATGGCGTTTATTGGCAGGAAATAAACTCTGTTATATATTGCCTTAATTCTTTATTTGTGTCTATCAAATATCTTCCTTCAAATATCTTGCTTCGCTGAAACATCATTATCATTATTATTATTATTATTATTACATGAAAACTTTTTAAAGACTTGAATTTTCCACGTCTGAGTACATTTTTTTACTTAAAAATTTAATAAACTTGATTTCCTGCCATTCATTTTATAAAAATTTCCTTTATCCTTTACGCAAATAAATAAATTAAAATAAATTTTAATGCGTGAATTTCACTTAAATTATTCATTATTCATACGCTTTAACATCAATTTTAACATTTAAAAGTCGGAATAAAAACTTTTTCAATTAAAAATATACTAAATCCTTTTTAAGAACCCTCAATACGCAAACCCCTCCACCCAGCCAACACCAAACCAAACAACCACACACAGCATCTTATTTTCAAATGCTGTGAGTGCTCGTGTGTCATGCTTTATGTTTGTATTGCCTCACACACATTTACATACAACGCCATTTTCTGTTTTTTGTTTTGCATAAAACTAAAAAGCAAGAACAACTCAAAACCAACTTACGAGTAAACTGACGTGCATTAAAAGCTCGCGGAACAAAAAGCAATTTAAAAACCAAAAGAGCATTGAAAAAATTAGCGCCTGATGTTTATAATTAAATGCATTTATAACCACAAGTGAGAAACCAGTTGTCCAGAATTTCATCATCTCCAACAATACTATAATAATAAAAACGAAATTCGCTTAAAGGCTTAATTCATAAATATTCCCCCCGCCATTTAGTTTTCTATTACAAACATCCAAATAAGATATTTATGGAATTTAATGAGCAGCCAACATATTCTAAGCTGAAGCACAGAGGCAAGCTCTTCCTCATATATACATTTGAAGACAAGTTTTCGACATATTCAACTATGAACAGTCTATTCACACAATACAATTTATGTTTTAAAACTTTTGTACTTTTTGCATTTTCCCTGCTTATCCTTCTTTTCATTCTGACTAAAACAAAAGCAACGGAAATTGCTTGCACGTGAAACAGTGAACATACTTCGATTTCCTTCTTCACTTTCAATAGGAAGCCCAACAGTTGCTCGAGCGGCAACAGATGTTAATATAAAAAAAAAAAATTTAAGTTTCACTCATTGCCATATCAATTCTTAGAAAACTTGGCAAACTTTCCAAAGATGAACGTCTTTATGTGGAGTACACGAAACTCTACAACAACAAAAACTTAGTAATTTAGTTTTGTCACAAGTCAGAAATAAAATATATAAACTGCGAAAATATTAAATGAACTTAATATATGTATATATATACATTCATCAGCCGATCAGTTGCATTGAACTGTATGAATGGATCTTGGCTATATTATTATTTTTTCTTTTTGGGGTATCGTCCTGTGAACAAATAAGGCCTCCAAAAACAAGCTTACAAGTTTGATCTCTCCACCCTGCAGTCATGCAATAAAAATAATCTCTTGAATTTCTCAAATTCTCATATGGCAATTGTTGTTGTTGGAATATTTTAGTGACGAAGGATTCGCCTGTGGTCATTAAAACACTTGCTAGCAAAAACTTTGTATCGAAGATGATATGAATCTACTTTTCATTTAGTTCTTCTGCAAGTACATATTTCGTTGGAGAAGGGAAAGCAATCAATAAAATGCTATCAACACCCTCTAATCCTTCTCTACCACTGTCCCCTTCTCATAATTCCGTCAGAATGCATTTTGAATGAGTAGCTGTATATGCTTTGACTGCCGGCTGTACGAAACGTAATTACTAAAAGCCCTATTTACAATTAATAAAAATTTGCAAAAAAAAAAGAAATATTTAATTTTTAATTACACATTTCCTAATTTAATTAAAAAAATAAATATATTTTTTTTAATTTTTATTTTAGTTTAATAAAGAAAATAAATATATTTTTTTTAAATATATTTTTTAATAAAAAAAATAAATATATGTTTTTTAATTTTAATTTAATTTTTATTTTAGTTTAATAAAAAAAATAAATATATTTTTTTTAGATATATTTTTTTTAATTTTAATTTATTTTTTTTTAGTTTAATAAAAAAAATAAATATATTTTTTTTAAATATATTTTTTAATAAAAAAAATAAATATATTTTTTTTAATTTTAATTTAATTTTTATTTTAGTTTAATAAAAAAAATAAAAATATTTTTTTAAATATATTTTTTAATAAAAAAAATAAATATATTTTTTTTAATTTTAATTTAATTTTTATTTTACTTTAATAAAAAAAAAATATATTTTTTTTAAATATATTTTTTTTAATTTTAATTAAATTTTTATTTTACTTTAATAAAAAAAATAAATATATTTTTTTTAAATATATTTTTTAATAAAAAAAATAAATATATTTTTTTTAATTTTAATTTAATTTTTATTTTAGTTTAATAAAAAAAATAAAAATATTTTTTTAAATATATTTTTTAATAAAAAAAATAAATATATTTTTTTTAATTTTAATTTAATTTTTATTTTACTTTAATAAAAAAAAAAATATATTTTTTTTAAATATATTTTTTAATAAAAAAAATAAATATATTTTTTGTTAATTTTAATTTAATTTTTATTTTAGTTTAATATAAAAAAAAAATATATTTTTTTTAATTTTAATTTAATTTTTATTTTACTTTAATAAAAAAAATAAATATATTTTTTTTAAATATATTTTTTAATAAAAAAAAATAAATATATTTTTTTTAATTTTTATTTTAGTTTAATAAAAAAAATAAATATATGTTTTTAAATATATTTTTTAATTAAAAAAATAAATATATTTTTTTTAAATATATTTTTTTTAATTTTAATTTAATTTTTATTTTAGTTTAATAAGAAAAATATATTTTTTTAAATATATTTTTTTTAATTTTAATTTAATTTTTATTTTAGTTTAATAAAAAAATAAATATATTTTTTTCAAATATATTTTTTAATAAATAAAAATAAATATATTTTTTTGCGTTTACGTTGAAAGTTACCACGCAGAAACCACGTGAAGCTTTCACAACGTCATGTGGTAACTCGATAATTACAATCGTAGCAAAAACGTTTCCATAGAAAAGTTTAGTATAGAATTTAGGTTTATTAGTACGTTTAATGCAGACTGCTTAGAATAGTAAAAATCTGTTACGTGGTCACTTGGGTGAAGGTTAACGATAAGTAAATACTGAAAGTCTTTCATTAACGTTATGAAATAGAATGCCAGTCTGCAAATTCATAATTGTTTAATTTTAAATTTGTTAATTTTGCTACATGTTGCTCGAGCGGTTCGTATTCAGATGCACAGGCGATGCAACAATTACCAGGTATATGTATGTCCATGTGTATATGTATATGTGTATTAAAAGTTAATAAATGCGTAGGGGTTCTAACTTTACTGCCACCAATAATAACGTGGAAGCATTTACTACCTATTGATAGTCTTAAGCGCTAATTGTGAGGTTTGAGCGATCTTTTTGATGCTACAGTATTATATCGAAACAATTTTACACCCATTTTAACAAGCTGGTCCCTTTTTTTCTAGTTTCAATGCCAGCTTGAGCAAAAATGCAACAACAGTTTTTGCAGATTAGCATAATATCGGTATTGCAGGATATTAAATATCCCCATTGTTGAGATGCTGTAGTTCCTCTGCGGTATTTCGTTTCTGGTTTTTTGGGAATTCTTTTACAAAAATAATAGTTAAAGTTAATTTGCTTTTTGCATACAAAATCAGTTTGTATTAGCTTGCTATGCTGCTTGCGGTTTCAAAATTCTCAAAAGTCACCCTACAATCGTGCTATATAAACTTTTATAATGTACAGATGACAGCTGTCAGTTGCATTGTTTCGAATAAATTAGTGTCCTACAATGCATTTGTCAGACTTCCAGCTGAATAAAGAAACCAACTTGTATTAATAACAACAACAAAAATAAACAACAACAAACACTGTTAGCTTAAAAAGAAAACTGTATATATAAAACAAATTGTTCGAAATTAATTAATTCAAGAAAGTATTTGTATGCACAATTTGATTTCCGACAATAAAAATAACAAAATTGCTTTTCCTGTTCCTACACAATGCAGATTTTCTTTACGGAAGCCAGCATGAAAATAATTTAATATGTGCAATTACTTGTATGTGGCTGTCGCCAACAACAACGCCTCCTTTAGGCCAATTGATGAGGCAGTAGAGCATTTGCTTTCAACACATCTACTCGTACATCCATGCATACACACACATATATACATCCACACAGAATATTTGTCAATGGGTTTCCTTTTTTAAACTTTATTTTGTTACTGATGGATAACAATGATATTGTTACATTAAATTAATGACATTTTAACATACAAACAACTTGTAAATGGATGACACTCGACGGTTGGCACAACAAACAAGCACATGTGCGGGCACATAACAGAGAAATCATTTCATCGTTTATGTAACAAGTCTGGTTAGGATCGGCTTATGTGGCGAGGGGTTTGCAAAAACACTTATTAAGGAAATGTAAATTTTAAATTAAAAATAAAACAATTCCAGTCAAACATTTTTTTCCATTTTTAAAAACGATGTCGTTTTTAATGACTGCATTTCTTTACAAGACCTCGTAACATTATTAAGTCAAGTATAATTTTCGGATAAGCTTAAAGTCTAAAGGAAATATCATCCCAAAAAAATCATACATATTTTTTTAAAGCCTTTGCGGCAAAAACAATTTTTCCCCTTTTTCTCTATCGTAAAGCATCCCTGACCTGAACTCACAAAATAAATAATTTTAAATTTACTCTATTGTACTGAGAAAAACTAAAGGAAGGAAATTGCATGTACGAGTGCCACTATTTGCATTTTGTTAAATGTGCACTGGTATGAAATCAACAACAAAATGTCACACAACAAATATTGAAAGACACACAATGGCAGAACCGAAAAGCAGAAGAGCAGAAGAGCAGAAGAGCAAATGAAATAAATTGTCAAGTGAAAAATTATTTATTTTAAAAGATAATTTCGATAAAAGGGTTTCCCAAAATAAGTTCAAATTGCAATATATTTTTTTATGAACACTTCAGTACTGTCTATGGACTTAGGGATAGCTATTATTTTATGCGGAAGTTTTATGCACTACTTATTTTTTTTTTAATTAAAGCATGTCTGAGAAAACCAAAAAAAAAAAAATATTGACACATTTTTTAATAATAGAATAATTATGTAGACATTAAATAGGGGAACGCTTTAAAAATGTTCGGCCATGACATAAACTATCAAAAGAGGTCGATCTATAATTCCAGAAAAAAATTCTTTAAATATTTTTTTGTTGCAGAAACTAAATGTTACTAATTTCTTATCAGCATTCGATTCTATGCAGCTAAATTAAATTTTTATATTTATAGAAATAAAGAAATTTAAAAAGGCTTTCAAATTGCCATAACAAATTTTTTATTTAAAAATTAAATTAAAAATGGTTTTTGAAGGGTGATTCGGTTTCTATTAAAACATTTTATATTTTGAATAATTTTTTTTTTTCTTTAATTTTTATTATTTAATGATAATATATTTTTTATTAATGAAGTCATTAGTTTTTATACCCACTGAGAGGGGCACACACACACACAGTATGCGGAAGGAATCTTAGTGGTACTTTGAAAAAACTTAAACTGATAGTTCAAATTGTACGAGATCTAAAAAGAAATTCATTTCTAAATAATTATTTTAGTTGAAATTAAATTTAATAAAATTATTATACACACACAGTTTTCCGAATCAATTATTCGGATTTTTGAAAGCAAATTTTGAAACGATTTTATTAAAATCGGTATATTTAACAAATAAAGTTTTTCTAATCAATTTTTTTCAATGAATTTCAAAGTTCGATAGCAGTTGTTGGTGGGCAAGCACCGTTAAGGCCTTTTTATCCGAACGCTGAAACCATGGATCTAGTTGAAGTTGGAAAGGCAACACATTTTCGAGAAAAGAACACAAAATTGCCCTCCCTGCGGGTAGTGTTGCCTTTTTTTGTAGAAAAGAAAACGCCATTACTTTGAAATGTGTTATCTCCAACAGCGCGTTTCACGTAAAATTCTATTTTGAACAGGTTGAGAAGCTTACAACTACATCTGCCGTTGTATGTCAACTTTGCTTTCTGGATCTTCAAACCTTACAACTACATAAGCGGCCGTTCAGCTAAGCATTTGTTCGTATACCAGAAACGAACAGCTGATACATCTACATCTACGGTTCTACATTTACGGTCGGCTAGTTCTGCCTTTAGAATGTGGAAATGCAATGTCGTACTTGTGCATTTCACAAGATCTCAAGGTATGAGTTCAAGCCTCCGCTCAGCCAAAAAAAAAGTTCCCCTAATTTTTCCAATTTGTTGATTTCAGTGTAAATACATCATTTTATTGAAATGAATTTAACGAACTTTAGCCATAATAATTAATTTAAATTAATTTAATGCAAATTAAAGCATTTATCGTCAATTATAAATATATATTTTATAATTTTAATATAAATATATAATTCTAAATAAATATTTATTTAATCAAAGACGAGACAAAGTTAAAGTACTGCTGATATCGATTCTTTTTCATAGATCATGGCTCTTAAGAATGAAACGTGCCAACCAAATATTCGTCTATAGCATTTTATTTGATGCAGCGTCTTTTGGAAAATATTCACATACCCAACGTCACACTTATCTCATCAGTCCAGCGACAACTCTCTCGCGTTTCCCAGAAAAATGATTTTTCCTATCTCTTGACTGCAGACTAAAGACTGAAAACGCAGCTATAAAGCTTTTCATTGCTTTAATAAATCCAACTAAGTTATTCGAAATATGAAATGTTTTAATCGAAACATTTTTTTCTTTTAAAGAAATAATTTGTATTCAAATAATTTGCATGTTCATATAACGACTTCATTAACAATAATTTTATTTAAATGCTGTAATTTTATTTCGCATTACAAAATTTACTCAAATATATAATTATACAAATTTATGCTAAAATTTGCAATTTTTTTACATTCAATTTAATGCATAAAATCAAAGTTGTTTCGCCCTGCAGGTAATCGAAAATATTTATAAATTTACTAAACATTTTTTTTTATTAAATTAAATTATATTAAATGTTTTTTTTTTCAAATCTATATACAAAATGTTTTTGCAATTCCTTTTAATAGTTCACAAACAATTACTTTAGATTCTTTGGTCCAGTGTGCCACCGCTGAATCCTCAACAATCGTTTCTTTTAAACACGTACGGAATTTTGTTTCATTTTTTTTAGTTCATTTTTTATTATTCATCAGCCAAAGGAATTGTAAATTTCGTATGAATAATTTCCTACACAGATCAACGTTTCACCTTGTTTTTCTTCTTTCCCTCCCTCCTTCGCCCCTTACCCAGCTCCACCACTCTCTCTCTCTCTCTCTCTCTCAAGCTATCTCTCTGACTGCCACCCTTTTTCTAGAAAAAACTTAAATGTTGCAATACCTTGCGGTCTGCAACTCGTTAGAGAAACTTTTTCGTATAAATAAAAAATTTTAAATGCTCCCTCAATGACCATTTGGACCGTAACATGTGTATGCGTGATAAAGAAAATTGCATTTCTAATGTCATAAGTTTTCTAATACAAGTGCTTGCTAGGAAAAACTTTATCCAAAGTTGGGAAATGCAGTTGCTTGTTGCAGGTATTCAATTTATGCATGAAAAGTTAGCAAATTTGAAAGTTTGTGAGCGAAATTCTCTTTGAGGTTTAATTTGCACATGTTTTCTTGACAACATTACAAAAAAGCAACAATCGATTAAGGTTAGTTTGATGGCAGATTTACATGATTAGACTTTTTTTTTTGGGGACATTATTCAAGTAATAGTATTGAGGAAAAACAATTTGGAAGTGTTTCATAAAGAAAATATTCCTTTTATTAAGCTAACATTGGCCTGATATTAATTTCGCGTATTGGACGTATTGGAATATTTGCATTTTAAATACACGCAAAAGGAATTACGGCAATTTCGGGACCGAAAAAGGTTTTAAAATTGTTGTTCTGCGTTTGACATTTTAATTGACATTATAAAGTGCTGGAACTGGCATTTTGGTAACACCAAAAACTATACGCCATCAATACAAAAAAAAAAAAAAAAAAAAAAAAAAAAAAAAAAAAAATTATTGCCGACAATTGACAAATTAAACAACGTTTTATTGGGGGCTATTCAGCGTTTCGATTTGAATCGAAATTTTCTTCGTCTGGCAACTTTATTATTCTGTGTTTCGATTCCGCTCAGTTTCTTTCGATTGCATTACGATCGGAGCTCCGTTTTTCTCAGTTGTGTTTTTGTTAACGGAGGAGTTTTTTTATATGTGTTTTTTAGTTAAAAACTTTAAAATTTAAAAACATTTAAGTAGAACATAAAATAAAATGCTCAGAAGCGATTAAAAAACACTTAAAAATATTTTTAATTAATTTATTTAATTAAATTAATATTTAATAATGGTACAGGTCAAAAACAACAACACCAGAGCAGTATGAAGTAAGAAGTCATAGACAGTTTTTCTTGTGAGATGCAGCAAAATTCTATCAACCTTACACCTTGTTGTCTTCTTCTTTTTCTTTCGATTCCGTTTTTCTGCAGAATACCAATTTTCGATCGCAACGGAACTGAATGCGGAGACTTAATCGAAACGCAGAATAGGCGTGATTGTCTTTTTATAAAAAGTAAAAACGACTAAAAACCAAAATTGAGCTGAGCATGCCAATAGCACTGAAGGAAACTACTAAGCCGTAAGAAAACTACACATTCATCAAAGTAATCGATCTTTAGAACATTTTAGTTTCCTTTATGCACAGCGTTTTATTTAGCAGGTTAAACTGCAAATTTTAAACAAACACCCCCAGCCTTATACACACATACACACACACACGGACACCCATAAGTTTTAGGGGCACAATGGCGCCATTGTATTTTGTCACAATATTACTGTTGATTATCATTTCTTTGGCCTAAAATATTTGCACTCTATACAAATGTCGCAACCAACACAAATGCAAATGCAATAAAAAACTATTAAAAAGGACTATTTGCAATGAAGGGAGACGACAATAGCAACAGTCATAAAAAAAACAACAATAGTACTAAAGCTCAATTGAAAGCCAATTCAAAAGCACTTAAGTGTAATTTTCAATAGTTTCCTTCGATTCTTCGCTCTACATTTTTTCTTCTTTTGTTTACTAGTCATTTATATGCAAGTGTATGTGCATGCACACATACATATGTACATACATTAGAGTGCAAATATTTACAATTAACTATTTTTGAAAACTTAAGCTTAAATCCCTATTAGGCGATTAACAACAGCCAAATGTGACCAAAAGGGGGAAAGGGAATAAAAAGAAGAAGAAAAAAAACGTTCTTTTGCAATAAAAGTGTTGCATTTTTCTACCGTTTGACTAACTTTTTGGAGACACTTCCAAAAAACCTTCTCTTTATTTTATTTCAATTGATTTATTGCTTATAATTACAGCCACATACATACACTGTTAGAGTTTTTAATAGAAAAAACTTAATTGCAAAGTGTATAAACGCAAACACTCATACGAGTAATAGAAAACCCCTTTAAGCGTTATTCGCTGCGAACCAAAGGATGAGAGCCATGCACCGAAGTGGAATCGACAATACACACTGAAAGCAGGAAGTTTCGAGACTTTCTTATTTGTATTAAACCGTGTTATTTAAATCCTTCATTGGTATTGTTGCAGAGACCAATTAAAATTCCCTACAACGTCATATGAACTCCCTAATGAACCGCTCTAAGGACAATAGGAAACTCTCACTGACAATCAAATGCAGAATGTTTTTACAACAAATGATTGATCTGCTCTCAGATGATCAGATTTTTTGAACCAATCTGGTTCCACTATTAAAGTTAATAAAATAAAAATATATATATAATAAAATTATATATATATAAATGTTTAAATATAAAAAGAGAGTACCTTGAAGGGGAGAGAATTGGGCAATTTCAAATTTAGGAAAAGGTCAAAAAAGATTTATTTTAAAAATTTATGAAAATCGTAAAAAAAAGTCAGATTTATTATTAAAGAAAAAAAATTTATTTGGGCTCTCACAGACTGGCAGTTAATGACAGAGGAATCAAAATTAATTATGGAAAAGGGGGTTTTTTCGTTTTACTTTTGCAAGTAAATATTGTTAAAAACAACTGCTATTTATTTTACTATTATCGAGCAACTTCAAAAGCAAGGAAATAATAATTTTCCTAATTGCCGTATGTAAATAAAACATTGTGAAAAGTAATTGAACAGGTTGCCTCTGCCAGGGAAGCAGTGATTCATAAGATGTCTATTGCGATTACAATATTTCAAAATCTCCATTTTTACTTTGTCGCATTCCTGATTAACACCACGAAGAATAAGATAATAGGTTTAAACAAATTTCAATTTCGAAATTATTTATTTATTTAGCGCTGCTGCAAATACTGCATGCAAACAAAGTGTGTTTTACACGTGGAACTCAAATGCCCATGTGCATTATCTAACAGGTTTGAAAATGTGGCTTGTGTATATGCTCAGGTGAAATGCATAGAGAAATGTTTACTTAAAGCGTGCCAGTGATGCAGATGCTTCTTTTTTATTTTGAGCGATTTTCAAGCTTTTACATATACATACGTCTAAACACCAAAAACTTTAAATTTAATTTAAAAATAACAACTTTGTAATCAACATGTACACATTTCAAAGGACCTTTTTATATCTAAAGCTCGTATGAGGCTACAGTTCGTATCTCAGCTATAGCGAGAACTAGATTTCAGCTATTTAAAAGAATTATTAAATGGCAGGCAAATTATGAGAAAATTATTTCTTGGCAACATACCGAAAAGTCGTTACAATAAGCTAGTGATTACATTTAGCTTTACTTTTCTTCAAATTAATGCTTAAATTAAATTAATTGGCGTCTAGTAGTTATTTTAAATTGTCTCAGACATTAAACGATTTTGAAATGCTTCTCGCTTATTTCCAGCAGATTATGCTTGAATTTGGTGACATGAATAATTAAAAAAGACCTCAGAGGTAGCAAAAAGTTATTCATCTGCAAGTTACGCGATATACATTCCAGATGACAACCCAAGTCTCATTACTGGCCATAGAATTTCTCCACTGCAGTTGAAGACAGCAGTTCAAGTACGAGCCCCATTTATAAGTCGCATTACACAATTCTTATTTTAATAGGCCACACAATATTAATAAAAGCTTTTTTTTTTTGGCTTTAAAAGGAATAAAAAGCTCCGGACTACAAGGCGGCATACAACTCGTAAAATTTTTGCAGATTTTTGCTATTTTATATTTCCATGTGCTTTAAATATTTAAGTAAAGCGGAACAAAAAAAAAAAAAAAGAAGAAGAAGTGCACACAAATTACTGTGTGAAGTCAAGCATGATTTTAGGGTAGCCAATGTGGTGGAGTAGATTGATGTTGTGAAAGGATTTGAGGTATTTTTCTTTGATTACAAATCTGAATAGTGTAAGCGAGAAATAAAAAGGTTTCGTGCCATTAAAGCAATTTTAATAAAACATTTGCACCGGCTGCAGTACAACCTAACGAATTGTTGCAAAGAAAAGGATGAAGGAATACATTTTAAAAAAAAGGGATACATTTAATAGTGAGTAAACGATGGTGTTGCAAAATTAGTCAGATTTTCAACATTAATTAAAATATATCAAACATTTAAACTGAAATTCTATATATCGTGGAAGGCCTACAGCAAGAGTGCATTGAATTGTTCATCACATCTACATTCTGAGTTCAAAACTTTTGATATGTGCAAACTTCCGCTCATAACAAGTTCTCACTTGGGAGAGTATTATTTTATTGAAAAAAAAATATATATTTTTCTTTTATATATATTTTATAAAATTTTTTCTTAAGTATGGCACGTGTTTAGATAAATGAAAACCAAGCAAACCAACTATTATATGTGCAACTGCAAAACCTGGCACGTAAGCGATATCATTGAAGATTATCGTAACCGTATTCTAAAGGCTTGTGACTATGAATTAGCATGTTCATAGCATATAGTGATCGAGTATAACTTCTGAACCTGATACTTTCAGAAGCAATGTCATAACAATAACTTCTTTGAGGTAACATGAAAGCGAAAAGCAATATTCATTTTTCATTACTGCAAATTAAAAATAAATATATTATTTTCGTAAAATTTTCTGTTTAAGAAAAGTATAAGAAATCTTTGCAGGGAATTAAATTTAAGATCGATTATGGCGAAGACAGAGAAAACAAAAGTAACGTATCGCAATCATAAATATCGGTGGTATACCGAAACGTGAAAGAATAATTAATTAATGTATGCAGAGAAAAATAGCTTATCAAAAATGCACTTTCACGATTAATAATTTAAATCCACATTATTCTTAATTACTTTCACTATGCACAAAAAAAAAATTAAAATTTTTTACTATTTATAAAACAAACAAAATACTCATTAATTACTGAAATTAATTACAAAGTCATTTTGACGACTCATAGCAAATATAAAAACATTCAAAACAAATTCCACTCCGTTTCATTCGTAATAACTTTCCGATGTTAATAAAGGACAACTTTTATAATTTAAATAATTTTAACTAAACAAAGTAGTTTTTTTTTTTTTTTTTTAAAAAAAGTGCATATTTAATTTGCCATGAGATTTAATTTTTGAATAACACAATTTCGACTTCCAATTTCAATTAATGAGAAAGAAAAACGTAAATACAGCTTTACGCACCTTCACGATTTGAGAATTATTTTCATTACAAAACCGCAAGAAACTGCATCGAGCTCAACACAGAACACCGAGTAAAACGCTTGTCAGCATTTTTTAATAAAATTTTTACTATTCAAAATATAATTTAGTCAGTTTTAACTTTTATATTTTTTTATAATTTTATAATTATTCCTTTTTTGTTTCTATAAAAAGAACTCAAATATGAAATTGGCCTTTTATTTCTTTTAAAAAACAATCTTTAAACAGTGAATGCACTTGCGATACTAAACTGAAATTTAGAGTCATGGTAAATTCTTTTACTGGCCCAAAATACAAAACAGAAATTTATTAAAACTATAACGTACGTACACATACATGCACAATTACATACAGGCAAAACACTCAAACAAACACACACACTCTGACGAAACACTACAGCTATTTTATTTAGCAAAATGTAAGCCAGAGATGTGTACTCGAACCACAAAGTACTCTTTTGTCCGCAATAGGACATAAGGATTATTTTAATGGCGAAATGTGGCTTCTGCTATTAAGCTAGTTTTATTGATGTAAATTTTATTTTAAAGGTCTATAAGTTTTTTAATCGACTCGGTACTTTTTCTAAGAACTATCGGAATTGTGATAATACACGTTTCAGATCAAAGCAACCATGCTATCAATCAAATTATTTTTATTTCAGAGCAGGATATACAAGGATAATTAACAATTACTTTTAGCACAGTACAAATTGACTTTGCGGTGGTTAAAATTTAAACAGATACATTGTAATACCAGTTGCCTTCAAATATATTCTCATTACTTTATTACAGTATTTTTTTTTCTCTTGTCATAACTTTAGTTTTTCCACTCCGATACCAACATTCCGAACAGCACAACACAACACGCAAAAAAAAAATAAATCAAACTTACAAAAACAGTAGCATAAGACTCCCATTCAAAAACTAATCAAAAAGAAAAAAAAAAATAAGCAAAAACACACACAAACGCAAGATAAAAGCTCACGCTCTTTAAATAAATATCCATGGCTGTAATGGAGCAGCAAGCACGAGTTGGATGGATGTATGTATGTATGTATATATGTATATATGCATGTATGTTAACACAAGTGCACATAAACAAGAAAGGATAACAAGCCATGGACTAACGTCATCACTAAATGAAATTCACTGCCATTCACAGCACTCACACAGCCGCAAACACACACCCCACACACACACACCACTCAAACAAAAAGGCTGCGAATAGTTTATGAGTGTGAACAAACTATTAAATTGAGTTTGACTCAAAATGCATTTGCATTCATCAGCTGCTTGCCATTTTTAAGAGAACGTCACACTTCTCTCTTAAATTTTTATTCCCAGTCAAGAGAATATTAAAAATACTCGTGTTTAGTGAAAGCATGTTTGCGAAATCTGTTCACATATACATACATTTATACTTTTCAGATTTATTTTACTTTTTAAATCGCCAATATGTTTTCTGTTCAATACTTTCCCCCCGTCAAAAAGGTAAAACAGTTGCTGGGCAGGCTTTATTAAAATGTTGAATTTATTATCTGATAACAATAAGTGAAATGCGGTGACGAGTGTGTGTAAAAACAAATATATTATTGCATTGGAAATCTTAACTTTTTCAAGAAGTTGAAAAATTTGTCATTAACTTTTTTATTCATTTAAAGATAAAAATTTCAATTGCCGCACTTAGAAAATTACCCTCTTAATTAAAGTGTGTTGTGTAAGGAAATTAATTATTCATCAAATTAAAGAGTTAATCATTCAAACACTTTCATGCTCTAAATATTTTAAAAGCACTCTATTAATTTACTTGAATACATAAATAATTAAATGCAGTTTATGGATATTAATTTTAATGAGACTTCATTTAAAGAGGAAGCTTTCCAATAGCATTTGCATTACCATCTATCAGTATCAATCGTTAACCTCCACTCAACTTCAACAGCCCAAAAATTAATGCTCCTTCATAAAATTGGTAAAATTACACACCAGCTAATTTTCTCAGCCAAGTTTGGATTTTATCCAATTGCATAAAAAATATTTTAGTAGACTATTGGACTAAGATGGGATAAGCAGATAGTTGAGTCAATGCAATAGTAGACCATAAAACATTAATTTGAAAGGTTTTAAGACACACAGTTTATACAAAAAGTCTAAAAAATAAAATGGGAATTCCTATACTTGAAGAATAGTAGAAATTTTTTTTTTTTTGTCATTAATTTTACCTGCACAGCTTTCGGCTTGACCACAGGAAAACATTCAGGGTCTACGTAGGCACCCAAAAAACTAATATAAAATAATAATCATTTTATTTCATTTATTTTAGCAAGCTTTAAGATCAATTCCATATCAGCTGCAAGTAATGTATCAGCTGATTGCTTTTTCTCTCCTTTTAACACACTATTTAAGCAACACGAAATGCTCGTTGGAAGGCGTATTGAACGGATATTTAGCATTTTCACATATAAGTACATGCACGCTCTCTCATTACCTCCTTATGCTGTCTTCTATATAACTATCTCTTTCTCATAACTGCGACATGAATGGGTGAGTGTATACATTATTAGTCTTCGTTTCACGCATGACAAAATCAGTATTTAAAAGTCAAAATAAAAATTGACTGCTGACTGCTGGTGTTAAGCATTTATATCGGTAGGATATTGCAAATAATAAATTTATTTAATTATAATTCAATCACAATTCACAAATATTCATTCACAAAATGTAAAATCATTTCAATTTTAGATACACATTTTTAAAATTTATATTTTATATATACAATAACAGCTGTAATACAGTTTCTCAAATAAATGTGGGAAGAATAATTACAACAAACACATCTATTTCTTCAAAAAATTTATTTTATAATTGGCAAATTTATTTGACAAACTGTATTAAAAAAACCTGTAGTTATAAAAATTGTATGTGACCACAAAATCAGCTGTTTGTAGGTTTTAAGTTAAAACCAAGTTTTAACTTTAGGTATGAAAACACTATAAAATTGAATACGAGTACACAAGAATTTATTAAAATTTAAAATTTCTTTAGAATTGCTATTGAACATTTTGTTTATGCTTTTATTTTATTTTCGCCCACTGTTAAAAGCCATATAATTCTCAAGTTTTAGTTTTTGTCAAATGCTGAAATAAATATCAAAAAACTTTATTTTAAATTTTCTTTTATTTGCGCTCGAATATGTCACTTTCCCATCGTCCCTACGGATACTTCTACGTGTACGTGCTGCAAGGCTGTGTACACATGCGTGAATTCGATTCGAAAACATTCTTTTTCTTCGGCTTTTCGATTTATTTCGTTTGTTTGCATTCATTAGAGTTCAACGTTACATTTTCTAGTGTAAATTTACACACCAGACACAAACGCAAACACTTCTCGAGGAATTTCTAAAGATTGGAAAATATGTGTGCAAGTAAAAGCAAAATAATAAAGTATCTTCTAATTATAAAATATTTACCACTCGTATTAGACTCACATTCGCTTTCACAACGCACACACACACATTTAATACAGCGTGTGTATTTTAGAAAGGAACAGCATGGCATAAATAAATCTAAGATGATAGAACCATTACAGAAGTATAAATATCATACCTAAGCAAACATATAAGACGACTGACTGCCTATTTGGCTAAATCTGTACAATAAGATGTCTCCGTTACAGTGGAAGTAAAATAAAATCGTATTGCGAATTTAGACGATTTTTATAGTGGTTTGAGGGTTTTAAATACTACATGCATGCCTTAAATGTTGAGCTCATGCTCGCACTCAAACTATTTTATTAAATACTCTAAATAGATTTTGATTACTCCCTCTTGTAGTATCAAAAATTTCCAAATGTTTGGATACATCCATAGGAAATTTTGAACAAAATTTCGAGTATGGTTTGCACAAATTTGGTTTGCATCTAAATCAATTACAATAAAAATTAAAAAAATGGCGAATGGTCTGATGGAGGGTCGGGTAGACTAATCCATCCTAAGTCTGATATTGGCTAAAAGAAAAAATCATCAATTTAATTTTAAAAAAATTTGTTTAAATATAATTAAAAATGTCAAAGAAAGATATTACTTGAAGCAAGCAAAATTATTTACTGTCTTCTATTTTAAGAAACGATTTGTTTAAAATTTTTTTTTAATTTAATAAAAGTTTGTGTTTTCTGCAGCTATTATATATTTAATATTTATATATTTAATAACACATACAAGTTTAGATTGCGATTTTTTAGATTTGGGAATTTTCGCTTTCGAATTGAAAAATTTTTATTATCTATTGTTTATTATCTATTATATTTTATTTAAATTTTTTTATCTATTATTTATTATCTATTACATTTTATTTAAATTTTTTTATCTATTATATATTTATATATTTAATAACACATACAAGTTTAGATTGGGATTTTTTAGATTTGGGATTTTTCGCTTTCGAATTGAAAAATGTTTACAGTTTTTTTTTATTATTTTGCAATTTAATGGGGGCCAGCCTAATGACACTCTGTGTGTGACACTAGTTGAGAGTCTGCCAGTGTGACTGAGTATTTACTTTAGCAGTGACTAACAAAATAGTTTTTATAAAAAAAGGAAAAACAATCTCGAGCTAGTAGGGGGTAGGGGGAAAAATAAAGCCCTACTTGATTTGCTTTTGATGAATAAAGAATTTTAAAATCTACTGAAATCTCAATACAGATTCTCAATGACATTGAGATTTTTCAAAGGTCTGTGTATGTTGTATATTTTTCGTTACTCACTGTATATTTGCCAAGCAATTGCAAGTGTGCATTACATATACTAAGGGCCATATATAAGAATGTTTATTTTCGTACCTCTTGCAACTTTTACTTGTGGAGTATTAAACAGATAATGAGCTCCAAACAATGTAAACAAACTAAAACATACGAATTGCAAAAACTTCAACTTCCATACTGTAAAGGACACAAGTGCATGGTACTTGGCAGCCCATGGTACTATTTTTGAATAAACTTTACATATTTGATAAAAAAACTTAGCAGAAACTTACGAATATGTGATGACAGGAATCAAATTTTGTAAATTTTAATTCAGATATTACTTGTAGCAAGCAAAATTTTAAATTGGCAATTTATATATTTTTTTATTTGTTTTCAACACGAAATGTTTATGAAAAAATATACTAAAAATAAACAGAAATTCCATAAATTATACTCGTGCTACAACGAAATAAGAACAGTCACATTTTAGGCTCTCATAGTGATTGCTATTTTTCACTAAAGCATGAGTAAAAGTGATAAAGCACGAGTTTAAAACACAAGCAATTAGGAAAAGTATAAAAAGAAAAAATCAAAACAAAAAAAAATATGGTTAAAAATATCTTTTTTTTTTTTTTTAAATTAATAAGTTGAATTGGAATAAACATTCCCTGATAAAGTAGCGATCTGCACAATTCCCTGCCAACCCATCACTATTCCATACGTAGCAACGGTCCCATTTCCCAGCACGAAAATAAAATGAAGAGAAAAACATTATAAAACCAAAATAAAATACGGAAGTGTTGAGGCATGTGTGTGTGTGTTGGTTGACGCCATTAAAACTCAAGTGTACATGATTTAAAATTCAAAAGTTAAAGGCTCACCAAATAATGGAAAAAGTTAAATGGAAAGAGAGAGTTCAGCAAATTATTTTGCGAATATATTTTGCTTTTTTTTCCTTTTTTTTTTTTTTTGGTTGCAAGTGCCCAGACCAGAATATAAATATTTATAATGAAACAAGCACACTGCCATGAAAACAAGTATCAAACCTTAAGGATAAATAATATTGAAAGTGGCAGATGTGTAAATAAAAAGAAAATCTATGAGAGTAAGTGTATTGAATCCGTATTAATATAGAATACCAAAATTGTAAATAAGTGTGCGAGGGAATGAAGAAAGTAAAATTTTTAATTAATATAATGATCTTGCTCAATTCGATGCTGTAATCCATTGTAAAAGGATAAAAGCTTACGAATGGGCTACACACACATTTGCATTTAATACTGATTACAAAATCGGCAACATATATTAATTAATAAAAGTTATTGCAAGTTATTGTAATTACACATTAAATAGAGTAGAGCTATTGTTAAAATAGGAAACAAGTAGAAGTAGAACTCTACAAGTTTTCACTGTTACCAAAATGTGGTTAAAAAAAAAAAAATTATCTTTATTAACAAGTTCTTTCAGGCTACAGGAAAGGAACATTCCCATAGACTTCAATACGAATTTCAAAAGAATCGATGGTTGCATGCATTCTTAACAGAGTAAATATTTTATTATGTGGCACTGAAACAAACCACATTTAGATAAAAATGGAAATGTAGGCCCCTATTATGGTTGACAATACCTAAGTGTTGTGTTGTAGAGCAGACAACACAACAGTTATACTTTTTCTGATTATGGTTTACAATATCTAGATGCTGTGTATTTCACAGGGTTGTTCTTCAAAGAATGCATCTTACAACGACACTTAAAAACAACTATTGTAAACCATAATCGCAATTTCAAAAATACAACATCAAATTTACAACTGTTGTGAACCATAATAGAGGCCTTATATAATAGCTGACACATAGAAGAAAACCTGTCGTTAGCAGCCTACTTAAACTCACAAATTTATATGCAGTCGTATATCTCATATTTGACTTCGGAGAGACTTTAAGTCTGCCTTATTGGGCCAACAGGTTAAATAAACATGAACGCACAATTATAGACTGAATTATCTCTAATAATAAAAACGGCAAGGAAGTGAATGTTATAGCTCTGTCATATCAGCCCCAGATCACCATTAGATTCAACTGCAGATTAAAACATTTTGAAATTAAAATAAAGATTGGGCTATTTACAAAATGCTGTAGATGATTTGGAATCACTTTCCAATTAATTAATTAAATTGAAAACAAATTAAAAATAAATTTTAAAACATGATCTGAACTGTGACCCCTCTTAATATCCTTCCCCCTGATTTGCTCTAAAGATTTTGCATTCATGTTAGGCGAATTTGATTTACAAAAAATGTTTACAAGCCTGGCTCAATTATACTAGTCCAAAACGAAGGGAGGAAATTAAAACTGGATCGATTGCCATCCTAATAATTTATTTGTGCATTTTAAACTCAATAATAAAAAATTCATATAAATGTTAACAATGTTTACATACCGTGAGCTCAACAATCTCTCAGCTTCGTCGGCTGTCATGGCATCGGGTAGACTGTCCTCTCTTGCAATAACTTCAGTTGGCACAGCAACTGATTGAGTTATTTGTATAATTTTGTCGTCGATGTATAAGTCTTCAACTAAACCAACACCTCCTTCGATGGTCCGTATTAAATCATCTTCATCCTCGCCTGCACTGGTATCAGCATACTCCAAATCGTGCAAGTCTAAAGCGTCCATGCTATTGATATGCATCGCCATAGGTGGTGGTCTTTGCGGTAAGGCGGGTATATCTGAAGAACCGAACTCTTCATTATTATCCAAAGAGGCTATTGGAGCCACACCCTTGGCAATGGAAGACATGGAACGCGAATTCGAAGATGAATTATTATTGCTAGCTGCTGATGGCGGCGACATGGGTGGCGTGGATTTAATGCTTATATCAGAACTACGTCGCCTTATGGGTGATACCACTCCTATGGGTGGAGAACTGGCAGTTTTGATGGGAGAACTTCCTGCAGAGTTTGGACCCGAATTTGATTTAGTGGGTGATGTTATTTTCTCCTGCGTAGGCTTCGCCGAATAATATAAATCGGCAGAATTATTTGGTAAGAGATCGGGTTTGATAATGGCGTAAACCGTGGTAGTCTCTTGTGCAAAACCATTGGCATGAAATTTTTTATGCATATCTGCGACTTTGGTGGTCGTATCGTACAGCTCCGACTCGCCAAACACTTCTCGTGCTTCGCTGCCATCTGGATTAAGGCGATAGCCTACATCTACATAGTTAAGACTATGCCTTTCAGTCTCTTCGTCATCTTCATTGTCGTTGTGAAGATTTTCATGGCTTTTGGTAATAATCTGCCTCGTTTGATGCTTAGGACTATCAAAGCCATACGATGGCCTTAGCTTGGCCTTAATTTCAGGAGACGGTTCGTTAAAGCCACCTTCGTCCGTGCTGTTTGAGGAAGATATAATGCTGGGCGGTCGGGAACCTAAGCCAGCGGCTGGCATATTTATGGAAATACTGGAAACTCGTTTGGAGGAACGCTGTGGCGATGTGATATGATTTTGTACGCTTGCATTATCGGGAGAATCCCGTGTCTGGCGTTCGGCTTTATTAGAGCGTCCTGCAAGTAAACAGAGTTGAAAAAAAAATATAATTTCAATCTATTATTAAAGAAAAAAAAATATATATATTACCGAACAATGAAAATTATTTTAATTATAAACGACAGCCAATAATGACACCTTAATAAATCAATATTTGAATTTTAATGCGATTTATAACTACGATAAAATAATTCTTTATAATCAAACATTGTATAATTCCGATTATTAAAGTAGAGAATGCGTCAGAGCCGAGCAGGCTTATTTTGTATTGGAATGCGAAAACAAGGAAATATGAACACTTCCTATTCTGTGTGGCGATCTTTGCACAGTACTTTTGTATTCGCTTTTCAATTTCGAAAATGTGGCAAGTCGGTATGCTATATTGCGACAACTAAAGTCAGATACATGCGAAGATCGCAAAATACATTCGATGGAAAAAGACCATTTCGCAAAGCAAAAAAATTTAAAATGTAAGTGAAAAATTATTAATTTATTTATTTATTTACATTAATTGTTAAAATTATTCTGGGAAACACACAACAAGACCACCAAATCCCCACAATTTGAAACAATGGTGGAATGTTTGACGAAAAACAGCGAACTAGCAAAAGGCCGGTCGGCAAATGCTTTGTGGCAGGCCGCCTGTTAGAGAAACTGCAGGATGGAAAAATATAAATAATTTAAAAATATAGTTTTCTAAAAGTATATAATTTTAACTTTAATTTTAATAGGTTTCGGCAGATTTCAAGGTGCCCACTAAGCAGAACCTAAATAAAATATATTACACATATATTAAAAATAACTTTGACGTTTACTCTAGACCAGCGTTGCCACGATTTAAAATAAAAAGCGATTGCGATTGCGAAAGCCTTATAGAATACTACCAATTTTCTTTCGCATCGCATTGACGTTCGAATAGCAATACAGAATAAGCCTGCGTTGCCCGAATAAGACTGCATAAGTTAATAATTTGATATTAAACTCAATTTGGTAAAATAAATAAATAAAATAGAGAAAATAGTTTTCTTTACGACTGTTCGCCACACAGTAATTTTATTAAATCATGTTGCATCCATAAAAGCAAACTCTCCCGTAATTTTGGGCTGGTTGCTAAAGAATGTGAAGAATTTAATAAATTCGTGTTTCTCATAAGTAAAGATTTATACCACGACAATTCATATTCAAAATAATCGTTACTGCCCGGTTCGACATCACCTTTCAGTTCAGCGTTTATAGCCCACAACAACTTTTTTATTTTCAGAGAAACTTTATCCAAATCGGCATGAGGAGGTGCTCGACGAGGTCTATCAGTTTTTAAGAATTCGTTTGCATTTATTTCTGAAATATTTTTGTCTTTACCCGAAAAATCATGTCTTTGCTCATGCGCACATTCTTCAGGTCTTGAGTTAGTTTCGGTTTCATTTTTTACATCTTCATCTAACGAAGCTACTTTAATGAAATTCATAAAAGAGTTAAGTGTAGCATCAAAACTATTGAGAATATCTGGTGAAAGATTTAACTTTTCCATTAATAAATTGCATAGAGATTCTTTTTCGACTGGATATTGTAAATCGGCACCAGCAACCGACCGATTGCAAGTACACTGTCTGCCATTAGAAGAACATGCGCATGGATAAAAGCTGACCGCATCGCCGCTAGATTCAAGGCCTAAATTGAATAATGTTTAATAATATTTCGGTAAGAAATTGTACCAGAAAGACACCACCTGAAGACGCCACGGTTTTCATGGCATTGTACTTCGTATGTGAAGACTGCAAATGGGGAGAAGTAATTGGTGGGCCAGAAGCTGCAAAATCCTGTTTAGTAGAATGTGCAGCTGGTTGCTGAAGCTTAATACTTGTATTGGCAGCCATTTCTTCTTCTAGGAAATCCACTTTTTCCAATTTCCCTTTCACTGGCTCTTGTAAAAATGGACCACAAAGCTTTCCCTGCACTACAAATGCACACAAGTGACTCATATAAATATTTTTAAGACGTCTATCGTTGAGATTAACTACTTCATAAGTGGCTAAATGGTCGAGCCATTTTTGTACCAACTTATGTTCAATAGAATTTGATGGAAATGACTGCTTTGGACACAAATCCAATAGAAATAAGAAATCTTGAGCAAGAGCTGCATCGTAATTAGATTCCATCTCTCAAAATTTTCGATAATTTTTTCTTCCAACTTTTCGTTTTTGTTATTTGATTGAAAATTCTTTGTTTTCAAATAAAAAATTCAATTAAATAAATATGGATGAAGTTTTTTCCAAAGAAATAACGAACAAAAAAAAAACAAGTTTTATATAGAAAAAGATATTGAAAAAAATTTATTAATTTTACAAAAAAAAATTAAATTTACATACATATTTGAAAGCTGCTAAAAGCTAAGTTGAAATCTATAAAATAAATTTTTTTCATTTAAATTTATATGGATTTATTCAGAAGAATCCGTAATTAATTCTTATTTGGTTTAGGCTAAGCTAGTCTAGAGGCTTGTCTATCTTCATCAAAAGAAAAAAAAATTAACACCAAACCTTGTTAAGCCCATATTCTCAGCAATTAACTGAGAATTTCATCTTTAGTATTTTAGTATAGAAAAGAATATATAATTAATGATGATAAAATTAATCGATTTATTCTTATAGCTTTAATATTTGTTATGTCTATAATTTTATTAATTATTACACCTAATTGGTAACAGTTTTCCACTCTACCCAACAAACAAATTTTATTCGATATGGATCTGTTTTATTTTTCCTATAACAATTATGCAATTAGTCTCCCAGTTCTTGACAACAAAAGCATTCGGTAAGCAAAAAATAAAAATAAAATATAAAAATTAATCATTTAATGAAATTTATAGAATTATTTTTATTCGATTAACATTTTATGTATACTATGACATAGCGCGTAAAAAAAGAACATGAGAAATAGATTCGTAAGTTTTAAAAAGAGACAACGGAAAACTCGCAAGAAAATATTTAAAATTTTAAAGACTACTTTATTAATCTTTAATTTTTAATCGCGCAGAAAATATTTTTTAAATTAAATTAAATTTATATTAAAAAAAAAACTTTTAGACTCATAGTGAAATTTCTTAGGAACTTTTCCAAGTCTTAGAAACGCATGAGATGTTTGCAGTGATTAAAAAAGAAGAGTTACGTCTCTTAAGACCTCGTTTTACTATCCTACACAGCCGTACGATTTGACAAATTCGACATGTATTTTCATAAAAGGATAGTTTTCGCGCGATCAGAGTTGCTTTTACTTCCAGCAGCTAAAGAAATAATTATTTTTTTGTGACGCACAACAAGAAAAACCTAAAAAAATTACATTTTTATTAAAGTTTTCTTTATATTTTAACTTATTACGAAAAAAATTTATATTTTATGATTTAAATGACTGGATTTCCTGAAGTAGGAGAGGGTATCACTAACACATTTTCGTGTGAATGAATTCTGCGAGTGTGAAGGATAGTGAAACGAGGCCATTACCGGCATACAGTAGATTTTGACGGGCTGCTGATTTGCTACTCACAATTTAAAGCAATTTCATTGCAAAGGAATATTACTGTTAGGAAAATGAACACACATACATGAATGTTCATATATGAGCCAGTATAAGTGCAAAAATACAAAGAAGCAATACACGCACACCAACTTACATACACAGATTATACATATAATAAACACATTCTTTGGGAAATATAAATAGAACAAATTGTTCTTTGCTTTTTTAAATTCTAAACAAAAGCAAAAATATGTATTTAAATAAATCATTAACATACCCACACACACACACACACACACACAACCACTTACGCACACGCATAAAAGGACAGACACCGTTTTGATATTTTATAATGCGGGGGAAAATTTTCTAAACGACTTTTATTGTTAAGAGAAACAATTCCCTGAACTTTTTTTATATCTTTCGATCTGCTCAAAGTGAAATGTCTACTCTATTGATTTTTAATTCCAGTTCTAGTTTACGAGATATTCTACAGTCGTTTTCATTTCTTGGTCCAATATTGGCTAATTTTTTTCAGATCCACACAAAAAATACTAGTCAAAGTTATAACAGTTTGTTCGGAAAGAAATGCTAAAAAATTTAAGCATACAAATATACGAGGGTTGTTATATGTATGTCACTGGTATCGGAATAGCGAGGAAAAATGGAAATTTTAAAGTATTTTATAAAGTTATTGCATTACTTTAAATTCGGTTAAATCTCTAATATGCAACGTCTGTTTATTATTGGCTTGGCGCACAGCTGATCTTAAAAATATATCTTTTTAGAAATAAAAAAAAAAAATTTATTAATTTTTAAAAAATTTAGAACTCCATTTGATAAGATTAATTAATGTTTTTGGAATATGAAACATTCAAAAGCTTTAGAAGTATTATTTTGCCTCAGAAGTCAGTTTTTCATATCCAAAATTGATAAAATAAATTCTACTTTCGCTTTTCCATACTTCCAAACCAAGTTAAAAAAATTATACCACAAAAGCTGTTACACAAAATATACTGGAAGCAGTAAAGAAAACCCCCAAGGAATAGCTACACAATAATACATTTATCCCTCTAATAAAATAACCCAAATACGAGGGTTAGTATACGTCAGCAGCACATTAAATTATTATTGAAAAAAATTCTTTATGACAAGTAAAACAAAAATTTTCATTTTATATAACGTGAAGGGGATTCCCCAAAATTTACCCCACGTTAAGATACCGCGTCTGTAAATCCCCTTTACCCGTTTCCAGCATTCCATATTTTTTTATTTTCAATAAAAAAAGATAATAATCTTTAAAAAACTATATGCAACTGCACTAGTAAATTGAAAGCTTCCTTCGAACGTAATAATTATGCTTTTGAATGCTTCTCTGCTTTGCGAGATCTTGCCCTACTGCAACACATACATACACAGAAGGTAACCAGCCTTCGCATTTTTTATAAAATACACCAAAATAACAAATTCAAACAAATTTTATAAATAATTTTTGGCTACAAAATTTACAACAAATCACAGTTTCAGCATCACACTGTCTGCGAATTTACATTTATTTTTTAATTTCTGTGTGACGTCTTTAATTGAATTAATTTAATTCTCGCAAATTATGAGATGAATTTATACTGATAGCCAGACGTTTAACAAAAAAAAAAGAAATTAATTTTTGTGTTAAATAAAATTTATAAAGAAAACCATATATTTTGTTTTTTGATATACTGACCTCGACATGGGTTGCAAAAATTTCGTATAGTTAAGCACATGTTGTTTCAAAAATTTCACAGTTGATCAGCTTTTTATTTATTATAAATGAGCAGATTTTATGAAAAACACGTGGGAGTCTTATTTATATTTTTGATTTTATATATTAATGTATTCAACATAATTTAAACTAGAGGCAAATGGAAGTTATACAAAATATATATATTGAGTCCTTCTCTTAACAAGTTATCAAGTCAATGCAAATAAAATAATATTTTTTTTTCCATGATTCATTTCTTAACTTCAATAAAATCGCGTAATTTCTCCATGATTTTAAGAAAAAAAAAATATATATATATAAAATATACTTTTATTCTTAATTTTGAACTAAATCGATTAAAATTTTTTGTATGTTTACCGGAATTATACATTCTTAAAACGTCTAGAGGGGTGCCTGTTTTTCCTCGGTGTTCCTTGGAACCGCATTGCATGTGCAGGCACACATATTTGGTAATTTTATGCGGTTTTCCTTGTACCATTAAGTACCTTTTTCGGAAGGAAAATGCGCTGTGCATTTTCCAAATTTTCTCATCGCCATCAAAAAGGGTGCGTCACATGTGGAAAAAAACAAACAATTCTTGCAAAGAGCAAAACATTTCTAAGAAGCGACCACAAAATTACAGCTTAAAGAATATTTTTTGTGGTTTTTAAGCCCAGTAAATAGCGGGCGGAGAGCTCCTCAAAATTAAGAGAGAATTAAAAGAGATGCTTAATGGTAGAGAAGAGAGAGTTATATAATAAGTAATGCTGAACTGTTTACTCCCTGTCCACACTTGCAATTTTGTTGCAGCAGTTTTTGGTTGTTTTAGGTAAGAGGGGTACGATACTCTGTACACCTCATCAAGCTTCTCACCCCTCTCACCAAAAACAACCAAAAATTGCTGCAACAAAATTGCAATTGTGGACGGGGAGTTAGTAAGCTTGCCAACTGCGAATAACGAGAGTAGGGGTTTCGAATCGTACTCCCAGCGATTACAAAATCAAAAATTCTTGTGCATAAGTAGTAGCATCCCCTACTAACCAGTTCGCTTTAGCATAAAATATACGTATATAATAAAATACTCGTATATAGAATTTCTTTGGACAGGACCATATAACAGCATGGGAGTAGTTCAATACATTTCCGATACAATAATACATTTTTGCCACGCATAATTTCGCAGTTTTCGTTTTCTTCTATTTTTAATTTCATGGATATTTTTAGTCTCCTCATTTACACTTCAATGGCAAGTCCATAATTAAAGTCGGGATGGAAACCTCCTGTCGCAAAGTTCCAAATATCCAATAAATATAGTCCAAGAGTCGACGTTAAATGTTTAATGTTCTTGTTTGTCACACCGCTGTCACTGATACAACAAATTTGTTGCATGTTCGATTATTTGCTCGTCTAATTGCTGTCAAGTTGTTCGTCTTGTTTGTCTTTTTTTTTTATTAATTAACACTGTTTGCCTTGTAAACATAAATGATTTAAAGTTTATTACGCAACTGGTTACGAAAGAGCAGAAAATATTATTTTGTAATTTTTAATATAAAATTGGAAGAGAACGCGAAGGCGTAGAAAATTCTGTTTGCTGCTATGAAAGAAGAAAAACCACGTGGTAGAAAGTTATGGTTTTAAAAAGCCATTTCATAATTAGAAAAAAAATCGTAAAAGCTGGAATGATAATTTTTTTTAATTAATTAATTAAAACTATAGTTCTTCAGTGTAAATGTATAGCTTTTGTAAATCTGTAAAACCCTGCCACCTCACGTTGTATTCCTCCAAACTGTTCTCTTGGCCAGATGTATTTTCAAAGCCACAAGGAAATAAAAAGGATCTCCTTTCTGAAATGTTAGACTTTCTGCAACTACGAAAACATTCCGGAGAGGAAAAACTAATTTAATATGGAACCGTATAAAGAGTGTTTAACATTTTTAATTTGTTTCTAAAAATATAATAATAATTTCTTAAATATTTAATATTTGCATATCAGTTATCAATCAGTTATGCATATCAGTTATTCTGCGCTTTTGGTAATAAAAATAAAAATGTTCAATACCGAAACCCAAACAGCTGATGCAGATGCCAACAAACCACAAATAAAAGGCCCCTTGTAAAATTTCCAAACTCAAAGCCACTCTCTTTTTCCTGTTCGAGTTGGAAGTAGCTGAAGAGAAAGACTCATCACTTGGAATAATATCAAAATCCGTTTCAAAATCTTCACGAAATTCCGCGGAACGATTATCGAAGTAGTTGTTTTGCAAAAAATCCGACTCCAGCCAGTGATTTACAAAGCCACACTCAACAAACGAACTCATGAGCTTCTGAAATTTATAAATGAAAGGGGATCCCTTTGGCACAACATACGAACAGGTAAATGAGCGTAAATACTCCTTCACGATATGTAAAGTTGGACGTTTAGTTCCTTCATTGTATGTTTGAGCCAAAAGCGCGGTCGCCATTTCTTCATGTAGTATTACGGCAACATTTTTCAGCTTTTTAACATGGGCGAGCGTAAAGTCATCTCCAGTGACACTCACTGGTAGACGTATACTTTTGTTATTAATGACTTGATAATATTTTGGATTTAAGGAGACCTTTATAGCATTCAGTAAAACATCCACGGCATATATTGGCACTTTTAGTTTATGTAAATCATTTAGATTGTCCAGTTCCGGCTCGTAGTTCGGTTGAACAAAACTACTCTCCAGCTTAGCGAAATAAAATGTGGCTAACAAGTAGTGAAAACAAATCCATGTTATTAGAAATTGTCTTAAGGAACTGAAGCGGGCAAATCTCTTCACCGCCTGACCCAATTGAGCTTTCACAAAGATTTCAGCAATTTCATACCAGCGCCAATATTTTTCCAAATTTTCATTACGGTAGTTGGATAGGAGTACCGCCAATTTTTGCAGCCCAAGAAAAACCAAAATTAGTAAAAAGAAATTGAGCAGCAGTAACAGCCACAAGGAAGTCGTGTAGACGGTAATAAATATTAAGGATATCGGTGCCATTTCAGCTGCAGGCACCACCAAATACAATGAACGTTTCTTATAGGGATACAATTCTTCGAAATGTGGTTTTACTTCGTCTAAAGTAAAACGGAAATTGAAGCCAATTTGCGCTAGTCCAGAATGTATATCCTTTAAGGCGCCCGTAAAGGTGCCATTAACGAAACCACCATACGTATAATTATCGCTTGGTGTTATATAGCGAGCGGTGGCATTTAAACACTCCACCACTGTTCTGGCAACACTGCCATCTATATTTTTGTAACCATTTTTAGCAAAGTCTTGTAAGGGCACTGCCCTTATACTATCCTTAAACATGGATATGCGTAACTCATGCTGATGAAAGTTTCTTAATTTATCATAAAAATACGGTTGTTCAGTTAAAACTCGCAGCTGAAGTCCGTTCTCCGTAAAAGGTTCAAACGTGTAAATTTGTTGCACATTGATTATCGCTGCCACAGCATTTAAAATATTCTTTTGCCATACCTTTTCGAAAAATGTTCTTAAAGCCGATATATCATCTAGAAGCCACATAAAGACATAATGATGGTCGTGTTTCCAATGCTGTTGGGCATTTAAAAAATCCTCTACTCTATGCATCATCCGCGCGGAATTTATGAAGTAAATATTTATGCTGCTGGCGAGGCGCAAAGGTTCCTTAAGAAAATTTTCCATATTTCTGATGACTAAAGGATTTTTCGCCAAACAGCCATAGAATTTATTCCAATTGTCATATTCATTCTTAGACCATTGTGTTAAAAATGACGTTTCTAACACTTCCGCTTCCTGTTGCATTCTATAAATAATATTAACCTTCGCATTGGTGCTGCCAGCAACATGACAAATTTTTTGTTGGAAAAGCGTAAATTTATCAGCTTGTGAAAAACAGAGTAGAGGAAACAGCACGAATACACGAGTAGCTGCCGCTAAATGCTTCATTATGTTGTTTTCGCGAGCAACTAATTTGTTAACATCGTAGGAGTACGTTGCGTACTTGCTGTGAAAGGAAGAGTACGTCTTCCAAAGTGTATTGCATGTTTTTAAACAATTCAATGCTGCAGTAATTAGTTGACAGCATTTTGTAAGTGTTCTTATTTAACGCGTGTGGTTTTGCTTGTGCTCACTTTGCATTTTGTTTATTTTATTATTAATTAACAATGTTTGCCTCGTAAATAAAAATGATTTAAGGCAACGCCATTTCTTTAAACAAGAACAAAGTGTTTTATGTTTACGAAAAAAAAAACACTACAGTTGTTAGCCTATTCGACTTTACGGTTCGAATAAAACTTTGTGACATCATGCCTTGCTTAGTCACTCGGCGAAAACACAGTGTTGCTATTAAAGTTATGGAGAAGAAAGTCAGATGTATAATTAAAACGGCTAAATCGGCTAAGAATAGGAAAGAAAGTGTAAGAAATGCCAGGAAAAAAAGTAATGAGAATGTACTGCTTGCAATGAGCATATAAAAAAAGGGATAAAATTAGTACCAAACAAGGGTACCATAAGCAAACTGAAAGAGTTTCGTTCTTTTTTTTGCCAAATTAACGATCCATCAAAAATAGAATTATCTTAAAATCATTTCAATTGTATACCATCCATTTACAATTGCAATTTGTTTGTAGGTTCTTTAATTTTCCTATTACATAAAGTAAAAAAAAACGGAGCTGTCTAACCTTTCTTGGTTTGATATAAAACTTAAAAATTATTTACAAACAATATAGTAAAGAAAAAAATAAATTGTTGTAGAATAAATGGTTGTAAAAAGCAGAATCACACTCCTCGGAAACACTGGTTATCGAAAAAATTTATCTAAAAAGCGCCAGAAAGTATCCGAAAAGCTTAAAAAGGCAACACTGCCAATACAGTTGAAACTAACAATCAAAGCACATTTTATGATTTTTGTCTTATTCGTATAACAAAGTCAAAGTCTAGGAGGGTGAAGTAAAAGTAATTGAAATAGAATATCGGGAAAGACAATTCGCGATAAATCACTCAGCCAAGTGTAATCGAGCACAGAAAGTTGCTATTAGTGTTAAAGTTGGGAACAAGTATGGACTAAAGTCTTCAATATAATGCTGATTTTAAGCTGTTGAATAAAGAAGAGTCCATTATCGAGTTAGATATACAGGAACCAAAGGCTAACTGCTCTAAACCAGTTAGGAATATCAATAATATTGATAAAATGGCGCCAAAAATAATATTAATTATTAATGGCGCAAGAGGTGTTACAGAAAAGAAGCAAAAACATGAGGCAAATTTCGATAACCTCCCTCACCGATGCCACATAAATTAATATGTATTCCGTTTCTGGCCCCGCGAATGTTTTTGTAAATGCGATGTGTAAATCGGCCAGTGCAAATTAAATTTAAGATCAGTTTTTTTTAATAATGAATTAAATTTTTTTTGCAATTCTAAAAATATTTCCTTTAACTGAATTAATTTTTGCAAGTAAAAAATCACATAAAAAAGACTGAAACCAAAATTCGGAAACAACTTTTTTTTTGGCATTGGCTTTCCTTTAAGTTAATATTCCTCAACACTGATTGGTAGGATTTGCCATTAAAGGCAAATCCATTTCCCTTCTTAAGTTTTATTAATTAAAATTATTTTGTAATCGCATATTAAATAATATATAATATAAATATAAATATATAATATTAAATAATAATAAAAACTCTAAAGTCTTTATTTTAACACATTTTTTTCAATTTTTAATTCAATGAAAATTACATTCGCAAAGTAAATGAGTGATAAGTTTCTCATGCGTCAAATTAAAAGCGACATTAAAATATTTTATTTATTACTTCAATGGCACCCCCGGTTCATTTTTCAATAAAAATAAAAACTTTATCATGTGCCTGCAAATATACATACATCCATACATACGTACATGTGTAAGCGTGTACATGTGTAACGTGATCGGAGTGCAACGTCTAAATTAACTGCCTGCCAGTTGCAACCTTTGCCGCATGTGCAAGACTGAAAGTAGTAGCATTCCTATGGAAAAATGACAAGCAAAACGCTGAAAACAAGAACAATATTTCTTCTCAGCCATTTGGCAAATAGTACGACATGCAATAAAATTCAAATTCAGAAAAAGAAAAAAATAAATTAAACAACAACAACAACCGCAACAACAACAACAAAATGTTCATTCTCAGACGTTGTCACTTGTGATGTAATTTCAAACACGACAATGCAAATGCAATGGAAACACGTTGCACCAAAAACACTTTAAGAAAATTAGAATAACACAACGGAATAAATATGAAAATGTAATAGAATTTAAATAAAAAACAAAAACAAAAAAAAAAAGAAAAGGGAAAAGCAAAACGATAAAATATAAAATTATATAAAAATAGAAAAAATACAGCCATTCACGTTCTGCAAGCCAACTGATATATGAGGTTGCCAGGGTTGCCGTGTTTGCTATTTCCTGGCACAACAACTGGAGGTCAACCTTACACCTTTTTAAAAAAGTTTTATTTAAATTTTAATGATAAACAAATTTTTTTTAAAATTCCACAGTTTCATGATTTGGATTTTAAGTAAAGGGTTATGCATAACAATGCCTCCTTCTACGCCACTGTTGCAATATTATTAATATGAATATTATATATTTCATAGTGCATTGACAAAACCGAAAGGACTTTCGATTTTTTTTATTATAATTGTATCATTTATATAAAATACTGGCTTTCTTTAATATCTCTTTTAATATTAGAAGCAGCGAATAACATTAAATTGTGCGAAGAAAAGCTCGACTTTTAGTGGTTTACTAATTAAGTGAATTTCCAGGCCTCTCATGAATTAAAAAGAAATGTTTGTGCAACTTTGGGGCAGATATAATTTCTAAAAAGTAACATTCAAGTAATTCAAAAGTAATAAAGTAAAGTAAAGGTAATTCTTCTAACATGCAATGCTATAGCAACAATTGCTCTAATTCTTAATTAAGAATTAAGTGTGTAAATTAGAAAGTTGGGCAATAATTCCTCTGCGTGCCATTTTTGGCATTTGAGCAATCAAGATCCTGAAATGTTTGCTTTAACTTTCAGCGAATACAACTGCAATATAATGTTTAGAGAAGTAATCCAACAGCTGTAAGATTTCTTCCTTTACAAAGAGAAGTAATATACTCGTATATTGGCAGTGGCAACGCTGGCACATACTGCGCAGTTTTGAACAAGGTCTGCAAACGTGTAAGACCTGAAAACTGAATAAAGTTTGTCCTGCTTCCTGATTAATACTTTCATTAATACTGTCGATTAGCTGCCGTCCTTTTTGTGTAGTGGTGTTTGTAACCACTAACTTTCTTAACTATCCATTTACAGTTCGTTCTACTATACGAGAATATTCTTCGACGCATTAAATTAATTGTATATTAAATTACAGCTCTACAACTGTTGATCAATTAGAGGCTGGTATGAGGCTGTATTCCATATTGACGAAATTTACCTTGATGCGGATGTCAGGTATTCAATGCATAACTATCTTTTATTATAATATTAATTTTAACTGCGATATGATATAAAATTCAACAAATAAGTTGTCATAAGTTATTATAAGTCGCTGGCATTATAAATAGGAGCCATCTAAATGAAAATAATTTAAATTGCATTTGATAAATCAAATATAGCAAAATAATTGGGTATTGAACCCATGCATTCATGGCTAGCACTGTGTTTTATATAGTATCTGCTACTCTATTAGACAAATAACTAATTGCCTGTTAGGAAAATTATTCAAAATATGTATAAATTGCATTGGCGAGGATTGGACTGATCACCTACAGCACATATGGAATAATTTTTATAAATTTCATTATAGAGTTATTTATTTTATTATAGATTCCACATGAAGTGCAGTATCACATTTTTTAAAAGCTGAAAGAGAATATGCAGCTGAGCTCTTTAACGACATTTTACGCCTACCCTCGTACCCACATTGTAAATTTTTATGTACATATTTTTGAATAGAAATTTTCTTAAATTCAGTGAGACTTTAGGGCCGAGAAATAGATAAACATTTAAGTGGAAACCAAACGAATATTTATCACACACTCGAAAAAATTATGTGTATGAATGTGTCTTTATTGGTGTTCATGTGTTGCTTCTGTCGGATGTGAGAAACATGTGAAATTAAAGTATTCGCAGCAACAACTGTTTAGCACGATGACAGCAGGAACACACACACACACACACACACACATCCTACTTGCAAGTAACAGTTACAAAAACAAGAGAACAAATAAATAAAATGCAATAAATTGGTTAGATGGCGGCCAAAGGGACGGACGCGTAATTAAGAAAATGGAAATTATTTTACAATTAAACTATTGTATTTTAATAGCAGAGCAGTTGCAGCTAAAATGCATTTTAAATAGCTTTATTATGCATTGCAGAGCCTTTAACTGCGAATCGCACCATATTTTTCAGCTTCATTTTTGATTTTTTGTGCGATTGTTTTAAATAGAAAAATCTCTTCAAAATGTAACAACATATAATTTTTTTAACATTTAAAATGTTTTTTTTTAATTAGAAATTCTGTAAAAAATTTCTTAAGCGAAAGTAGTGTTTATTTCCTTTAACAACTTTCTGTCATTCAAAATCATGTCGAATCAGTTTCATTTTAAAAATAACTTCCAACCGCGAATGACGAAACTAAACTAAAACTTGGCACCCAAAATCCTATAAAGAGGAAATGATTTACTTTTTTATTTTATTTCAATTTTAAACAATCGAAATGAACGGAAATTGACAGTAAAATACAATTATTTTTAAAATTCTCAAAGTGATTTGCTTAAAAAATTACACAAAAAGAAAATCAATCATCCGTTCGGTTCGAGCACAAAATCAATGGGTCAATGTGAAAAGAGAGAAAAAACAAATTACAGATACTCATTCAAATATTGAAATACAAATTGATTTTAAGTTACTTAGCGAAATGCTCTTGATCGCCTTCAAAAGCTATACAAACGGACAAATTTGCAAACTGCTGCCTCAATTCGCCATAAGTGTTCGTGCTTGGTACAGTTTATTTATAGTTACCAGCAGTTGAAATAAGTTTTTAAAAATCATAACATTAATAATTCTCGTATTCTTTTTTTTTTTTTTGGAAAAGTAATTCTTAAAGAGGAGCCATATATGCGTTGTACACGAAAGGTAAAGAATAAGTATTGCGAAATATTGACTTCAAATTAAAATCAACTGAAATTGAAAGATCTTTAATTAGCACGTGAGAGGAAAAATTTAAGTTATTTCTATTTAATTAATGTATTAGCAAAAAGGTTTGCCAACAGCACTGACCCCTCGGCAGGGTTGTATTGCGTATAAAATTTTGATTGTCAAAAACAATGTTGTTAGACACTGAAAAAAAAAATTTTTTATGACAATGTAGCTTTTTTTAGCGTTCTCTTAATATGTATGCTAATCAGTCAGCTGTTCTTTGTTAATAAATTCAATGCAATGTGTCAAATTTTCATATGTCAAGCTAATCGTAACCGTTTGTTTACACTAATGCCTTTTGCAATTTAATAGAGCAATTTAATAATACTTTCTGAGTTGAGAAAATCTTGTTTATAAAAATTCATTACAATAATTATTTTTGCAAACGACAATTAAACTACCAACCGCCATAATTGTACTCATAAAAAAGTAAATTTTAATTTTTAAAAAAAGGAAAATGTCCTTCCAATACACTTTCTTATTAGTATAGGAATTTATATTTATATATGAAGAAAAACAGCACTACCCGTACTATACTATAATTTATGACGGATCCACGAAATAAGATTTACCTCTACTTCATCAGAGATGGAGCACTGCATTTCAGCGTGCATTTGCTTTAAAATTTGTACTTTCTTAACTAACTTTTGTATCTGTATAGCTCACAGATTATTGGCAATGAATACTTTAGTTTAAACATGCCAAATTTGATTAACTTTTACCCACACCCAATACAAAATAAGTTTTGGAAAAATTGCCAAATTTCAAAATTTGATTCGATGTGCATAACCGGCATTAATTTGTAATCGTTTTATTCCAATTTAAACAAACTAAAATCTGCTTATAATTCTATATATATACAGTATGTCACGAATGTGTTTGCAACACGTATACAAATTATAACTTTTGCTTTACCAGGCATGTTTTCATTATTTTTTTCTTTTTATATTTATTTAAAAAAATTGTTCTATTCACCCTTTTAAAAAATATATATATTTTCTCGAGAAGTATAAAATTCTACCAAAACAAAAAAATTATTTTTCTGTATTGACAATTTAGTTTTTGTCAGTTAAACTGATTTCTCATTGCATGTTAAAAGTCGTAATTGCCGTTTCTTTCATTATATTTATTACCGACTTATTGCACACACACACACACACACACCACTTTGTATCCACAATATAGCTGAATAGTTATTCTTTCAAGAGTTATTTACTGCGCCCTGTACACGCCTCAATTATTAATTGCAATTCAGTTGTATCTAGAACCTGACAGTGAAATGCAATTTATATGCGTTCATATAAATATATTCTGGGAAAAAGTTTTCAAAATTTGAATAAATAAAAAGCAGAAAAAATTAGAACACGAATATTAAGAAACAATAAATAATATTTAGTCTAAATATTGCGTTTTTATTTATCTAAAATAGAATCTTCAAGGAGCTTTTAAATACTCATTAAAGTAAATAAAAATTGAAAAAAAAAAAGAAACGGAATTATCTGGCCAAAAATCCGCGCATTCGCTGATGCATTACGTGCAGAGATAAGCATTAGGGTGTTCAATTTTATGGGCGTTTTTAGAGCGACTGTTGCTTTTGCAAATATTTGGTAATGAGCACTCTTGAATGATTGCAGTAAAATTGAAATAAAAGCCACAAAAAACTTCAAACAATATATTTAAGATTATTATTATACATTTGGAAATTACACATTTATTGTTTAACAAAATCAGCTGTTCAATACAAGGAGCTAAAAAATGAATTAATTATTTAGCATTGCATAAACGAGATTTCATTGGAAATGGAAATGTTATTCGCATTCAGTAAAAAAGCAATAGAATGTTGCATATGCACTTTTGCACAGAACACTGAATACCACTATTGTTTCAACAGGCGAAACCCCAAAAAGGAAAACACAAAAAATAATTATCTAAACAAAACGTTAATAATCATTTTTACACATAAAAGCGATTTGAATGCCTAATGCGATGAATGTGAATTGTTGATGAATTAAATATGATTAACAGGCATTGCTTCTAGAGAACTGATGTTGCAAGATGGTTTTTGTAAGGCGAACATATTGGATTTTGTTGGCTGGCAAATTGATCTAATTCTTTGATGCACAAGTTTATATGCAGCCGGTAATATTCAAGTCAATCTGTGTGGGAAATTGTACGTGCTTTCAATGACAGTGAACACATTGTTGTCGCTGTTTAAAATTGATGTTAGTGGGTTATGGATCCGAAAACAATCAACAAGATTGTTCTTTTCCACAAGTGATTTAAAAACAAACACATTTTCAACAATTTCATACATGGAGACAGATGCATGCACATGCATATTTATAAATGTTTCTTTGTCTGTTTGTCTGTTTGTCTGTTTTCATAGGGAATTTAATTAAATACTCCGCCGAATTGGAGATGACATATTTTATAATCCTAAAAAGGAAAGATTAGTACTATTCCAGTACTTTATGGCTCGTCTCGTGTAGCAAAAGCGTTGAGTAGTTTGTTAAAATCATAGAAATAAAATGATGAAAGAAAGAATTAATGATCCGATAAATAGACCTGAAATATTCTCAGCTGAGTCCCACTTATGTTATTTATATCAAATTAGAAATGTAAAACACAGAAAAAGCAAATAAAAAAAAAAATCAGAAGAATAACTTATGAAGAAAAACAAAAACCACCCAATAATTGTTCAACATTTTTTTTCCTGACGATTTCAGCTAATATAATTACAATATTACTTTTCCGCTTCCTTTTTCTATTTATAGTTCTTACTTAGTTGATTTAAAACTTCAAGAACGATGTGTAAATACGAAGGCTGCTAATAACTTTAAGGAGAGTAACATTAATTTGCCATGTGTAAAAAGGCACGTGGCATTGCTTAAAAAGAGCTTCAAATAAATAAATGTGTCATCGCTCGTTAATACCCAAGACGTCTTTTCAAACACTTTGATATCAGCAGGCTAAATCTACAGTGGCAAATTTCCAATGCCTCTAAAGATCGTCCATTATAGTAATTAAAGTTAAAAATCTTTGATGGAAAAGCTACGACGAGAAGTCTCCGCTCCGCTAAAGTAACGACTGCTAGCGTTTCCAAAGTGCCTCTGATAAAGAGCGTTGTGAACTCTAGTCAAAACTAATTTTTCCCTTTCTTGGCCATTGCAGGTGACTCGCTTAGGATGATTAATGCTGTGATTCCTCCTAAACTCTATTTCTTGCTGGCTATATAATAATTATATAGAGGTTTGGAAAAATTTTAAATAATATCTTTTTATTAGAAGTTTAGAGTCACAATATTTTGCTTAGCCATTGGAGGGAATATCGCCATTCCTTTTCAAGCCGCATCGGAAAATATTTATATTTATTATATCCATTCCCAATATCGTAGGGAGCTTTGCTAGCCAGGGAATGTGATAGAAACCATTACGTATAGAGCTTAAATTTATTATATCCATCCCCAATATCGGAGAGAGCTTTGCTAGCCGGGAATGTGATTGTAACCATTAATGTGACCATTACGTATGGAGCTTAAAGTTCGTTTGCCATGATGATATTTTGTGTGAAAAATATTTTTCATTTATTTATTTTTAGCCATGTAATTAATATAAATAAATTTCATTCTGTTCATGTGGCGAAAGTTTTTTCTTTCCTTAATTGTTTTAGAATTCTGTTTAAAACAAAAAATTCAATTAAACAGATAATTAAAATTTTTATGCATAATTTAATTTATACAATTTGTTACTATTTTTTTTTTATAAATATAATTATTTTATAGTTTTTATCAAACGAAAAAAAATCTTAGTGAAATAATACGTAAAGAATTCGATTAACCAGAATTCGTTGGACATACATATATATCTTAATTAAGCTTAATTAATCGTAAGTGTCGTTACACATTATAGTGTCTCTTAATTGGAGTCTTTATAAACAGAACCATCATAATAATGATTTTTCTTGTTCTTATTCGTCTATTTGTGCTGGCTGGTGAATGTGTTGAAATTAATTAAATTAAATTTTTAACACAAAAAAAAATATTAATTAATTATTATCAATATAAAAAATATTAAATTTGCATTGACTTGATTAAAATTATTGCAGATGTGCTGCTCTAAATTGAATACACACTTCTTCGAACAAAGAACTTTTTAAGATGCATGTTAGAGTTTATGTGCACTCGTCTATTCTCTTGTTATAAATGTTTATTGTCAGTTGCTTTCATTAAGCTGTTTCATATTGTTCACATTGGCTGACACGCTTCAAGTGAAATATGAAATTTTCATTCATGAAATAATAAATTAATTTTGTTCGTTAGATGCAATTAAAGCGGTTTTTTCATTTTTTCATTTTTTCATTTAAAAGATACCGATACAAAATTAAAGCGATAATAATAATTGGTCGTGCAAAAAATACAGCGTGTGTATTTAAATTCAATAAATCAAAAATCTAAATAAATTAATTTAATTTCAATTCATAAACTTTTCACTTTCGATTCTTTCATTAATTTTCATTTGAGCTGTTGGCAGAAAATAATTTATTTTCATTTTTTTATGAACTTTTTTAATGCGTACGCAAAAATGAAAACGTTTTAAATTCGACCGTCACAAAACAACTGAAAATCTTGCATACTTAGACTTTTCAAAAAAAATGGGAAAGCGGCATTAAAGTTCTTTTTTAAGATCATAATGATACAATGATGATGATCATCACAATCCTCAACTTCATCATCACCAGTATCATTTAAATTTTAAATATCTCTACTACTTACTACTCTCAAACATTAAAAAGAAAATGAGAAAAAGGGAAAAAATTAAAAAAGAAAGAAATTAAACCAAAGCAATGGAGAATGATGCTCTTTTTTTTATTAATTTTATATATTTTTTTTTAATCTATTTTTTTTTTTTTTTTTTAATTTGGCATGTTGCCCATTTAGTGGTATTCGCATTGAATTAAAGGAACAATCTCTGCCTGTCTGCCCATTTACAAATGAACGTCAAACTAAATAATTCATTATGAATTATTCTCAGTTTTCTCATGTTTGCAAGTTCTCTTTACTTGCTCTGTGGCACACACATATAAAAGCAACATATAAAAAGAAAAAAATAATGCATTTCAAGATCTTTGACAGTTGCAGAGAACACTCAACCTTTTGAAATAGTTCTAGACAATTAACCCTCAGCGGAGCAAGGCTTTTTACTATCAAACAGATTTATAAAATGGTTTTGGCTTTTGCGAAAGCACTTCTCATGCATTTACCACAATGAGTCTAAGTAAGTAGGCGACACATCAAAAGAGGGCGGGACAACTTCGTACCCGCAGCCGATAAACTTTCAAACGAAATAAATAGTTTTACTATCAAACAGATTTATAAAATTGTTTGCGAAAGCACTTCCGATGCATTTTCCAGAATGAGTTTAAGTAACTAGGCGACACATCACAAGAGGGTGGGGCACCGTCGTCCCCGAGGCCGATAAACTTTCAAACAAAATAAATAGTTTTACTATAAAACTGGTTTATAAAATAGTTTTGGCTTTTGCGAAAGCACTTCCGATGCATTTACCAGAATGAATCTAAATAAGTAAGTGGCACATCAAAAGAGGGCGGGACAACTTCGTCCCCGCAGCCGATAAACTTTCAAACAAAATAAATAGTTTTACTATCAAACAGATTTATAAAATTGTTTTCGAATGCACTTCCGCTGCATTTACCAGAATGAGTCTAAGTAAGTAGGCGACACATCGAAAGAGGGTGGGGCACCGTCGTCCCCGAGGCCGATAAACTTTCAAACAAAATAAATAGTTTTACTATAAAACTGGTTTATAAAATTGTTTTGGCTTTTGCGAAAGCACTTCCGATGCATTTTCCAGCATGAGTTTAAATAAGTAAGCGATACATCAAAAGAGGCCGGGCCACGTCGTCCCCAAAGCCGATAAACTTGGAAACGAAACAAGTACATTTGGCTTTTATGAAAGCACTTCCGATGCATTTACCGGAATGAGTTTAAGTAAGTAGGCGATACATGAAAACAGGGCGGGCCACCTTCTTCTCTGAAGCCGATAAACTTTGTCAAGGCAGGCTTCAAGCCCCATTAAAAATATTTATACATTTTAATATCTTGTAACGAAAATCTTCTCTTAATTAGCATTAAACTCCGAGAAGTTTCTCTTATCACAAAATATATAATTGAATGTATAGCTATAATGTATGCCAATACGGCAAAGGCTACCTTTTTTCATTCAAAAATACACAAAACGATATGCAACAGTCACCAGCGTAATAGAGTATTATTTATTTTTAATTTTTTTTATAATAAACCAGTGAAACATTTAGCTTTTAAGGGTTAAATATAATTTTCACTTAAATCCGGGAGAGGAAGCAGATCGAAGTGATCGGAGTAATAATTAAATATGTGTGGACATGAATACACAATTCAAAATGCTTTTGTTTTTGCGTACTGCCATGAATTTCCAACTTATTTTATTTTCTTTTACTTTGCAAAACGAAAGATCTTTTGAGCTTTACCATACAAGACAATGAGCCATATTCCCTAATCATTTCGTTTATTTACTTTATTTTACAGAACTTTATGGATAAGCGAGTTTACATTTATATTTGTGAGTAATTTTAGTAAATTTATAGATGAAAATATATTTTTCAATTAAATACACATTTGAATGTCCAAGTGGGAGAAGAGCAAGAGGAGCAGGTCATAGTCATTTAATATGTTTTTTGCATGAAAAGTTTATTATCATTGGCATGTGGATCATCTCAATATTTTTCTATTCCAATCAAATGGCTGCAAATTTAATTTTGGAAAATTTGTGTGTTGTGGCCTGATTTACACACTAATCGTGCCAAATCATCAGTTTATACAAAAAAGCTGGTTAAAGCTTTAATATTTATAAATATTTGAGAATTTCAAAATTTTTTTACATATTTGTTAAAATAGTTTTACTGCATTTATTATGGTTGTATTTTAAGCGAGAAATATTAGCGACCACAAATGCGTCGTTCGTCGGCATTGTGTTCACTATATAGAATAGTTTTTTTCCCCACCTAAAAAAATAACAACAATAGAAACAACAGCTTCTAAAAATAATTCTAGAGTGGTGCAATTAAAATTTATACAAATATTGGAAAATTTTTATTTCGAAACTTCGTTGACAAGAAATCCACCCACCCATTCATTCATTTTACAAATAAAAAAAAGTAAAATGAATTGTTGTCTAAACAAGACATGAGAAAAGCAAAATCTCAAAGAAAATTAAGCGAATTAACAACTAACCAGGCAATTATGAAATAACAACTACAACAAATGAAAAGCGAAACAAGTGCCTTAAAATTTGGAAGTGCATGTATGATGCAAAGCTGCGGCAAGAAGGCAAAAAAATGCATTTAGAGGCATGTATAATGAAAAAGCACAAAAAAAAAGCTTTCACTAGTGACCTCTGGAGTGAAATTGTAATGAACAATAATAAAGTCAACAAACAGCTTATAAACTTACAAATGCTTTGCCACTGTGAATGTTTTCAAAAGCTTTTTCATATCAATTGCATAAACAAGCAACATGGTTGCCATACTTACAGATGTATTCTTTTGTAAAAGCTTTTGCGGGATTGTAGATTAACGATTTTTTACACCGTGTATGTACTTTGCAAGATAATTTCTCCATTACACATTTACACAAAAACAAAACAGGGTTGCAAATGCCAGCAGTACTACTAACAACATCGATTTTTCTATGCCCTAAGCCGATAAGCACTTAAGATAGGATGTATCCTGTTTACTCATCTTAATTACATTTCTAACTGAAAAATTCACTTGGGATATACAAAAATTTGATAAATTCGCTCGTGTTGTTTACACATGTAAACTCCAACAATGAATTCATTTCGAACTGGCCTATTTTGATATGAAAAACATGTGTTGCTTTGCAAAATAGCAATTGGATATTTTACCTCCATCGGCTTTTAATTCGCCTAATAAGGCATTTTCTCTTGGGAGAAAATTTCGCAAAGTATAAAAATATAAAAACACTGAAATACATTTAAAGAGGCAAACCCGAATTTTGATCAAACGAACTATTTCAAGACTTCGGTAATATTTATGCAGTTCTAAGGACTTAGTCATATAAAATACTACGGCCATATACCTTCTACTCTCCCAACTGACAAGTAAGTTAAAGGAGGTATATTCACATCAGCTTGTATACCATCAGTACGTGTATGTTAAACTAAAGTACGAAAGTTGGGTGACTTTTAATTTCTTGCCTACTTTTACTACTTTGACAAGAATCAATATTTTTTTTTACTACATTTCCATTCAGCATATTGATTTTATATGTAAAAACAGCTGATTTATTATACGCTAACAAAGTATTAATTTGAGAACTTTTACAGTTCCCACCTTTTAGCCAGTTGAGAGAGTACAAGAAAGTATACGTATGAAGTAGTCTATGCGAATGGGGCAAAACAATTTCTAATGTGTTAAGACATTCACCGAAATATCAAACCGTTTTTAATAATAACTTATTATTAATTAAATAAAACAGCTTAAAAAATATTTCCGGTGTTCAAATTAATGCATGATAATTACTAGAATGATTAAATTTTTTAATGAAATAATTATAATAAATCACAATAAATAGTAAGTAATGATATTGATATTACATTTATATACAAGAGAGATGTATGGAATTTAAAACGATTTTTTTTATAAAAATCGTCCAATGACTAAAGAATTGCAGAATGTGGCAACAGCGCACAGAAAGAGACTTGAAATCATGCAATCTCACAATATTTTATTCAACTTTACTTTGCAGAAAAGTAAACAAACTTTGCACTCAGTCGACTGCATAAAAAAATTAGAATTGCCGTTTCTCTTGTTTTAGCACAAAATACGGGATTCCTTGCCAGGAAGTAAAGATTTTGAGAAGCATAAATGCCATAGATATTTGATAATATAATTTGTTATTTGTACAGCACACTGGGGGTTTCAATATTCAAAATATTTACTTCGTGTAGAATTTTCCAAGAAAGGAACTTTTCAAGGAAGGAACTTTCCAAAGGAACTCTGATGTAAAAGGGCCAGCAGAAATTAAAGTCATGTAACAGAATAAAAAAGTAGTCTTGAGTACCTCTTCATAATGTTGGACGTGGCGAAAAGTCCGTTTAATTCAATATTCGTTAATTCACCACTCCTAATATTAATTTTCGGAACAAGTAAGTTCTCTCATCAGGAGAACCTGGTCTGAATGTTGTTAAAATGTCTCCGAATTTTAACGGGTTTGCTGCAAGTTTCGGAGACAAATAACTTTTCATTCATGTAGAATTTTTATTTCGCACAAAATAAATCCACCGTATCAGGAAATAATCTATAATTTTTATTTAAATTGTGTAACGTGGCAGCCATTGTGAGCACATCAATATTTACAGACAGAGGGAGGCAAGTGCATCATGCCGGTATTTGTGTATTTGTGTATTTGTAAATGAACAACTGCAGGAGTATGTACAACTTGAAAAGAATAGAAATATCTATACACAATCTATTCCCACATAAATTCATGTATACGAACTCACAACAAATGAAAAGCAAAACGAATAAAAATGCATATAGAACAAAAACACAATGAATGCACTCAAGTGCATTTGCACGAACGAATCATGAATATTTGTGCATACGGCGATAACTTCACTTTAAGGGTTTCATCAAATTTCAAAGGAGTTTTTATTCTTTTCACGAAATTTTCTAAAAAACAAATTTAATTGTCTATAGTACTGCACATAATACTGCACATAATTTAAAATCAGAATACTGAAAAACTCCGCCCACAAATACAGATTAGGAGAAATATAAAATTGGGCAAAAGTGAACGTTCCAGATCCAGTACTTTACCGAAATTTCGTAAAGGCCGGCGAAGTCAATCGTATACTTTTCATTACAACTGTTTGGCGAGAGAAATTAGAGAATAAATCAAGAAATTAAGAAAAGACTGGGAGTAATTGCAGTTTCTTATACAGTGCGTATAAGAAATACACAAAGGCATACATATATAATATATATACATATGTATGTAAGTAATAGTGTATAATAAACAAAAAAAAAGAGACTTCAATAAAATAAATAATACTAGAAATATATATATTTCAATTTTTTCTCTGGTAAAGATTTAAGAAATCAACAACACAGACATCCTTTCTGGTCAAACCCGATATTTAGATGCATACATACGCTTTCATGTTTATAAGAATTTTCCGATATACCAGGAAACGAATTCTTAGGTGTATCAGTATATATATTTCACATGAATGAATTATCACATGAATGAATATATATCCATATGTTAGTATACACATATGGATATATATTCATTCATGTGATAATTCATACATATGTGTATATAAATATATGTGCATATATAAATTTCCCGAAGCAAAATTATCTAAATATTACCTTTGTTAGAAATCTGAAATTTGTCTAATTTTAAAATCAGTCGGCCGTTAAAAGGGTTTAAAAACGACTAACAAGGCACTAGTTAGTTACACTACGTTCACACGGCAATATGAATCCCTTGGCTCGCTCTCTGAATCACATTTGCAAACAAAAGTGTTCACACAACTGTTCTTGTTTCATTCTGTTATCTAAATATTTAGCGACAACATTTCTTCCTTTCCTTTCTATTTCTATATAAACAGGCTTACTAACACATACGTATGTACATATAAACATGAGCACATAAATTTTTATTTATATTAACAATGGCATCAATTATATTATGAATCCTCCCAAGAAGTGAACATAAACTTCACGAAAAAAATCTGAGTTTTATTGTCATATAATCGTACGATAAATTCAAATTGGCTAAAAAGAAAAACGCAACAATTCTTTTTCATATTCGGATAAACTAGTGATAATTTTTCTTTCTTTTTTTACCAAAAGTGTAAGGGGTTAAAATGAAGGAGGCGTTTCACTTTCAAAATGGCGAATCAGTTTGATTCAATAACAATTAAGGAGTGACTCAAATAAAAGATAGCCAAAGTCTATATTTGCCGTCCGTGTGAACATGATTTTTTCCTTTCCCTTCAAGTAGATTATTTTTATGGAAAATCTATTTGCAAATCACGAAAAAAATTTCGTAGCATGTCAATTCAATTAATGTGAATTAGTAAATATTTTCCTCTTCTTTTATAAGAAGTATTTTAATTTTTTCGATATCTCTTTGCTTTTTGTATAACTACTTGAGAAAATATATATTATAAATTAACGATAAGAAAGTAACTAAAGGAGTGGCAGAAAGTGTAAAAAAATATCGTAACAATAAAAATAATTTTTACAACAGATCTTGAGGCTTAAAAAACTATTTACTAACTTATAAAATAACAAAATCGAATAAAATCATATATTTGCATATCGTTTTATTAATATAGAAATTTTCTTAATTTGAATTATAGTTTTCTTTTTGTTAATATTTTTCATTTAAAAATTATTTTATTTAAAAATATTAATGAATATTTCAGGTATGTTTCTATTTAATAAGGTAACGATATGTACATCATTATAATGAAGTTTAATTATTAGTCAATGCAAGTACCTATATGTAGACTTTTGTAATTCACTGTACAACAATACGATATCTGATATGGCAAACTAAGTTTATTGCTGATGATGTACCACACTCCACTCCCCAACCTTTTTAACATTCTATTTAAAGAAAGAAACTGTTCTAGAAGAAAGTCAAAAATACAAAAGACGCCAAATAACTTGAACTATTTCGCCAAGTTTACAATCTATCTTATAATAATAGATACAATACAACAAAAAAATATTACATGCTTTTTTACTTAAGCCACAGATTTGCACACACAATCACATCGTCTATATTCGGTGAAGAATAGTACAAAATACAGCAACATTTACACATCTGCATCTATGCATAATTTTTAAGCAACAGATTTAATGTTCGAACAACAACGCAAGTCGAATTTGCCAAAGGAAACAATGTAACGCCGTAAGTACAAATTTGAACGTTAGCCGAGGCGACATAAGGGAAGGATGCGTATTATTGCTTTACCGCTTTATAATGCAGTTCAAACCACTGACAAGAATTTTATCACAAGTTGCATTCTTTACAATCACAATGACACGCAAGCAAATAGATATTCTAAAAACAAAATCTTATTGCATTATTCAAACAATGTTTTATTGTTCTGTATTTCAATAAGTAAAAAAAAAAAGCAAATCCATATATGCAAGCTCTCCCACAATAGCCACACACACACACAGACACACACACATACCCATCTACTTTCATACTCATCAATTCACAAGGAAAAATCGATAGAATAGTGTATTCAATTGTACGCACATACACACATGGTATCTGTCCATGTGTGTGTATAAATTTTCATTCATCCTAATGAAAGAGTGCCTTAAAAATAACTTTTTACGAGTAGTGGCAAATAAATTTTCACCTCTCAAAAATTGTAACAAACAGAGCGGCTCAACATACAAAGACATAAAAATTTTATTAAAAAGCTTAAAACATATTAAAAACAACACATTTAAAAAATAAAAAAATATACTACATATATAAAATTGTATCACAGCTTTTCATTTTTCATTTCGTTTTTATTATGTTTAGTCAAACCTTAAAACAATAACAGTGAGATAACAATCTGTACAGTTTGTCAAGTAAGTGTGGACCCTACGAAAAAATGTTTTTCTAAAATATAACATAAAATAGAATACGAATTGTTACATGCCATCAAACTGCAAAAATTATTTAAAGGTATAAAAAAATTTATTAAAAACAACATTTACAATAGTTGTAGAACCAGCCACAGTACGTAAAAATGTAGGGGAACTGGCATTAATATACCAGTACACATACATACATATATCTATAGACTTATAACCTATAAAATTTTTCTTAAAGCATTTTGTTCTTAATGTTCGTTTTTTCTTGTCGTGTACTTCGCCACTCATTACAACACTTTAACCCTCTTTGTTGCCAACACTTATTCCGCAACAACTTTGTTCAAACTACACCAACATTTACTTTTATTATATCAAATTTGCTCATTGTGCTTAAATATAGTAGATAAATTGTAAATAAAATGCCATGCAGAATAAAAAGTTTAGCTTTCCGGGCAAAACTACTAGCATACTGCGAAATTTATAGCATAATTCTTTGCATTTTTAGCTAAAAATCGTTAAACTTTCAAAAGCATCCGTTTCTGTATTTTTGAATAAAAAACTAGCGTTTTTTTGCTCTTGTATGTTTATTTTATGTTTTCAAATGTTTAAAATATATATTTGCTAATAATAAAGAAGAAAAATTTTTTTCGGGATTTGGGCTAAATTTCAATTTTTGATAAGGGGGTACCCTTTGCATTTTTGGCCAAAAATCGTGATATTTTGAAAACGTCCGTTTATGTATTTTTAATGGAAAAACTTTAGTTTTTTTTGTTTTTGTCTGTTTATTTTATGTTTTCAAATGTTTAAAATATATTTTTGCTAATAATAAAGAAAAAATATTTTTTCGAGATTTGGGCTATATTTCAATTTTTGATAAGTGTACCACCCCCTTTGCATTTTTGGCCAAAAATCGTCAAACTTTGGAAACGTTCGTTTGTGTATTTTTGAATGAAAATCTCGCGTTTTTTTTGCTCTTGTATGTTTATTTTATGTTTTCAAATGTTTAAAATATATTTTTCCTAATAATAAAGAAAAAATATTTTTTCGAGATTTGGGCTATATTTCAATTTTTGATAAGGGTACCCCCTTTGCATTTTTGGCCACAAATTGTGAAATTTTGAAAACGTTCGTTTGTGTATTTTTGAATGAAAATCTCGCGTTTTTTTTGCTCTTGTATGTTTATTTTATGTTTTCAAATGTTTAAAATATATTTTTGCTAATAATAAAGAAAAAATATTTTTTCGAGATTTGGGCTATATTTCAATTTTTGATAAGTGCATTTTTGGCTAAAAATCGTGAAATTTTGAAAACGTCCGTTTATGTATTTTTGAAAGTAAATCTCGCGTTTGTTCTGCTCTTGTATGTTTATTTTATGTTTTCAAATGTTTAAAATATATTTTTGCTAATAATAAAGAAAAAATATTTTTTCGAGATTTGGGCTATATTTCAATTTTTGATAAGTGTACCCCCTTTGCATTTTTGGCCAAAAATCGTCAAACTTTGAAAACGTTCGTTTGTGTATTTTTGAATGAAAATCTCGCGTTTTTTTTTGCTCTTGTATGTTTATTTTATGTTTTCAAATGTATAAAATATATATTTGCTAATAATAAAGAAGAAAAATTTTTTTCGGGATTTGGGCTAAATTTCAATTTTTGATAAGGGGGTACCCTTTGCATTTTTGGCCAAAAATCGTGAAATTTTGAAAACGTCCGTTTTTGTATTTTGAAATGAAGAACTTGCGTTTTTATTGTTCTTGTCTAAGAAATATATGTTATATATGTTTATGTTTAAGAAATATATTTTTTTCTTTACCAAAACAAAAGAAAATGGCTATACTGAAAAATCTTTAGATCACTCTTTTGAATTCTGCTTTATGAGTTCCATTTGCATGGAACCATTTTGTTGGAATTTTCTAAAAAGTAGAATTTAAACCGGTATTGAAAACTCCACAGCACATACCCTCTTACTCATATTATTATTCTTTACCCTTCAGGCAATACAAATAAGAATTGCAGAGACAAAAATTGCAATGTGGGCGGGGCTAAATATAATTCATAAAGGAGCAACTTTCTCCCAATTCTTTTAAAGATTCTTGAGAGCGAACGAACACTGAAATAAAATAAGAATCTAAAACAATATTTTCAGAAAATTGATGTACACAGGATGAGGATACGGTTTCAATACAAGTCACAGAACTGAATGTTGAGAATTTTTCTTCGCATATTACAGTATAGACAAGGTAGTCTGAATTAACAAAATCGCACGAAAGCTGTTCAGGACATGGAAGCAGTCCGATTAATTGGATAAATTGAAAAGTTAATAATTATCTATTTCAAATGTATTCTAAAGAGAATTGTTTTTCGCATAACTGTGTGGTTCCCTTCTCATTGCAACACTTTAAGCCTATTTGTTGCCACCACTCACTCTGCAACCATCTCTCGTTCAAAAGCCAACAGTTCAAACCTGACAACAAAATGTGCAATAATATTGAAGAGCTTGTGGCCATAAAATGTTATGCAACAGTTTATCTATTTCATAAGACACCTTAAAAATTAATAGAATAGAAATGTGGTTGCTTGAATATTTACCACATTCCATACATGTACGAGCAACGAACTCATGCATTAACCTTCACTAAGAAATTTTATTCATTTTTTATTTGTTTTGCTGTATGTCACCTTCATATTTTTAAGAAGTGAAGAGAAGAGTAGACTTTAGCCAAACAGAAATCGAATCGTGAGTGCAACTGCATGACAGAAGAACTGACTGGCATTCCATATGGGTCAAACATCATCAACAATCTCAAAATCATCATTTAAAATTTGCAACTGCACAGAAAATCGTATAAACTGCAATAAAGTTGAAAACAATGTGGCAGCAAATAAGACAACGACAACAGCGGTGGATTATTGTTGTAAAATAAAATTAATAGAAAAATAAAAAATAATGGAAGGAGTGGGATGTATTGCTTTTAACGTTGCTATAAACGTTGCATGTCCGCGTCTAGACAAACAGTTTACCAATTTTATATATTTTCTTTAATGAAAGCGAATGGGTTTTTTCTGGTTTCTTTCAGCCTCAGTTACAGAACGTAATCGCAACATGTTTACTCGGATGTCGATTGGCTCGTGTGCTATAATTATGAGATTGGAGTAATTCTGGGCCCCTGTATTGGAGTAAAAGCTACGAAGTTCTCATCTTGGCAACCCGCTCTATACTGAATTACTTTGCCTTTATGGCAATTGTGGCAAAGCATGCTTCCCCATAATTGAAATGGGAGCAAATATTTGCCTGCATGCATGCATAAGTAAAATTAATGCCACAATGGCGTTTAATAAATCGTCAAACTGCTAAATGCAATTTATTTATTTGCGTTTCAAGTCATGTGGCACGAAGAGACACCAGATTTTTATTCAGACTTAAGTTGGGCGATCAGCAAATGTGATACAAACTTATTGCAAATGTTGATCTGCTTGGCGACCAATAACACAGTAATCAAATACTCAGGCCAAGTCTCAATTATATCGCCATTTATATATAACGTTGTTGCATATTAGACTCTATTTAGCTCTTCTGCGCATTAACCCAATTCGTGCAACATTAATCGTGGGAGGAGAAGCATATGAAAAGTAAACAAACAGTTGCAGATGCACACAATATTTTTATAACAATCAAATGGGCAAACAAGTAAATTCAATTGATTAATGCATGCTACAATTGTCATACACTGTTCAGGACCGCTTACAAATTTATATACACATTTGCGAGTATTAAACTGGAACTTACAGCTTAATATTTAAAGCAGGAGCAAGTTTTAAGGTCTCAAATGAGTTTTAAATTGACAAATTGAACACAAGTTTTGAAAGTGCGGGGCCTTCTGGCCGTACATCAAGTCTAGGGTTTTATTCATTCTTCCACGAAGCCAATCACTCCTACTCCTACTCCACCTTCCATGCCATTCTTTCTGAAAACAAAATATCAGCCAATGATATCGCGGCATGTTGCCGGCACCGCATTTATTAGTACATTCAACAACTGCAAACCAGTAAGATAGTGGGTTCAATGCCTACAACTGGTAGAGGAAAAAAGGAAATTCTGATTTTGGGAGTGCTTACATTGCGAATATATGACAAAAAATTAGGGACAAAAAATTCACTTCAGTGTCAATATAAAGATAGGCATATACACCCTACGTTATTCTGTTACAAAACAATCAATGAAGTGTTATTTAAAACACGTTAGTAGCGAAAAGAATTACCAAATGTAGTCAAGATATTTGTCCAGACTTTAGGTGAATGTAGAGTTCAAACTAATATTCAGATTTGGGTAAAAATAATTTTAATTATCCTCTAAATGCGCAGTGTAATCGAAAAAGCAAATGTGGTCTATCAATAGGCGTTAAGGCCGTCTTAAGAATATATGTCTGTGTTAAGAATGCATTCTTATGGACTAACTTATCTACAATTTACGTAGCATAATTTCTGCATATTTCAGTACTATTGAATTATTTAGAATTACTTTCGCAATGCAATTTCAATTAACAGCATTACTTAACTATATTAATAAGAACAATAAAAATTTAATTAATAAAATTCTCTATAACTTTCATTCAGCCATTAATGGGTTAATATAACAATCAAGGTAATGAAAGCAACATAAACTGCCATCTTCAAATGAATAGAAGTCTGCACAGCAGATTTTCTAAATCATAAGCAATAATCTGAAATTAGTGAAAAATGTTAAAACTTATCAGCCACCCCTCGTACATGCAAATGTGTTTTGGACATTTTATAGCAGTCCGCCTTTTCAGGCCCGCCTTTCTAAGCATATTAACACTCGCTTCAATAAATATAACCTAAACAGCATACCACGCAAACATTTTTACTCTTTTAAAGCTCTGCAGCAACACCACACTAACAGCAGCATGCTAACGACAAACTGCAATTACAAGGGAGACACACTTGTTGTATTTACATACAATTTACATTCGTACGTATAAAATGATTTCATTTTTTACTATTTTAATGCTATTGAAATTGTATTAATGCGAGATTATAAGAAAATGCAACAAATGCTAAAAGCAGAGTAAGTAAGAATTCCATTGCAATAATGCGTTACAGACTGGTCGGCTGGCCGCTGGCCTTCTGGCTCTTAAGCATTTGAAAAGGGATTAAATTAAGTTTGTAATAAATTGCTAAAAACTGGCCTGGTAAACTCTGAATGAAAACAATTTCCAACGAAGCTGAAATTTATTTCGAAAGGGCATTATACAAGAGCATAATTTTTGAAGCAAATCCACGACTTCGGAACAGCACTAGAATAGAATATTTAGAAGAATATTTTCAATCAGCTAAAAATTGGCATTAAGTTTTATTTTCCATGGATTGGTATTATAATTAAAAGTATTAGAATTACAATTCGAGAATTTCAAAACATTAAACACATTCGCCACATCAGATTATACAAATAGATGACCGGAAATACTGGTGGCTACTAGCCGGTAGCTAGCCAAATAATTTTCTTAAAATCAACATCGATATCATAAAGATCTGATAATGAATCTTTCTCTCAAAACTTTCGCATCTAAATTATTTTATTAAAATACAGTTAAATTAAAAAAAAAACCCTCTTTCCGGTTTGTTAATCCCCTCATAATATTAACTTCGGTATATTATTTATTGATAAATAAAATAATATAGTAATGAGATGCGCATGCCAACTTCTCTTTTTGTTATTAAAACGGCTCATGAGAATTGAAATTGGACTAAGTTGGACGCAGCTAAAACGATGTTCGTGCACCATTTGTGGAAGTGTTGCCGTGAAAATAATTATTTTCATACACAAATACTTATTCTATTTTTAACGGATTGCAGTCAATAGCTTGCTGCGGCAAATGTGTTTATTGTTTAACTTGCAAGAGCAAGTTCAAAACCAAGCCAGGATCTGCTCTTTCTACTCCGTTCTGTCATATTCTTTTATGTCCAACTTGTTTTCACAAATATTGTTTCGCCGCAGACTGCAGTGACTTCAATGAAGAGAAATTAAACACCGTTATAACTCCAACACGAAATGAGAGTCATGAAATAATGTCACTGCACTACAGCGTGACATTCAACTTGTTTCACACGTTATCGTGAAAATTATTTAGCGGGTATCACAATATTAAAATCACTAAAAATCTATTTTAATCTACAGGACGAAACCATTTTGGTTGGTTTCAAGATATGACATTAAACTTTGAAAGCTTCGGCTGTCCACTGCCAAAACATTAGATCAGAATTCGCTTTTAGAACTCATTTTGAATTGAAAAAATTATACTTAATCCGTTCTAATATTTCCTATCGAAAATTAAAGCATTTCAATTTGAATTTTCGAAGAACATTCGAAATTCAATTGAGAAGGATATTTCGTAGTGACATATATATTATATATTGTTTGACTTACCTTCATTTTCGCTCTTCCGTCTTCGTGGCATGCTGTGATAATACTGTTGCTTCATTTCCGACTTTTCCGTTGATTCATTTTCTTGCTTTTCATCTTCAGTGTGAATTGGTGAAGAAGGCCCCGATGAAGCACTAGCTGCTGGTGAAGCAGCCGAATTACTACTGCCGCTCAATAGACCATTGCCACTGGCTGTGGAAGTACTATTGGCGAGACTATCAATGGAGGCGCGTTTGGCAGCATAAACAAGTGGAGGTTGTTTATTTGGAGACAGGGGAGCTTGGCGATCATTTTCAGTCTCTATTAGATCTAAAGATTTTTTGCGTGGCTTTTCCGGTGGTATGGGGGGCGTGGATGCGATACCATTCTGTTCATCAATTGTGCGTTGTTGGGCAGCCGCAACTGCAGATGATTTAGCCGGCGGTGGAGGTGGTGGAGGCTCAGAGACTTTTGTAGGAGAACGTACTCGTTCCGAATTGAGTTTAACAGGGCTGATATTTTTCGGCTTAACTGCTGGTATAGGTGGCAATGGTGGCGATTTAATTGGACTGCCAATTTTATTGCTGCTTCGTGGTTTTATTTCGGGCGGTTGTACTGAATGTCTTACAGGTGGACTGGGTGGTTTGTCCTGTTCATGCGCTAAACTCGTTAAAATTGGAGAACGTGCTTCCATTACATTGCTTATTTTGTGATTACTTAAGGGAGATGTTGTGACCGTTTCTTTCTTTTGTATTACCGAACTGGGTATTAATACTGTACCTGGCCCAGTACGTATAATATCGCAACGATTTAAATCACTATGTGAACGTGTGGTTTTAGTTTTTGTGAAATGTGACGTCCACTTTTTCTGTTTTTCAATTAATTCGCGCGAGTTAAACTTCCTCTCTGGCTTCTCGGGCTTATCGATATTTACCCCGCCCGTGACTGAGGACGAGCATATACTCTCTTCAGATTTTAAACGTGAAATATTGTGCTGAAACTTTGGACTAGGCTCCATTATAAATTTTGAATTGGCAAAATTTGGCCCGCCATTCATTTGATTGCAATTATTGTTCGCCATCGAGGCAGCCACCTGGCAACCGGACGGAAATGGTGAACGCCGCTTGGGTGGCGAAGCGGAACGATCTGAGGAACGTGAAGACGAACGATCTGAATGATTTTGCAGATCGCAAAGATTATCTTCACGAGAACCGGAACGTTTAACACTCAAATTCGAATTGCTTTCAACGCCGAGCTTTTCGAAGAGAGCTCGTGCGTTATTAAAACGAGCAGAATGTGATTCCGTGCGAACAACTATAGCAGGTCCCCCTGGAGTTGCATTTGCTGCCGCGGCGGCGGCGGCGGCAGCTGCTGCTGCGGCTGCTGCGGCACTTAATTGTTCCACAGGCTGTATTTCAATAGGTTTTCGCTGGAAAAGATTCGCTATTTGCGAAACTTTACCAACTGGCTGTTGCAAAGGTTTCTCCATTTCGACGATTATAACTGTCGGAACGTTGTTTTAACAATTTTGGCACTGGATATGTCTGCAAAGAAAAGAAATAATATAAAGTAAAAGTTTGGTTTAAGAATGAATAAATATTCTAAGAAAATTGTAGCCTAAAGTGCGCTTCCAGAACTCTATAGATTTCTGCAAGTGGAAAATATTGGTGGAAAAACACCACACCCTTTCTATTCAAGCTTTCAAATCAAACTTTCGCCGCATAAAAAATATAAATGACTACTGAAATACTTTTTTTCGGAAAAACCGGACAAGAACGGTATTAAGTTTAGGAGCAACTTAAAATACACAATAACACCGCTAAGGAAAATATGGCAACTCTCCCAAACAAAATTATGCTGCTTTCAACTCATACTGGCTTATCCCAAACATACGGCACTGCACTGACTATGCAAATAATGAACTTTAGACCGGTACACAAATTACTTTCGAATAAAAATTAAAAGAAATAATTTTTTTTCATTTCCTTACGATTACACTGCAATTATTTCAGAATGAATAAATTTTTATCGTTTAAGTTAATATCGTTTATACCTTTAACGAGAAAATTACATATATACATTTTTAAAATATGTAAATTGTCACAGATTCTATTTACCATTTTGATTGTTTAATAGTTTTATTGATTTAAATTTTATTTTATTTTTATTAAACTTTCGAAACAATAATTCAAACCGTTAATAAAATTAATTGTTGTTAATTATTAAAACAATTTCATTTGTAGTTGATTTGTTAATACTTTGCAAATGTCGGTGTATATTTTAATGCTACGAAATCAATTTTTTTTTTTCAACTATTTGTCAGCGAAAAACGTCTAAAGTAGAGCAAAACTCTGAAAAGAATAAAGAAAATACGTAAAATATTAAATACGAATACAATTTTTGATGACAAACCACACAAGCGTAATAAATAGTTCACCAGACTTAAGTGTGAGTAGTTTTGCAATCAGTTCTTTAGTTTGATTTGTCGACAGAAATGGAAAAAGTGATTGAAGTGTCATGTATAGCACATAAGAGGGAACTGTGAACACCCTATTGAAAGATATTGTGGTTCGCCAGTAGACGAATTATAAATTTAGTATTTGAAGTCTTAAGACTACAAAAATTATGATAAGAAACAATTCATTAAAGCAAGATTTTATACAATCAGGCCTACTCTGAAAATTTATGTGTGTGAAAGTGATTTGAGATCAGCCAAAACCTGTTCTGCACACTAAACATATTTAATTTTTGAGATTTTCATCAGATTTTCATCTGCAATCACTTTCGTTCGAACAAACCTAACAAAGTGAACAACTTGAAATGTTTATTTCAATTTTTTATTTTTTAATTTTCAGCTGTTTTAGCTCATCAGCTGTTCCATAGCAGACACAGTAGCTAAATAAATTTTGGATTTATTGAAATAAATGAACTATTTTTAAGAAAAATTAAATATTTTTCTTAATTTATATAGTTACATAGTTTATAAAGTTCTTAACAATAAATTGTTAAAACCAACAGTGACTGCTGTGCAGCGAACTCTGGCATCTTCTAAAATTCTTTCAACAATTCCTAAATGTTTTCGCAAAAAATCTATTACCGGCACACAAAAATGTTATTAACTTTTATATGTTATAAAATAAATCGAGGATTTATTTATTTATTTATAAATAAATGCTGCTATAGAAGCGCGGGTTTTGTCCTTATTAAAATCGAGGATTTATTTTATTTCGTTACTTTGTTACCTTTACAATTTTATTATTTACGATAACATGATCAGGCTTCACGGCTTCTAGTTTTTTTTTTTTTAAATAAAACTCTATTTTTTTGCTCAATATTTCGTGCAAGCTCTGTTGCTCTCTCTGGTGAAGATCAGGATTTTTCTTGTTATTTTGATCAAAGAACTCTATACGACATGGACCACTATCGTACAGAATCATCCGATATATCAAATATGACATGTCTGCTAGATAGGTATGATAGTGTATCCTAAAACTTTATTTGTGCCACAGCATTTCTTGACAAGATAATTCTCATAAAACCATCATTTCTAGGCGATTAGAGTTACATTTAGTTCAAACAGCTGGACAAAAAATTTGCTTGATTCATATTTCCATAATAGCGTAGCACGTACATATAATACCATTTGAATGAGATTTCTTGCCAGAGAATGGAATAGCAGCAGATTTTCAGAATACCCTGTATTAGTACTTTTAAAAGCACTTACTGGGTTTTGGCTAGTGCCATGTTGCTTATAGTTTGAAACAGCTGATTCTGCATGAATATATATAGCCAATCTTATCTTAGATACGACTACTGAATATAACCTTCTCTATAACGAAAAGCAAATTTAACTGAAAAATTTAATGTATCAAACCGAACATGCCCACTCACGTTGAACTGTCGTGTTAGAGCAGAGCGCAAATGCCAACAGTAGTGTGTCATCGCTCGATAAGACTACGAGTATGTAAGTATTTCGAGCAGTTATCTTGTAACCAATAACAGTTACCACTTATTTTTATTATTATTGTTTAAACAGTTTTGTTATCGTTAAATATGAAATTGATTTGAAGAAAAAGTTGTTCATTTTTTTTTTTTTTTTTGAAACAATAAACAAGAAAAACTAATCAACAAATTTAAAAAGCTGAAAAAACAAAAATAATAGAAATGAATTTTTCTCCAATGAAGTGAAATTAAAATTGAGTTGAAAAGAAACACAATCCAAATTGGAAATAAAAGAAAAGCTTGGATTTTCTTTTTAGCTAAAGATGGACCGTCGTAAAATGGTATAAACATTAATCGACTATTGTCTTGCTTATATAAGACTAATAATGGCAACTTGCTTTACAATACAACAAATGATAAAAAATTAAAAATGTTTAACAAAGAATGAGCGATGGAAATATATTTCAGCAAGACAGGCAATGCATTAAGCACATTGAAAACAGCCATATGCACATATTTATATGAGAATGATGAGAATAACCACATGCTGTACTGCTACACGATCACACATTGCAGTGCGACAAGACAACACTAATATTAAAAATTATTTAACGATCCAAAAGGGTATTTTTATAACCGTCTCCATTAAAAGGATAAAATATTGTGGATACCTATAAGAAGTGAAGTTGTCTTTTGATTAATCCGTCTGCCTGTCTGTCTGTCTGTTCTCGGTATTTTTGCTGCGCAGTAAATTGAGTTTAAATTTTGCTTAAAATCAGAAATTTAAAGACGCGTTTGCTACGATCTTTGTCAAAGTAATACAGTCGGAAAATCATTAAAATCGTGTAATAAATAAAAAGATATATACATACATATATATTATACATTTATAGTTAAAAATGGCCAAAATTAAAGTTTACTTCAACGCAGTGTAATTGTAGTGTCCAAAAATGGTGAAGTAGTGTGAATATAATATTGGCGAAGCCTATATAATATTCGGCACAGGCGAATATTGCACTTTTAATTCTTACATTTCTATTTCTCGTATAAGTATATTTAAAATTAAATCATGTTGTTTTTTTAATTTTAAAATTGTCTTTATTTGATATTTTAAAAGGACTAAAACATAAAATATTCAGTAGAATACAATTAAATATTTTACTTAAAATGTATTGAAATTGATTGCTGGGATGCGGGATTTCAGTGTAATTTAAATATTTAATAATTTTATTATCTCGAAAGTGAAACATTTGAAAATGACATCATTGAAATATTCAACGTCAGCTGTTTACAATATCTCTGCATTGCTGTCTCTACAAAAGAAATAGTCACATAAGACCATGACTCACTATCTGACACAGTCGTACCATTTATGCACGCGTAAATCTGCTGCAATTAAAAGCTATTTTGAAAATTCGTATCAAAATGGTATCGTAGTTGACACACTATCATATAAATATGATACAAAAAATGTATCTTTGCTGCTATAGAAGCAAGGGGTTTGTCTTTATTAAAATTATAAAGGACATTATTATAAAATTTATGTTTCAAAAAGTAAAAAATGTGATATACATATACATCATTATCGCTAAAAATATCTAGAATAGTTTAACTTAAACAAGAAAAAGTGAAAAAAAGAAACTTATAAGTACAGTGATATTAAAGTTTTTTCTGACTGATTCCATTTGACTTCATTTGTAATGCAACTTTGCCATGTTCAGATCGAAGTTCCCCCCAAAAACAAAATATGTAAGTAAAGAATGTCCACATTTTGGAAAATCCTTGTATAAAAAGAAAAAGAAAAGTAAAGGAGTAGAAAATACAACCCTGGCGAGAAGCTACATTTTTCCCCTCACCTCCAAGCACGACTGAATACGGAAACAATGTAAAAAAGGTCAGGGAACCAATATATGAAGGAATTAAAGGATATAAAATTGATTATTGATTTACTGCCTTCGCGAAAAGAAGCCTTTATAAGATTCCACATTTAATCGTTAATGTAACAACCGTTGCTGTCTATTGAATAAATAAAACCTTAATTTAAATTATGGAGCGCAGACAATAGTTGTTGCCTGCGACACAATGAAATGTCAACGAGGAGGTAATAAATTATCTACCATACAACTCTTAAAATCAGAACAATTAATACTTCTTCTAGAGCCTACAAGACGTCGTTATCACGAGTACTTTGCCAGTTTACTCGCTGTTGTTCTCATTAGAGTCAACTTTTCTATATACATTCTTATTAAATCTTAATATATTTAAAGTGGTTTACCAGTGGTTGCCCGCTTTATTCATATATCATTTTCCTAGTATGAACTTTCAATTGAAATATAATATATCTGTGTGAACAGCTCAGTAATTTTTCGACCATGAATACTTTGAATAGAATCCATAGAACAACATGATCGCATTAATCGCAAACAATTATCAGTTCCTTAAATTATTATTTACCTTAAACAAATTCTAAATGTTTACAGTCATGACACCGTCAATCATAAAATTTTAATCTTTTTTTTTTTTTTTGCAATGTAATAATCGCCGCCACTGTTCTTTTGTTCTTTACAAAATGTTTTATATAATTTTATATCAAAAATACTCATAAAACTGCACCACAATCACATATTAAATAAAAATTTTCTAAACACAAATCATATGAGTTGCTCGATGACAAGCAAATAATTCTAAAGAATCAAAAGATAATGACATATATTTTTTAATTGTTGCACATTTCCACGTTTAATAGGAGCGGGGTGTTAAAACTTACAACCATCTTTAGAACTAAATTAATAAATTTAAATGAAATATATATTTTTTCAATTAAAGTATGAATAATTTTTGGAGCGCTTTTGGTTCTAATTTACTGGGAAATTTATTTTCGTTGTGTCTTTATAAAAACATTAAATAAGACTAAATTTTGTTTTAATTTTACAAAATGTAGTATTCTAAATACACAGTGAGCTCGCGTTAACATGAATTTTAGAAGGCCACCCTTTTCATTACATTTCATTGGCGTTTTATTTACTTATTACGCAACTAGATAACGTTTAACACTTCGAGCATTTCAATAAGTGTGCAAAAGTCTCTGTTAAAACAAAAGCAATCCGCCATAACCGACATTTAGAGATATATTATTCGGAACCGGTTTGAAGTACATCTTTTAGCAAGCAAAACGTAAGAAAAATAAAAAGATAATGTATTAAGAACACTAAACTTTTGTGTGAATACGCATGGAAATTATGAAGAAATTAGAAAAAGGTGTAATAAACAAAGCCAGCCCTCTGTCAAGGGCCCAAAATGTCCATAAACTGATGTGTTAAAATACATTCGGTTCTTTCTGCACCCAACCAATGAGCAAATGAAGAAATGAACGGCACAGACAAACAGAAATATTCCATCCAATCATTACAATTAAAAACACAACCCGACTTGTTATTTCTTAGAACACTGTATAGAGGGTTTACTGTAGCCACAAGTAAAAATAAGCGTAAACATGTACGATTTTTAATAAAGATTTTATCTTATCGGCTTCTAAAATAAAGAGTAAAATTTAAGGCAAGAAAAAGTGGAAAAGTAAATAAAAAAAAATCAAGAGATAAATTGCTTGATAAACGAGATACCTACAGAGAAAACAGATAAGCTAAGCGATAAAACTTCAAATTAAATCTATATAAATTGTTATAATTTTTGGCCCCTTTCGCATATGTATTGCTGTCATTAAAATTCGAAAATGAAATTAAATTGCTGGTAAAGCTGTACACTCTATAGATCCGCTGGAAATTCAATTCCTCTCGCACCGTTGAGGGCAGTTCCCATACTCGTATTTAGCAGAATGCTACTACGCATGCTTTACAGCTTTACAATATCTGTTTGAAGATAGATGGTATATCGATGGTATAATGATAGTTAGTATATCCGCCTGTTACGCATTTGTCAGGGGTTCAATTCCGCGGGGAGCCAGAAGCCAAAGGCCTCAGTAGCCAGTGCTTCTATACATATTGCAATTATATTCATATAATTGTAATATTTGGTAAATAAATAGATAAATAGGCCACTTGGATTGAGGTTTTTCATCTTTATTTAAAATGGTTGTATAATTTTTTATACAGTAGTAACCAAATTACATGCTTTGAGGACACCCTTCGCAATACACTTACCGAACTTCATTTTCATCAATTTCTATATGGGCAGAAGGTGGCATAAAATGTTCTTCTCCATTTAATATAGAAATTGAGAAACTTCAGTAACTTGGCCAATATCGTAATAGGTAAGTTCTTAATTCCCAAATTCTGAATCTTGTTCCAACATAATCAGAATTTCCTTATTCAAAACTTGTAATAAATACCGTAATACTGTGAATCGGCATGAGAGTGCGTTCTTTGCAACCTATTAGTGGGCAACTTAATTTGCAAGTTACCCTGAGAGCTTAGGCACTTTGATAAGACCTGTAGATATTGCCGACTGCAGTTACGATCTTTCAATAAATTTACATTAAATTCGAAATTAATATGATTTCGAAAGACAAAACATAAAAAGAAAAAAGAATTATTAATTATACACAATTCCCACGAGCATCAGTGCAACTGAAACTGGCTCGTCTGGCATTGGCTGGACTTGGCATAATCAATTAGATTAAGATTTGATATACTTATTGTTGGTTCCGTGCGGAGGATTCAATATATAAAAAATATATAAAAAAAAAAAAATCCCACGAGCAGCGTGCCAAAGGTTGGCGAATATATTGGAAAATACATATAAATATGAAAGGAAAGAAGCCATAGTTGATTTTTGAGAAATTGCACTTTAAAAATAATCGTCCATGTTTAGAATTTGTTTTCTTAATAAAATTAGTTGGTTTTCAAACATCGGGCCACACCAAAAATTTGTTTATTTTGTTCCGTTTAATTGTAATAGTTCATTTTCTACTTTAAGTTATGCAAAGGCCGGCAAGGAAGGCAAACAGGCCGTACTAGCGATTTCCAGGGGGGATTTTGAATGAGCACACCTTGTTTATAAAATTATTGAATTTATTTCGCAAAGTAATGCCTGCATTAAAATTCTTTTGGTATGAAAGAATCTTAGTTCTTAAAATTATTTCAGTAAAAAATGACTTCTGGGTACAGCGTTTAAGCCAACTTGTAAGTAAAATTCAAATTAAAAATGGCGAAGGCCCAGGGACGCTGCTTGACATTAATTAAGTTTCGTTAAATTTATCAATTCACAATTAGAAAAAATGTATTTCAGCTTAACTACTAAAGGGTTTCCAAATTGTTCTGAAATCAGGGGGATTTTGGGAGTGGCGCTAACAAAGCCTTTTAGTTATATTTATTTTTTTAAGATTTAAAATATTTTCTTTAATTTCAGTTTATTTTTAAAGCAGCAGTCAAGTGCGTCGTTACATTTTTGCGGAAAACTAAAACAGAATACAGATGAGAAAAAAAAAAAAACTGAAAGGCACTTTACCCAGTTTTATATTTATATATCTAGACAATTTGTTGTCATTTTATATTTAGCATAGAAAAGAAGAGCAAAACAAAATTCTCGACAATATGAAAAAAAGGCAAATGTAGCGAAAAGAGCGGTGGCTGTAGTAAGTCACTTAATAACCTACATGAAAAACATTTGCTGAAATAATAAACGTTGGAATCTTCATCATGATTCAGGCGAGTTACCAGCAAGTCTTAACGCATTTCAAAAACTTCATTTGGTACTGGAAAGAGAGATCTGAAATTCATTTCAATAAAACTTTGAAAGTGGAGTACAGCAACTTTGTGTTTAATTTTACAGCTATTACATTTCTCTGCTGTTTAAACAGCAATAAAAATCATGCGAATCAATTTCGACTAATTTTTTTTTTCGGGTGTTAAAGATTAAAAATTTCATAAAAACCCTTCTGAATTAATTGCTTATTTGGAAAGTGATCATCTTTTCGCTAAAATGTATTTTATGAAAATGCTTTTTTGGCAAAATCTTCAAAATCTTCTCAGTCTTATTTCAAAATTCCTATCAAAGGAATGGAAAGGATGTGCTGCAGGCCACTATCAAAGCTGGACACCCTCCATCTGTCGTAAAAAGAAAATGAAACCAAAAATCCTCTTAAAACTTCTCTATTAAAAATCTTTCACTTTTTTATATTTTTTTGAAGCCGTAGCAAAAAGCAAACGAGAACGGACAACAGCATCCTCAGCGACAATTACAGCAGACAAAAAAAATTTAGGTTTCTGTTACAATTTTACTCATTGCTCTCTGTTGTTGTTGGTTGTTGTTAGTTGATGTTAAAGATAAAGTTGTTAGTCCCGCTCCTTCCAAAGTAATTGTTAATAAATCTTAGCAAAGAGTTTTCTTCATTAATTCATTTTTATGATGTTGAACATGAAAACGGATGGATTGTTTATTTCGTCTTGCGTTGTAGTTAAGCAGGATGAGTGCGTAGAAATTTGATATACATATATTTCGCTGCTAATTGAGTTGCATGATTGCCAGGATACACAATGTGGTCGAAAATTGTACTGGACAAGAATGTTATTAATCCTGCGCTCGTTTTTTCTTGCTGTAAAACTGTGGCAAAGTTGCTCTTCTTTGTGAAGTTCTTCTTTTGAAAGCTTTCGTGAGCAGCAGTAATGTTTTCAGCTCATATTACAGTAGCAGTACATTGTAGGCCATTGCTACGCCTATCAGCTACAGTCGCTCTTTCTTCGAAATCCTTCCCTATACGCCATAAATAGTTCGTCTTGTTGGAACATTGTTTCTGGCTCAACGTTCACGTAAAGTTCTCATCTTCACAGAAATCGATGATTGATTTGGATAAAATATTTGAACGATTAAAAAACGTTCGCTTACCGATTTGTTCCCCATAAATTTTTCACGCCTTTACTTTGCGACTGCCAAAAAAAACTGTCGAGATAAATTTTTTAGCGAAATGGCAGCAAAACAAAGTTGTATACCTTTCCGGCGAACGCCCCGTATTTCCTTCCCTGCTATCGACATTGGAAATATTACAATTCCGCTTTTTCTATCACATAAATTTCTTTACAGAGTTCATTTTTGTCGTTATTAGTACTGACTAAATACATGCTGAATAGACATGCCCAGTAAGGGTGCTAGTGGCGACCTCTTTCCGTTTCTTTGTAAATGATCATCCAGATGACAAAAACTTAAATTTAGTTGCCATTAATAAAACATTTTTCTTTACGCTTGACATTAATGATAATATTTAGATGAACTACTGAGTTCGTCAACCACTAATGACTTAGATGATGAGTTCAATACACATCTTCAGAAATCAAAAAAATATAAATTATCAAACCTTGTGTTGATTTTCTAAGGCCAATTATCTCTGGTGCTCTTCACCAGATACACGCTGTCATCAAAACACCTTCACAAAAAGAACTCGCAAAAGGAAAAGCAGGTGTTGTGAAGGAATAGTTCTCTCCGACATTTGTCAGATTCACACAAATTAATTTTTTCCCGTATTTTTACCTTAAAGTAAAGCGAATTTTTTCAAAAATGTCTTGATTATTATTTATTATTTTATTTTACATCAAAGCATTTCTCAATCCCAAAAATTTATATATTTTTTTTAATTACTTATTTACGCTTATGAATTCATTGTCTTTACGCCTACTGTGCGTAATAAATATTACTTACTGTCATAATAATTTCTCATTTGCATACATGCGACACAGAAGAATGGAAAACTATTTACATGGTACGAGTTGCAAGAATTTTTTCAATTTTTTTTTTCGCTAATCAAATTGTTAAGAAATCATATAAATTTTTCTAATTTCCATTAAAAATGACAACTTAATAGGATTTAGTGCTGTCCACAATAATATTAATATATTTTTTTTTTACTTGTGGGTTGTCTATAGACAAGTCTAGTTCTAGCATTAATTTCATATGAATTTTTCAGTTTTAATTATTTAATACTCGACTGCTTTTTCATTAATCATGTCGATGGTAAAGAATTTTTTCCCACAAGCTGGCTAACAGCACTGTAGGAGCAAAACTAACTGGCCATTGTAATTAAAATAAAAATATTTATTTAAATGGCACTTGTCTTAATATTTAATAATTAATATTAATATTTTAATAATAATAAAAAGATTAATATCAAATTAGGCGATTCATTAAGAATGCGGTTGGCAATCAAAGGAAGTGAACAGTTTATAGGATTTTTCACAACTAAACTGTATGCAAAGAAATATTATTTAATGAAGAGAATTAAAGCAAACCAACCACATTAAGTCGGCGTCTGAAAGACAAGAACAATAATGTGAGGCGTTTCAACTAATTGGCTTTATAAAAAAAGTTCCTTCTTGTCAAAATAAATCCAACTATTCTGCATGACAGCAAATATATGACAAATAAGATATTAACCATGTACGTTTCCATGGACTTTGTTATTGACCATTAGAGGTAAGCTTTCGTTTATCTAGACCGAGATCATTTAGCTAATGAAAGTAATGAATTGATTAAATAAATTTATTAAAAGCACGAATTGTATTTTAAACTATTTTGGTTTAGCTGGTCCTGGAAGCTTAATTTGTTTTCTTGGAAACTACGACCCATACCCTGCAGATAGACTATACATAGGAGAAAGGCTAGTGATAGAAAAGGCAGCTGGTGCAGAAGTAGAGAGAAAGGGGCGTGGCTAACATGCTAACATGCTTTGCTGCAAATATAGAGCATTGCCTATGCATTGGTCAGTGTAGCGCTGAGTTTTCCATTTAGTGGCTACAAACTTTAGATTTAAATAAAGCAAAAAACTATATAAGGTATCAAAGTAACTGTTTTTAAATTAAACTACTGCCACGAAGAAGAAATAGGTGTGTTTGTTGTAATTATTCTTCCCACATTTATTTGACAAACTGTACGACAGCTGTTATTGTTTATATAAAAAAAAAGAAATTTTAAAATTTTTTTCTAAAATTGAAATGATTTTACATTTTGTGAATGAATATTTGTGAATGTGAATGAATTATCAGCTGTTTTCAATCTTTCTAACTTGGTAGCACTGCATATGTACTGTATAAAACAAGGCTGTATTTCATAAAATCTACTTAAAACCAATTCAAAAAAGGTTTTAAAATAGTTTTATGAGAATTATTTTGATAGTAAAACCAGGTTTTAAGGATTGGTTTTAAAGTTAAAACCAAATTTTGTTTTGCCCACTCAGTGTGAAAACACTATAACATCCTATATACGATCCTTCCAATTTTAAAGTACTTCGTTGCATAAAGCAGCACTTCAATATTTAATTGCAATGCGTCAATTGTTTACGACGCCATAAAAAGAAATTGCGTTATATTAGAAGATTCACTCACTGGTTCAAAACGTGAAATCATTGAATTGTTGAATTCTCCAAGCAATACATCTATCGTATAGCGAGCATTATGTGAAGCTCCATTGTATTGACGAAAGACCATTTTCAGCGATTTTTGGAAAAAAAAATAATCGTCAGCAGTGATTTATACCAAACTCGACCGTACCAGACAGACACTTTTATTGGATGCTATAATGTTCCCTGTACTTCATATGGATTTTTTTTGCCCAAATGCGAATACTTAGCTTATTACAAATCCATTATGCCAAAAATGCGCTTCATACGAAAACACAATTCTTTGATAAAAAAAATGGATGTGTTTCGAGGCGCTCTAAAGCCCAATCATTTAAATGAAATTGTATTCGATTCATTTTTCAAAATAAAAAACCATTTACCTCTATATATTAAATAAAGCTTTTGTTTTATTTAAATTTATAGAGTATAGACACATAAGAGACGACCCTTTATATGAATAGAGCAGTGTTGCAGCGTTTCCAAGCATACCTTACTCTATTTATTTACTTCACTAGTGAACCCGTGAAGGAGTAAGGTATCCACCCAGATAAATTAATTAAAGCTATTAAACGCTTGCCACTAAATGTTAATTGGCCAGTGGGTATGCCCACGCCAATTAAACATTCCAAGAACAAGTAACAGACGTGATAAATTGAAATGGGAAATTCATCATATCTTTTTAGACTACCGGGGGCAGGCATCGGACACACAATCTGAACCATTTAAAGGTTACGAAATTACTAACTAGCTCAGCAAAAAAGAATGATATCACAATAATTTTTTTTTTATTATATATATAGGAATATACATATATATATATATCTTATATATATATTCTTTATATATATTAGAAAGTCAAATTAATCAAATACAAGAAAATTTTAAAAATTTTGACCTCTTGGTTGGATATTTAAGTAAAATTTCACAAACCTTCTGAGCACACACTCCTGCAATAAAATTTTATTTACAAACACACACATGCAAACATACAAACAATTATTTTTAAACAAATCACCAATACTTATTTTTTTTTTTTATTTTAATACCCGAATTTAACGGCCATAGAAAGCGTAACAATGATTTTATTATTTAGCAGTTGATTTAAAATATAAAATTTAATAACGCGGTCTTAGCAGTGTTCCGTTGAAAGCATTTTTCAGTCATTTTTATTAACAAAAATAAGTGCACACTACTGTACGTACATAGATCCATATGAATTTCTACTCGTTTACATGGGCGAGTGTGTGTGTGTGTATGTGTGCCCATTCATATGGCCGCCTGTATGTATGGATTTATGTGATTGCTGTGTGTTAAGTGTGGTGACGAAGTAAAATTCTCTCCACATTTCACTTTCATGGTCATGCTTTATCGAACGAAATCGAAAGCTTTTATTTTTTTTTTTTTTTTTTTACAAAATTATGGACGTGTCTTTTCCTGAGAGACTTTTAGTCGCCAAAAATTGCTTCTACACACAGATAACACATGAAGTATTAATTAAGCTTTCCCCGCAAAAACAAAAATCCCCAAGTTATTACTTTTCACAAATGCCGCGAATTGGGCATTCCAATGGTGATAGTGCTGTAAATTTCTTATTACTTTTCAATTCACAAAATATCGTTGTATACTTGAGTCAAAATAAAACTATTTTAATATATTCAATCGTATGTAAATAAAACGAAAGTAAACTAAAACTGTTAATGGAATTGAGTTGTAACTTAATTATTCACTAAAATATGCGGGGCCCAGAAAAATTAACTAAAAATAAATAAATAATAAATAGCGGCACAATTAAAACAACTTAATAAGCAAAATATTTTTAATTAAATAAGGGGGGTGTTATGCGAATCAATTTTCACAAAAGTGATTTAAAATCACTGAAATGGTGTTCTCTGCAAAAAAAAAAAAAAAAAAAAATAAAAAAATTAATAATCTCGTGTTTAGAAACCGCTCAGCTAAACGACTACCCCGATTTGAAACAACATGGTTATATATATTTAATAATTATTTTGCTTTTTACTTAATAAAAAACTGTTTGGACATAATTATATAATCTGTTTTTTTACTTATTTATGCTAAATTATTATACAGTATAATCTCGATAGTACAGACCAATTAAAACCAAGTGGTGTCCAAAATATCAAAATGTTCGGATAATCTCATCTGTCGAAATTTAGTATCGCTTTGCTTTTTGTACGCAGCATCTCGGAGCCGTTTTAGTTTCAAAATGTCCCCAGTAGTAAGTTCCTGCCCCCGCAATATTTTATACATGCATTAAGAGCTTATATGGCTTGAGAATATCGTGATTTTGGAATATTATCACAATAAATGATACAGTCTCATCATCATTGCTTTAAACTTCGTCATTCAACCAATCCTTAAGAATTATAGATCAACAAATAAATCAGTTACTTCGGCGGAATCGCTGCATTTCAGTCTTGCTGGAGGAACTTCATCGTCTGTGTCCCATTCGTCTCCATAAAGAATTTTGTTAAAGCAATTTTTGAGAATATTTGTCCCAACTTTATCGCAATCATTACTAATCAAAAAGATCACGGTTTCTAATGTAAAAATTTTAAGAGCATCTACGAGATTTTCTGAACTTGATAAAATCTGTCAAAAAACTTATACGATAATTAATTTTTATTGCGAAAGCGAAGGAAATAGCTTTAATAGGTTTAGGTTTTTAATAGAGACAGGTTTATCGCGTTGACCGGATTTTCAGGTATCCAAAATATCGAGATTATACTGTATCTTTTAAACAAAATAAATTAAAGAAATGACATATTAACGAAGAAAAATACTTCTGCTTGGCAATTTTAGGCATTTACTTTTTCCCTTTTTAGTCAGTCAGCTGTTTTCAGATTCACAGATTCACAATGTAAGACATAAGTAAAATTTGGTTAATTTATTGAATTAAAATAATGCCTTGAAACAAAATTCCACTCAATTTATAATAATTGTTGTAAAAGTAACAATAATTATTAATTATTTTTTTTTTAATAAAAATAAATTTTAAATCAACGATACAGAAGAGTAAAATGTGAGCAAATGGCAACAATAACTAGTTTCTAGCCGTGGCAACATTATACGGTTTTCTTTGTTTTCATTTTCATTTTAAATTTCGGCGACAGGATAACGTAATACAAAACCAAATCAGCTGTTTCGTGTTAAAAAAAAAAAAACCACGACGAAAAGTTAAAAATGCCGAGATTTTCAGAACACGAAGAAATTACCTTCGTGTTTTTAGAAACGTTCCTGATTTAAAGCCACTGTAATATTACAAGATTGTATGCTTCGTTAAGTATTAATGAAATATATATAATAATAATACTTTGAGATTTAAATTGCACTGAAATTGCAAAAGTTAAATTTTGACTTAAAAATAAAATGTCATTTATGAAACAACTAAGTGTAAATCGCCACAACAATCAATTTATCAAAGTATAAAATAATTGTATTTAAAATTTAATTATGTTAGAAAAAAAAATTCGTTGTAGAAATAAATGTTATTAGCAGTAATATTTATCACTTACATATAACGTTTATCAATGGGACTGAGACGTGATTTCTTCGTGCTCGCTGTCTTGCTACTCGTTAATGAGGCAGCGTGCATGTGATGGTGTTCAATTTAGTGCAGAACGAAACGTCAAAGTATATGAATGTGGGATATGTTCAGTTAGCACACATTTTCTATCCCTATTTTTTTATACAACGAAAAGTTAAAATATCGTTTGTAAACAAACTATACGTATGTATGTATTTTTAACAAAGATGGCTATGCCCGCAAACCAAAACATACAGAATTACCATATTTTTTAACAAAATTAAAAAAAATAAAAAAATAATGGACAGTCATTGGTCCATTTGAATCTTCTTTAAATATGACACTTTTGCTGTGTACACAAATAAATTAAAAAAGGTCAACTAAATCCTCTGCTTTTCCAAACATGTGTGCTTGTTCTCGTTTAAAACTTTTGTGAGTGGTTTACCGTATGTGGAGAAATTGTACACGAACAATCATTTACTCGCACAATTCATTCGTGTTTGGGCAGCTTTACAAACATTTTAATTTGACAGTGTAGAGAATGCTTCTAGCTGGGCTGCAGTTTGTTAAATAATACAAGAAAAAATTTAAGGGATGCGCTAGGGGAAAGCGCATTTCAAATTTGATGTGAAAATATTTTCTGTTCCAGTACGCGTAAGGATTCAGGCAAATCACAACGTTAGCGAACTGCCAACTTCTATACAAGACCTTTCATGTCATGCTGACACTATTCTATAACTAGCCGCTGCGCACATGACCTAACCTGACCTATGAATATTGAAATTGTGTATCAACTATTTCCAATTTACACGAAGTTTTTTCTTATATGTCAAAATAGCAAACCCCAGCAAACATTAGCAATTGCTTTCGACTTGCTTTCAAATTGAACTTGACAATAAAAATGTATTACTTGTTTCAAAAGCCGCATCAACAAATACAAAAAAAAAAAAAAGATTTCTCATGATTGCAAAAAAAAACCTCATCAAACTGAAAGGTGTAAAAAATAATTGTAAAAATTGTATGTAGAAATGCTCACCTTTTACTTTGACTCTGTCTTCTTGTTTTCTTTGTCTTTCTTTATTGTAGTTGCTGTTGAATGTTGTTGGCTTAAATGTATTTAAATAAAACAATATAAATACTTTAATTCCCGGAATGTGTTTGTTGTTCGTCTTTTTGTCTTTTTGAATTCCAACTGCACTTCTGGATTGGATTCTGTTGGCTTAAAATACTGCGAGTGTTTTCCCTTGTAGTTGTACCCTTTCCTCTTGTTTTCTTCTTGTTATTGCTTGTAATTAAAATGGCGAGAAAAACAAAGAGAAATACAAAACGGGCAAATGTTGACTTTGTTCTTTACATCCTTTTGTCTTTATTGCTGGCTGCAGGTATGTCTCTTTGTAGGTATGTAGTATTTGGCATTGTATATTTGTTCTGTATAATAGTTTTTTTTTTTCACTTTGTATTCTTGTAGTTGTCGCTGTAATTGTGTTTTACGTAATCTTTATGTAAATATTATTGTGACATTTGTTGGAGGTATTTTGCTTTTGTTCGTAAAAATGTAGAATGAATCTGGTTGTGGCGGCTGCGGCCGGCTACTGCTGTTGATCTGGCGGCTTACAAACTGTAGTTTTCCATTTCAAATTGTAGTTGTTGTCGCTGCTGCTTATTCTTGTTATTGCAACATTCATTCTCTTGTTTTTATTTTGTTTGCCTCTCTTTGTGGCATTTGTTGCAGTTACGATTTCCTTTCAAGATTGTGTAAAAAGGGGAGATTTTGGGGTTAATACAAAAGTAACAACAACAAAACCACCAATAAAAATAACAATAGAATTAAGAAGAAGAAAAATAATAATAAAACTACAACATAAAGCCAGCCCAAGACTGCATACAATATAGCGCTTATGTGTCTAGCTGGCGGTTGCAGTTCTCCAACAGAAACAGATACACAATACAAGATAGCATACCAGATTGTATTTGCTCGGCTAGTGTCTAGTGGCTGCTGTTCTTTAATAGTGGCTGCATGCATGTGTTTTGTTTATTTTTTCCTCTATATTTTCATTTCTTGTGTTATTGTTGTATTTTCAACTTTTATGCAGCTGTGCACTCAAGCGTTTTTCTTTTTCTTTTTCTTTTTTTTTTATTTTGTATGTGTGTGTGTGTGTTTTGTTTTGAAGTAGGAACAACAAAAACTCCAGCAGTAGCAGCAATAAAAAGCGTATACAAAATATTAGCAAATGAATATGCAAATTGCAATTATTTTTTTCGTTCCGTATTAATTTTGTTGTGTTTTTTTATTATTTTTTTTTTGGGTAGTATTTTTCGGAGAAGGGGTTTTCAAATGTATCCAATATTTCAATTCATCAATCTGTAACGAAAACATAAAGAAATATGTAATTATTTATGAATTATTTGCTTTTGTTTTCTTTTTTCAATTTATTGATAATTGAACAAGAAATGAAATTTTTCACGAGTATGGTTTGTGTGTTACTGATTGAAATTTATGAAGGTGAATGAATGTTTTAAATTTTCCATTTTCTTATAATTAAAAATAGCAGCGGATGTATCGTGCTTTAACTAAATTTCCATTTGTAATAGTTAATAAAATTCAATTTTTTAAATGGTTCATAAATTGTTTGAAATTGTTCAAAAAGAGCTGCAGAAAGAAATGACTTGCATACACCAACATTTTCATAATATTGATAAATTTTTTTTACCGTAGAGGATGGCATGTTAATAATATTATCAGTTTTAATATTCAATTTCAAATTTATTTATGTATGTACAATTTTAAATTTTGTGTTAAGTAAACTGGAAATTATTTATTCAAACACAGACACATTAAAACACAACTAACATTGTGATAAGACAAACTAAAATAACATTAATGCAAATAATGAAAGGCCCCAACAGGTATGCAACCCAGCAAACCGATAAAGTTTCTTTAACACATTTCCTCTTTGCCGCCATTGACTGAAAGAAGGTTGTAACTCAAAAAATCTTTTTTTTTTGAATTAAAGCCGAAAATTATTGTTAAAAAAAAAATTATAAAAATTGAGAGAGGAATATTAAAAAACTTCAAAGGTTTTAATTAGAAATACTTTCCAATTTCCGCTAAATTATTGAATAAATCTGAGTATATCAACATTTATAAATTTTCTCTTAAGTTTACCAGGGAAAACTAATTTGTTATTTATACAAAATTCTCTAAATTAGTCGAAAGAAATTTACAGTAAGATTTGCAACGGTGATATGCTTGAACTAATAACTTTAATGTCAAGCTTTCATCAAATGTGTTCTAACTCTCGTATGGTTAGTCCGCTAATTATATTAGTACCATTTTTCTTAGGTTGTAGGTTTCAATTTTTAGCATTCGTAGAAAAATATAATTTTTACAATTTTTATATCAATTAATTATTATTAGTTATTAACTTCATGTTTATTGAGGTTCTATATGCGTGGTATGAATTTAAATTTTTTAGATTTTTTGTAAAGTTCTTAATTACATGTGAAAAAAACCAGGAAATATAGATTGGGCCAAAATTATATATAAATACAAATTAAAAAAAAATTATTAATAATAATTTTTAAAAAAGAAAAAGACCCAGAAAGATAAATTAACTTCTAAAAGTAAATTTTACAAAATATATCAATTTTAAAATGCACACACACACAATGCATGCATTAAATATTTAAAAAAAAAAGTTGTTTAAGACCTTTTAAAAAATTATGTCTTTTCAATACATTTAACATGAGCACAACAATAATGAATCACTCTCAAAAATAAGAACCCTCATTCGGAATAAGAATTTCATCAATTGATTGAACTTTATTGGCCTTTTATTTGTACTTATTTAAATCAAACTGTATGGATTTGCCGAGCGCTTTAGTAGTCCGTAAATCCTCTCAGCAAATGTTCCCCATAGATATGTGGACTCAAAACAGTGCCATAGTTTGGTTTCATTAAATTAGAAATTACTGGACTTCAAAAGCAGCAACCTTTAAAAATTTCAATTAATTGCGAGACAAAAATTAATATTATTGTTCCGATGAAGTGAAAACTTCTTTGTCAGACTACCCCACTTTGACAAAGAAACTGTCTACTGCAATAAATAATTGTCGTAAAAATATAGAGGCCAAAATATAAATCTCTTAGTCAGCAAATATACAAACTTTTTCCCCTATAAAATCCTACAATAGAAACCAAAGCCTTATATGTTTCGCAAAGAAGTCAACAGCAATTTCTCTTACTTAACTTTTGCCCATCCGGTTCATTATTTTTCCTTTTTGGCAAGCGAGAAGCTGGAAAAAAAATTTCATAATAAAAACATGTAAATAAACAATATTCGCTGGGTGGAGAAGTTATTATCAACCAAAAAAAAAATAGAACTGCAAATAGAAATAACTAAAGCATTAAGACCCAACCCAACAAACTACATTACTTTGGTAATATATGCGACCACATAAACAGCAACCCAATACCAGCAGTTGATAACTGGCTGACGGCAATGTTGGTGAAAACTAGCACCGACCGAACTGGAGCTGTAGACTACATTAAATAAACTCCACAGCATAAAGTAGACAAGCAACCACCTCGTAGTAAGCCTGACGGAATTTCATAAAAAAGAAACAAAACATGAAATTAAAATTCATAAAAATAGAAATGAATGAAAATTAAAACTTATCAATACAATCACGTAGTCAAGCATGAAGAAATGAATGTAAATCACATGGGAAAGAGTATAAGAAAATCGTCTTAATCCATCCGGCATAGTGACGGACTACTAATCACTTAAGTGAAAAGGGCTCAGAAAAAATGGAAACAAAACAGATTTTATTTTAAATAGCCTGCTTTTACTTGCCTCAAATACCCGCGTACTGTTTGCAGAAGGCAAAACCAATAATACTTGTAATCACAATTTGAGCTCATTATACACACTTGAGTTTTAATTTGTTATAAGTAAATTTTAAAAGAAATAGCTCTGGTTTTTTTAATGCAATCAATTTTATAAAAAACCAATTATTGCATTCTGCGTAAATCATAAATTATTCAGCGACAAGTAATGCAATTTACCTCCGAAAACATTAACATTGCTTTCTCTGTTCTCTCTTTACTAAGATCAGTCCACAGGAAATGGTAACTACTAATGTAATGCACTGAGTCCTAATTACTAGAAGGGAAAGGAAAAAGTGTTAGAGAGGGCAGGTAATACAGAAGTAAATAAGTAAAGCAGTATTGCAGGGTATCTAGTATCAAAATAGCCGCTATGCTTCTTTTATTGCAGTTGTTTTTATTCATTGTTAAACTGGTCCGATATCTTGAGCATTTAAAGCAGTCTATGTTAAAGCTAAATGGGCTTGCCCATCTTCTTTGTTTCTCAATTGGCACGTTCTGAAGAACTACTACCTTAGAAATGCAACCTACGAGTAAGTGAGCTAAGGCCTGACTTGGTGAAAAAAAACACTATTTCATGAACCTGAAAGCTTTTATCCTGTTTGCAAAAAGCAACCAGGATTTACTCGGAAATCAACTTCTGGCTAGCTGACTAGCCCGCTCATGCAAGCAAGTCATGACACTTCCCAATGCACATGTAAAGCCACGTATCTACAAATGAATTAACTTGGAATTTGACCTTCTTAATTCGCTTGGAAAGTTTTATCTACACTCTCTACCACCAATCTTATTTGAAGCTATTCCTAAAAACTTGCGTAGAGAGTCTTTAACTTTTCATTCAAAATGTTCCTTCAGATGAGTTGAGCTGGAAAAGAGTAACGTAGTTCTACTAAAATCATATCAAATAAAAAGTTTTACCGAGCAGAGTAGAAAGTATATCATTTTCAGCAAGTTTTAAATATAATAAGCTTTAAAGAAATCAGAACCAGAAAAATTCAGGGAAGCTCCATATAGAATTAGAAAAACGTTTCTCTAACCGATTTCTGCTGAGATAATTAAGGACTTTAAATTACAAGGGCAAGGCAATCTGACGATTCATAAATCTACCGGACCAGATAACTTTTCGCGGCGATGTCTTCTTCAACCTCCAATTCGCCGCCTTATATGAGTGGCTAAATATTATTTAAGAGTTTAAATTTTCCACTCATTTCATGTTGAAGAAAAACTTTTAACACACTTTTTTTATTTCTCATGTTTTCCCAACAATACCACATATATTGCAAATATATAATCTCATAGAATAATTAACAAAGAAATTTAATTCTCCACTATTATTCGCACAATTTGTATAATAAAAACCAATTAAAATGTTAATATGCTTAAAATAATTATTGGCATTAATTCAGCAAAAGTTAAACGCATTCCAACAACTCCATCGACGTTCTTAACTGCTCCGTAAAAACCACAAGTGTTAAATAAAACGAAACAAATATATAAATGAATAGCGAATTAGATACAAATTAAAAATAAGAAAAAAGTAATAAAAAATGGAGTTAACAACGCAACAAGAACTGAGAAGAAAAAGAAAACATACTTAATGACAGAAATACTAAGTTTATGCCATAATTAATCAGTCTTGTATGAACAGACAACTTAAATTATCACGACTTGCTCTAAATACACCAAAGCCTCGAGGCTACAGCAACATTCATATTTTTGTGTTGAATTCCACCGTTAAGCATTTAGGGTTCGAAAACATGCGCACTGAAAACTATGAACTCCACTTTGATTAATTGAAAAAATTATGAAAATTAAATATAAATTTCTATTTATATATTTTTTTTTCACAAATAGAATTTTATGGAAATTACAAAAAAATAATATATTTTTTTTTTATTTGCTGGAATCAAAATAATTTTTAATTACTTAAATAAACTACATTTCCAACAATTATGTTGGGTTCCCAGATTATGAAACCCAACATAGATACGTTGAAATGGCTGATACTCCGAAATAATAAATTTCAATATATTTTTAAATAAAAAGTTAATATTTAAGCTGAATATTAACTGTTGTAATTTTAGTGCATTTTAATAATTAGAAATTTCTATAATTTCTGTAAAAATATTTTTTTTTAATTGAAAAAATTTTGGTATAAATTTCCACTAACTTCTGTTTATAGAAAACAGTTTTTTTTTAAAATTAAATTGTAAAAAAATTATTTTTTTTGCTCCTTTTCTAGACAAACTATTAAAAAGTAAATTATTTGTTTTAAGAACCAGTATTGCCATTCCGTTTCTAATTTCAATAACATCAGTTTTCTCCGCCATATAGTAACTATATTGTGAATGCTTACACGAAGGGAAGATGGTAGAACTTTGCACGTCGGTCCATTTTGAAATATTTTTTTTTTCCTAAAAGTGATAACTACTTTCTACTGTAAAGTTCCAATAAAATTTAACGTTAGCTGAGCTAATATGTTTGTTAGCTATGATCGCCTGAGCCCATGGGTTCAATCTCTATCTCCATCAGTCGAAAAAAAAAACTTTAATTTGAAATGAAATGATTAGAAGATTACCAGCAAATCATGGAATTTTTTGCGCACATAGACCCCTGACAAAGCTATTTGAAAATAGCCGCCATCACAAAGGCTCAACCACTCCTACTCTAATGTTAGAAATCCTCTGACACCTCTCCATTACCGTCATTGGCTGCTAATTTTTGCACAATGCACTGCAAAAATTAAAAAATTAAAAATAATATTAAAAGTGTGATGTGAGCCATCTTGTCATTGAACTCTCTGTGTGAGCTAATAGCGTTGAAGACAGTTTTTAATACAACTCCAGTAATAAATTTCTCATATACACTATCGCAAATTGTCCATATATAGCAAAAAAAAAAGGAAAAGGAATTTAAAAAAAAAATAACTGAATTCAAAAAAAAAGTATAATTTATAAAGCTGGCAAAGATATTTGCTAGTTATTCCAGATACATATATCAAGCAATATAGTACTGAGGTATTTATGAAACATTTTATTAAACTAAGTTATTGATTTAATATTATTTACTATATTAAATTAAATTATTTAAAATGTCAGAAATTAAACGAGAATTACTACAAATAGTTGTAATAGTTTCAGTTGTTATATAATCTTAAGAATGTCAATATGTAATGCATGTGTAAAAGTAAATTATTTTTAATAAATCTGTAAATCTTGTCTGCTTAAAATTTACTTGTACTTCGACAATCACGTGTGGCTGTATCTAACAACAGCTGTTAACAAAATATTAGTTTATCGGGGGATAAGTGTAATTCAAGCCATGCCAAAGTAAACACACCTTTGCGTTCACAATACAAGGCCGTCTTAAGTTTACTTAAAGCTTTGAGCATAGTGAATATAATCACCAAATATAGGCGATTAGTGAGCAGAACTTCGCACAGGCATACTAATAACCGTTATTAAACGTTGAATTTAATATTTCAGGTTATTTTAATTTGGTTTGCATTTGTGGAAAAAAAGGAGAGGAAATAAAAAAAAGCAATTTACTTGTTGTGGCTTTAAGTGCATACTTGCCAAGTCTGAGCCGTCATAAGTGGAGTTGTAGGAGCAGTAGATTTTATTTTCGCCATATTTGTTCGTTTTCACGCTTCGATTATAAAATGTATGAGGTGGCACAGATGCTTTTTGGTGTCACCTTAATCGAATTATTTTCTTTATTATTTTCGCAGCTGGTGTAGAAATAAGGTGACTGAGTGGGTTAAGGCATGAGCTGATTACTATTACACTTCCTTTGCAGTAGTGAAATCATAAATATACATGTTTGTATTAGAAAAAAATTGCATTACTTTTACATTTTATTTGGTAAGGAAAAACTGCTGCAAGAAATTGTTCACTTCTTTAGATGGTTTTGCTTACAATTGATTAAATTGCCACGTGCTTTTAAAAAACTAAGGATCTGCTAAATATAAAATTATATATCAGTTCGAGTAAAACTTATAACTTAATAGTTGTAATATTTATATGCCAAGCATCAAATTATTCTTTATAATATTTGCACACCTTTAATGCTCTGCTTTAAATTAATTCTACCACTCCATGATTTTCGTCTACGTATGATCTATGGAAAATGCATCGCTTTTCCAGATAAAATAATTATGGGTTATCCACAAAAGTTAATTATGGGTTATCCAGACAAGTTAATTATAAAGAAACTGCAGGGCGCTGCCTTCTTTCTATTTACAAAACTGCCACACAAACAAAAAGTAAGACGGCAGATTTAATTCCAACTATGCTCCACATCATGCCAAAATCAGGTCACACAACAAGACTTGCCTTCTGTCCTTTAACGCCATTTACACAAAGACATTGTAGACACATTTAACAACGACTTCAATAGGTTGGAAATGGAAAAAACATGAATAGATGTCTAACATTTCCTTTGACCATGTCTAACAGAAGTTTGTCAAGTATGTAATTTTTGCCAGTTCTTAATCAACATCTATAATTACGACAATAAAAGGCTGTTCAACTAACATAATGAAAATCATACTGAAAACATTATTTTCGCGTGTTTAAAAGTGATTATTTATTTCTGGGTTTAGGTGAAGCTTCCATGAAGGTGGCAGCACATTACACTTACCGGCAGGTATTAATTAGATTCAACTTTATTTACTGTTAAATAATTTTTTAATATTTTTTTTTTGTAGGCATTTATTAAATCTGCTTAAAAATTATGCAATTTAATTTTTTTTAACTTTTTAATTTTGTATAACATGTTAACTGATATTGTATCCGGCTGTTTGTAAGACAGTCGTTCAACACGTTGATGTGTTCAAATTAGGGGAAAATAGATAAATAAATAAATAAATAGTAGAAAATAAAGACTTTATTTTATTTATTTTTCTCGATAGAGAAAAAATATGTATATGCCAGAATTGGTTGGATTATTTCAACGAATAATAATTGTAAATTTTATGCCCAAATTGGTTTATATTTTGTGTTCATGGTTTAAATGTCCTCTGCGACAAAATTTTGTTAATAGTGAATTTACCAACATAATGTTTTGAGTGTAACATCAACGCATGTAACACCAGCAGAGGTCGCAATGCTGACGCAGTACATGCGTTCATGAGAATTAAGCAGAATGCTGTCTATATTAGCCACAAAGTTATATAAAATGAAATTGTTTATCAAAGAAAGCAAAACACAGACAGGATATATTTAGCCATTTAAGAGTATTTTACTCGTGCAATAGAAATGTATGTCTCAGAAAGCAGTTTTATGCATCGCATGCTCCGATAATCCGTGTTTATCAGTGCTAAGAAAAGCAGATGTTTTAGCTGATCCTTTCAAAACTATTAGATGCATAGAAAAGTAGCAACAAAATATATATTGAAGAGATAAGGCAACAATTTATTAATGTATCCTTTGGAGCCTCGAAATCCATACAGTTGCTTTTATAGTTTCCAGACTCCGTAGCCTTCAAACCATGTAGCCTTCAAACCAGGTAGGCTGCAATAGCATACATTAACTAGCAGAGGATCAGATAAACTTACAGGTAATGCAAAAAGCATTTAAAATTATTTCTTAAAGTTTATAAACAATATCCCAATAGCCTTTCGACAAGGAAAGTATTAGCAGTGACTTGTGAGTAGTATTAAGGGCGCCGACTAGCCTTCCAACTGATATAATACATTCAAAGTCTAAGCAGAATATGAACGCCATGTTACAGTTCATACTATACCGAAGACCATTTTCGAACAACATTTCATTTACGCTTTAACCGACTTTCGCCAGATCCTGGCGGTTGGCATTGCTTCAAAACATTGAATACATTCAAAGGCTAAGCAGAATATGGCCGCCATACTATATCGAAGACGATTTTTGAACAAAATTTCATTTGTGGTTTAACCGACTTTGCCAGATCCTGGCGGTTGGCATTGCTTCAACGCCTGGTGACTTACGCCACGCCCCTTAACTGAAAGTTTTTTTTATGAGTTACACAGTCTTTACAGTTTCGGTAGCACAGGCAGAAGAAAAGCAAATGTCTCTTCACGCCGTGATTTAATACATATGATTAATCCTAAGAGACAGGTGATCTTAGGAATGTGTGAAAGCGTGAAGTGGAAATTCAACTGTGTAAGGAATTTTTTTCACAAGTGGGATTTGCAAAACTTTAGGAAAACTTTCTAGGTGAGCAGTGCAGCATGTATATTACACATCGGATTGAAAACAACTTTGTTGCTTCATTTTTTTTTTTTTTTGCAAGTGTAATGCAACCCATACACGATACAACCGGTGGTACAACTTCGGCAGGTTGTAATCAAGATTGTAACGTTTGTGGGCTTGTTGTATGAAGTTGTGTCTCGGTTGTATGAAAAATCAAAATTTTTTGATTTTTTGGCAAGTTGTGCCAACGCGTTGCAACGTTTGTGGCTTAGTCATGCGACTTCGTACATCATTCTCATTTTAATTTTGCGAGAGAAAGACGTGTCGTCGATTAATTTGGTTTTTGAAAGCAAAGTAAACTAACGTGAATACTAATCAAAAATGGAAGACACAGCTGAAATGAATCTAGAGCACAGTTCTACGATGAATTATTTAATGATAGCCAATATCAGTAAATTATATGCAATTAAAAACAGTTCATTAAAGTTTTAGTTTTTAAAGTTTTTCATTTGAAGTTTTATTTAATTTTTTATCTTTTTTTAATTTTTTAAAAATCTTTTAGTTAAAAAAAAATTTTAATGTCAATAAATATTTAATTTGTTTAAAGAGCTTTCAATTGTTTTATTGCTTCACAAAATTTAAGCCTAATTTGTTTTGCTTCGTGGGATGCGTGTTTATTATTTGTTGCTTCCAGCTGTAAATTGTTTGCAAAATGAAATTGTACGAAGAGGTTTTACCGTCTATGGGCCTAACACACAACTTGATTACTAACCGAGTTGTACAACCAGTTGTATCGTGCATCGGTTGCATAACACTTCAACACCACTTTAAAGAAATTTTTTGAAGTCGGACGGAACTTCCTGAAGGATTCTGAATCAGGCCTTTACTGATCAGAATATGAAGCATTGCGATGGTGTCGGATGGTTTCAGTGTGGAAATATGCCGATCAAGCTGTCTTGTTACAGTATTACTCATGAGCTTCTAATCTTTCAAGCACTACAGCAGATGTGTTTCTTCTAAGAACCACTTTTGATTTCTTGCTTTTCCTGAAGCTTTTGGTAAATGTGCGACCATCATGTTATTTCACTTTGTAGGGTGTCAGTATTCCACTAGAGCCTGAACTAAAGTTAAACTAAATCATTATACAACTTTTAAATAACTTAATTTAATAATAAGCATTTATCATGCGCATAATGCAAGTGCACATATTAAGTAATCATTAAAGCACATAAATCTTTAACACTTTACTTGAAGCCCACAGCAAAGACGGATAACAAATTTATTTATGGTTAGTTAAGCAGCAAAAACAATGAACGCAATGTCTGTCCAGCCGACAATTTTTTGAAACAATATTATTGACTCAAATGTGTTAAAATTTATGTTAACAATTTTATTTAATTTTTTTTTCAACTATTTGCTGCCTTTTAAAATAATTTCTATAGTTATTGTTTTTGTGTCTTAAATCGGCTAATTATAACGTGTAAACTACTTTTCAGTAGAGCAAATAACTTTATTCACAACGTTTTATTAAATCGGAGCACACAAATACACGTACATGGAAAGTTATGGAAGCGTAAATGCTCTATTAAAGTAGATGAAAACTACAATACTTAGACTCGAAATAAAAAAAAAAAAAAAAAAAAAAAAAAAAAAAAAAAAAAAAAAAAAAAAAGCTGGGAGCCACCACCCACCGTTGAGCATGAAAGAAGGGGTGCCGAGAGTAACTTTAATTTAGCGTAAAAACGTTTACAATTAAATTACTTTAGGAAACAGTAAACAATTGTAATTTAATCTATCGGGTTGCGGAAAACTACAAATAAATAAATAGCAGGGATATTCACTTAATAATGCAAAAGAAAATTTTCTAAAAATTAAATAAAAAAAAAAAATTATTTATTAATTAAAACGAAATAATATCAATTAATAAATGTGATTAATTTTATGCGGGTATTCATGAGGTGTATTATAATCGGCGAGTAAAATTGTGCTAAAAAGTATTTCGCCACAAATTGAATTTTATTTTTCAAAGCATTTTAAAACACTATTTAATTATTATAATAACAAACTCTGCCACTTGCTAGCGATTGTGTTAAATCTTAAAGTTGCATTGCGAGCTCATTATAATGATGGCATTAAAATTTATTGCCGCAATTAAAGTTTATCTTCTTAGCGAATATTTTACAAAATATTACAGCAACTTTTTAGGAAGAATAGAAGAAGCAAAACATATCAAATTTTCAGATTATAAAAACCAAATACATGCACGCAAAACTCATCCGCTCAAAGAAAATGTAAACGTACGAGTACAGTGGAGCAAATTTCAACAAATTTGAATTCAACCAGACATATTTAATTGCATCACACATCATTCATTGAAATGTTTTCAGTTTAATGAAGTTCCTTTAGCCGTCTTACTGTAACACCGCCATCTCAAAGAGCTGTAGGTGGAATACTTTCGGTTTTGCTAAGTCTGTTCCGGTAATTCATGCTATATTATAGCCTTGTACATCAAAAATAATGAATGACAATTTCAAATGCATCCTGGATCCATATAAGAAGGCATTGTCCGTCTGTCTCTCCTCGGTACTTTTCGCTACTTTGTCGCGGTATAAGTGAGCTTAAATCGGTATGAAAATCACTAAACTCGGTTGATGTATAAAAGAAAAAATATAAAAAAATTATTTTATACATTTTTAGCTAAAATTCGAAAATTTCAGCAGGAAAAATCAAAAGTGCCTACGCAGATTTGTCTCTGACATATCGCTGAGGCAAGCCATCATCATTGTCCAGCCTAATAAAGGAATCTTGCCACATTACAATCCAATATTAAGCGAGAAGCGAGACAATTATTATTACATATATGTAATGCAATGCCATAATCTCAAAGTAAGATTACGGAGAATCGGATTAATCATTCATAGAAGCAGCTAATTAGCACATCCGCATCAAGAACGTAAAATAATTTTTTTTTGCGAAGACCGGATTCAATGTATCTAAACTTAATTAGCAAATATTATTTTAAGAAAATATTTTCCATCTTTATATAAATAATTTTTGTGTAATTAATTCTATTACGATAATATCTGCGTGTTTGCTTTTTTCCATAATTTTTTTTATACGAAATTAAATTGTTTTTCGTAAGCAAAACTATTGTTTCAAGCTTTACACTCATGGAAAATAAAACAGCAGTGGCAAATTAATGCTAGAAGTATTCAGAAATTAAATATAATTGGTTTGCTGTAATGTGGAATGTTCAGTTGCAAATGTATGTTGTTCAAACGATCGGCCTTATCGGAATTATGATGTATTTTATTTAGCGCAAAGAAACTTGGTGTTAGAAATTCTCAATTAGTCTATGAACTTTTTTTATATAAACATAATAAGTTGAAAATAATAAGTGAAAAAATATTTAAGAAATACTGTGACAACTTCCATTTTTATAAAAAAAGAAGAAAGCAGCGTGAGTTAGCTTCGTTTCGCAGCACTCTTCTCCGCGTGGCCTCCGTCTCCCTCAGAGACTCTGAAAATTAAACACAGAACTTATACAAGCCGCTTGCTTTTGTTATTTAAAAAATTACATTTCAAAAATGTTTATATTTTTTGTTTAATGGCAATAACATTTAAATTAAAAAAAAAATAAAATCAAAGCTTTTAAAAAGAGTTGTAAACTTTACATTTAAATTAAAACAAATATGTAAGATTATAAGATAACAATAATCGTAAAGGTAACAAAAAGAGACAATTTTATTCAAATTTACTCTTTGTGATCTAAACAAAATATTTAATAATTTATTGTATTTCTTTGAGAAGAGTTCATTTTACTTAATTGCTTTTCTTTGTTAATGTTGAATACCAATTTTGAAGCCGATTGTAGTATTTTTTAATTAAAAGGCATAATTTTTCTTCGGCTGTACGTTTTCAGGTTAGCTCGATCATAAATAAAGAGTTTCGCTTTTAAGTTACAGGTTTTCTTTGAGTATAATTGTAAACGTATTTACATAAACATTTACAAAAGAAAAATCAACGCAACAGAAACTCAATGTCATTTGGAAATGCAGTTTTTTTCCATTTAAGTTAATTTATTAGTGAGAAGGTTGTCAGTTATACAATCTATGGAACCGGAGCCAAAATTATTTGTTTTTAAATCGTCAACAACTTTAATTGCACAACACTTTGTTAAGTCACCAATTGCTTAACCCTTTGAAAGGCAAAATGTAAAGAAAAGTACTAAGTCGAGAATTAATATTTTGCAATTGCAGCAAAGTTTTACGACACAAAAACTTATAAGAAGTTTTTTTTTTAAACAAAAAATTACCAAAAATGAAGACTGAATTGTAATATATACGAGCAGTTGGTTTGCCAGATTATGCAATTGTATAATTTGATAATATCATAGATGTTTATTCATAAAGAAATATGCTGCAAACTCGGAATTATTTTATTAAGCAAAAACAATAAATAAATAAACTAACAAAATAATCTGAACTGCCATAAATTATTAGTTAATCTTAGAGTGGGGCAATCGCGAAATGTCTGCATATAAACAGCTGACAGAGCAGCTGCCATAAACTACTAGTAAAGGCAAGGGAGCGGTGTCTTAAAATATCATTTGTGATGACATAAAAAAAGGCTGTCACGTAAAACACAAAAAGCTGCCAGAGGAGCTGTCAGAAAATACTAGCAAGCTCAGAGAGGCTGTCACGAAATATCTCTTACATTGCCACATAAATAGTACTTGCATTAACCATTAAACAGCTGGCAGAGTAGCTGTCATATACTACTATTTACGGTCAGATAGCGGTGACGCAAAACGTAAGTTTTGCTGTTACATAAAACAAAGAACTGCAGAAAGAGCTGCTGCCATAAACTACTAGTTAAAGTCAGAGAGCGGTGCCGCCAAATGGCATTTTTATTGCCATATAAAAACCTGTCGACAGAGCAGCTGCAATAAACTACTAGTTAAGCTCAGAGAGGCTGCCCCGAAAGCTCTCTTGAATTGTCATATAAAAAGCTATCGCATAAGCCAAAAAACAGATGACAGAGCAGCTGTCATAAACTTCTAGTCAAGGTCAGAGAGGCTAACACGAAATGTCACGAAATGTCTGTTCTACTCCCATACAAAAATCGGTCGCATAAACCAAAAAACAACTGAAAAAGTAGCTAACCAGAGGGTATATTGAAAGTACACAGCTAAAAAAGTGATATATCATGTTTATGGCAATTGTAAACTTTTATGCAATACAACAAATGTGAACCGAAAGAACATCGCGTGAATTGAATGAATAATTTCTTCTGATTAACTATATATTTCGCCTTTAAATTGTAGCCTATTTGTAAATTTCATAACTAAAATTGGTTCAATTGCCATAAGCAAGCAGCAAAAAGTTTTAAACGTCCTCAAATATATTTTAATGAAAGGCCAGCTCACGATGGATCATGACCATGCAATACACTAAGCCGGAATTGAAAAAGCAAGTGATGACAACATTAATATAACGAATATATTTATGAACGATCGGCTTCAACTTTACAATACTGGAATTAAGCTCCATGGAATTTGAATGTTACTTCATTATAGTAAAATGTTTAATTTGTTTGGGTTTATAAATGATTTCAGAAACTTTCTTAAGCCTGTATTTATTTTCAATTATTCCTCTTTCGTCTTTATTTGAGTTGAAAAATTATCAGCCAATAAAAAAATGGGAAAGAAAATAATTACAATAGACCTTTTTTGTGTTTCTCGCTACAAACTTCCGGATTACTTGTAATGAAAAGATCTAAATTTATTTATTTATTATTAGCATTTCAATATTATTTTTTAAGATATTTTATTTCTCAACCTTTATGAATTTCCATACAAAACCAATTTTTTTATATATATTTTTTAATATTTATTTTATTACACCTTTACATACTTATTTGCTTTGAATTAATGATTTACAGCTGAAAGCATTTCTTAAAGTCGTTACTTTTTTAGCGGCGTCTGTACTCCACCCTTCTCACTCTGCTTTAAAACAATTTATGCAAAAGCTGCAGATTCTACGCTGACAAGAGGCGTAACATTTGGCACAAATTCATTGTATGCTGACTCAAAGTCGCCTAAAAGCAGACAATACTTTTTTAATCCCTAAATAGCGCACTCGTTATGCTATAAATTTCAGAAATATTTTCAACAGACCAAAATAATGCTAACCAGCCATGAAATGATTAATTAATTTCATTCTTTCTGTATTTCAATGCTGTAATTGCGTGCTGATTAAATAATTCTTTTTTTCTTAATATTTATTTCTGTTGCTTTTGATTTGTTTCTTTTTTTTTTCTTTTTTGTGTAATTTAACTACGAGGTGCAAATGTAGGTTAATATTAACACAACCGTACAGTTATGAATAAAATGAATATAAAATTTTGCTGTTAATTGCCACACGGGGTAAATGAAATTCATAAAAGAATAATTATTTGCAATCATGATTTATTCTTGTTTCCACAAACAAAACCCCAAGTGCTGAAAATGAGAATTGTTACTTCTTTTGAAGTTTTCAATGCCTGTGATTCTTAGATTTATTATTATTTATATTGTTGTTATGTTAACTGTAAGTAAACTAAATCGTAGCCAAAACCAACTGAAAAAGCAACTTGATCTTTATATAGAAGTTATGATGATGCACTGTCTTCTCAAGCTTTGTACAGCATTGAATATCCTTCAGCGAGGTACTGGTGAAGGAACTGATTTTCTGAGTGATTTTAGTTATAAATCCCGTTTGCAAAACGAAGCAGCAGACAGCTTTTTTGTTATTCCAATATATATTAATTCTGACTTATCCTCATCGTGTCGGAAAAAATCCAATACACCAATATAACTTCAGAAATCATTAGCTAGCTCATTTCATGTCAACCAAATATCTTACCCAATGAAATTTTTATTTCAATATGAGGACTTTCTTCATGCCACTTGACTCTGTTATCGCTTGATATATCATATGTGAGGGAAGATCGTTTTTGTCAAATTTCAAAGACTGAGTAAGTCCTTGTAGCAGTTCTTACACACTTTTGGCCAAAATGGTGGCATTACGTTTGATCCACCAGCATTCATCGCATATTTACTATTTAAAGAACATACTGTCTTATTAAACTAAAAGCATACACCAGCCAAGAATATTAATAAGCTAACTCTAGCTGCCCCGTCCGTGAGATCTTTGGCAACCAAGCAAACAAATGTATGTGGATCTAACCTTAATTTTGCATATTCACAAGATACTTTTATTTCTTGACTACGTTTAAACAAACTTGTTTTAAACTTGACTACGTTTTGACTTTTTACAAAGCTTTTCAAGTGAGGAAACCAAATGATGTGCATGTGAGCCTGTTCTATTTTAAACCTCATGGCTCCCTCGAGAAATACATGTAATCGGTCCCTGTATGCTCACGCATAAAATAAAAACGGTTCAGTTTAATAACCTCGTATTTTGCAGAATAGAATTATTTTGCTTTAACAAGCAAAAAAAACACCCGTTTTAGAATTTTTATCCTTTCTGTATATGCTAGGGATCGTATATGGGGAGATTTAGTTACGAATCGGTGCCTGTGAGGCACGCACATATACAGGTATTCAAAGTTAAAGATCAAAATGGATCAAGCGATGTAGGTTAGTATATAAAACCTGCGCCTGCCAAAGGCGCAATTTCTTCTTCGCTTACTTTCAGCGATTTTTAAATCGCCTAAAAATCTTAAAATAAAAAAAAATATTAAACGAAAAGAAAATTATAACTTTTTGCCAATCATAAAATTTAATGTACCCATCGCTTAAAGATGCCTTTTACGTAGTATCCACTGTAAATGAGACAAATCACATGATAGTAATTTCTTTACTTGACAAATTAAATCTGACGTCCAGCCGTTCATCGAGTATTTGTAAGAGACGTGTGTGGTATAATTCAATACATGGTTCTTATTTTACTTTATGTTTTCCTAGAAACATTTTTAGGCTTGAATGCATTCTTCAGCCAATTCCGGTTTCCCCCCAGATTCCAGTGCACAACATTAAACACATCACAGTTCACCTGTGTACAATACTTGGGCATCATACGGCTTATACAACAACATCTATTAATTGAACAAATATTATTTTGTTCTTCCATTCCCATTTCCATTTCCGTTTCTTTTTAATTTGTATTTACTTTTTTTTTGTATTCATTCCAAATACAAGTATTTACAAATACAGATCATAGTTAAGCTTCTGTTTTGAAGCCGCACCTCTCCTTAATTCTGACTAAAGACAACATATTTACGAATGTTCTTGCTCAGCGACAATACTAGTTGGTTGCAATGTGCCATATTTAAGCCTCTACTCGTACTTGTTATACGTGGAAATACGGCCGCAACTATTTCTGGCATTTTGCCGTTGTATAAGAAATATTTTATTTATTACATTTGTTGCATTTTCAAATACGTATTTGGTTTTACTTCTTTGTCCACTTTTTCCATTTTCTTGTTTTCATACCAGACTTTTCAAATGCAATTGCAAAGGAACCCCACTAGTGGTACCACTAATTTATTTAGTATTTTTAGCATCAACCGCAGCAAAAATATGCCAAAAGCTTAAAATAGTAAAATAGAAAACTTTATGTTCCTCTTAGGAGAATATATTCTGTCTAGCTATGCTTTATCTTGTCGTAAATAAATTTTTTAGTTAAGCCGCTGCTTGTGCCATAGATATTCATGTTCAACATGGTTGCACATTTAAAAACGGTTTTTAGGCCACTGTGCAAGTTAAGGCGGCAGCAACCGATTACAGAGAAGGAAAAGAAACAACACATTTCCAGAATATTGGCAAGCATCAAATCAAAAAAAAATTGGACGGATAATTTAGCATGCTATGTCAACTGCTCTATGCAGTCCTCCGGTATTTTATTAAGCCCTTTACACTATCCTTCACGTCATGCGCAATAAATAATATTTAAGTTAATTATTAAATTTATTGTAGATTTTTAAAAATGTTCAAAAGTTATCTTTACAGAGTTTATGTTGGCAACTTTCTAATGCCTAGACCTCAGAGCCATGTACACATGCAGCTGACGAAGCTGCGTAACTTGCACTATGGTGCCATTAGTATTTGTCCAAGTATTTCAAGTTTTCACTTGACTAACGTGTATATTTCGAACATCCCTTTAGATACTTGGATCATGTATAGGCAAAAATATATATTTACTGGAGTCTTTAAGTAGGGTGGCGCTACAAGCATGAAAAAAATTGGAGAGGAAAAACGTACGTGACTTTTGTTTATTTTAGTCATGCCTTCCCCGAAAAGGCATTAAGCGAATTGCAGTATCAATATTATTAATTTGCTAAAAATGCATGAAGTGAAGGCTTTAAATTTTAATTGATATTTTGGTTTTGCCAAATTTTGGCCAGGTTGGTTTCATTAATTTGGAAATGAGTAGAACTAAGTGAAGCCGGTTTAGAAAACAATATTCATGCTTCTTCTTATTATTTAATTAACAGCTTTGAGTACGAGTACATACAAAAAAAATAAAAGCTCATGAGAGAAAACAACAAACACAGTGACAGAGTTCATAATGTGTGTAGGCCAATATTAACCCTAGTAATTCTCGTTTAGTTTTAATATTTTCTTTCTTATGAGCAGAAAGTAGTTAAAGAACTCTTTTATGATAATATAACTTGTTTTTAGCTACAAAGCACACTAAATATTTTTGTTGTTTTCCGTTAATTTGGGCAGTAGAAACTGAAAAATACTTTAAATTAATTTAGTTATGTAGAAATTTCTTTCAAAGGCTTTATTTTTAATTCTTTTATTAAAGTAATTCGATATAAACATATTTTTTAGTAATTTCAGTCAAACTTGTAAAAAAAAATTTTATTAAATATTTGAGAAGTATTTCTATTTCTAGGATTTGTTTAACAAATTTACAAATAATTAAAAAAAAAAATAAATCAAACGATGATGTGAAAATTTTTCAAACTACTTGTAAGAGTTTTTAAAGAAAAATTTTAACATAATAAAAATCAATAATTGCACTCGCAGAACTGAACAGAGTTCATTAGAGTTCATCCGTATGGTGGTGGTTACCATAATGAAATTCCTCTCCGGGAAACTATGCACATCCCAATCGGGCTTGAGTTATAATACAACTAATTCAGCGGCCGATACCATTTCAGCTAACTGCATATGCATTAAAAATCTATATAAAGAATATCATTACTTTGCACTGTCAATCAAGGCTTACGAGTAAAATTACGAGGGCATGAAAGAAAGCAAAACAACAAGCCCCTTAAAAGCTTCGAAATGGAAATAGAAATAATAACGAACCAGAAAATAAAGAGAAGCCTTATTAATGTCAAGTTCATTGGCATAATCCATCACATTTTCTTCCTCCACCTTTTTTGCCAAACAATGTACTCGCTCATAAATCCATGTTCATATTTTCCCTTTAGTAATTGTACGAGGCCCATTAACTTGTTTAGTTTATTGATGCTCCACCTTAGAATATCTCTGACGATCGCACTGCTGCTGATAATAATAATGTTGACTGCGAAACAAGAATAAAAAAAAGAATTCCATCGCAGTTGAGATAAGAATTAAATCATAAGCTTCCATGTTGGCTTCTGGTAAAACACTAAATTTAATTAACTAAACAAAATCATGATGGTAGTGGAAAAAATATATATTTTTCTTTAATTTAAAATTGCCTCCAGGCCAACATTAGCAAAATGCCATGTAGATTATTTAAATTAAATCATGTTGACGCGATATGCCATTGTAGCACTCCTCAGGGTATTAAACTTAATGACACCAGTTTGCTTTTTAAAATTTATATGCTTATTTTTTTTAAAAAGCCATTTGTCATACTTTACCAAGTATTTTTCAACTCTAAATTTAAGATGTGGAAGAAGAAACAAAACAAATTCGTATGCGAAATGCTTGAAATGAAAAAGGCAACATTATAGCTGATCAACAATAAGTTTTGGCATTTTTGCTATTTCCACAGAAAAATCATAAACTTTAATCGTAAATCAGGATAAATGCGATAATCCTCCAGGGATGCCTGACATATGGCCCCAGCAAATTGTAATGAAAATTGATAAAGAAAACAAAAGCTGGAATAACGTGATGAAAGAAATGATTGCGTTACGTGGAATGATTTGTTTTGAAGCAACTTTTTGTTTTTGCCAACTTTTGGCGTTTTAAAATAAAATTACTTATTGTTAAGAATATTCTTACCATTTGCAGTATATAAGAGACGGAATATTTACATTTCTTCTATAAATGAAAAGAAGTCTGCCTTTATTATCAAATAGCATATTAAACTCTATATTATACAGGAAGTTCTTTTTTTGTAGAGATCTACAAAATCAGTTGGCAACACTGTACTATTTCACAGCTGTTAAGCTGGATTGACATTTCATAATGGACTAAATCGCAAATTGATATTGATATTGAATTTCCATTCATAATTTTGCTCCCTTATAAAGCCCATTTTGGTTTCAATTAATGCCTAATAAATTCGGGTAATCCATAAGGTTTAGCCGGAACAGATATGTCGATATGTCTTCAAAACCGATGATGGGCAGAAAGTTAATCTCAATGGCATTGGCGTTAATTTTGCTGGTATGAGCATTCAACAGCACAATTTCACGCAATAGTACAACAAATTGGCCATCAACATTGTGTGATTTTAGCCCATTGGATTATTCCATTGGGATTATATAAAATCACATCACTAGAAGAAATAATTAAACAAATAACATTCGAAGAAAGGAAATTGGTATTGCACGCGCCAGCTAGGTCTGCCACATGGCCGCAATGATATTTAAACTTTAATGTCACAAAAATTTCATATTAAAAATATATTTCTTTGTTTTAGCATGATTAAAAAAATTACCCTATACATATAGACTTTATAAATAAATGAGGAAACACACGCTGCATGTAGCTTTTACAAGAAACTCTTAAATTAACAACATAGTCTTCATTGCGGGGAGAAAAATCACACTGTGTTATTGTGCAACTAAGTGTCCTTACGCAGTCTGGGCTCAGATGGGTGTGAAATGCAAACAACAGCCAACAAAGAAAGATTCCGAGATAAAGATTGCAACAAAGTGTTTGCATACATTCATACAATTGTAAATGTTTGCTTGCTATCGCATTATTCTGAGTCATCTGCCTTAAAGACCGTCATCCCATTGAAGAAATTGAGACTAATGACAAACATGTCTGCTAACTAAAGAGTCTGTGGTAATTTTAAAAGGAAGTAGGAATAATATTATTTTATAAACGTCCTGAATTTCAATCTCAACTGCTTTAGAGAAAATTAAATAACTAAAATTTTTAAGTGGTTTCTACTTCTCTCTATCGAAAGATGACGTAAATGAAATTTAATAGATTTCATTCTTTTATTATTTTTAATCATTTTTGAAATAATTATCTTATATTATATATTTATATATTATATATTTAAATTAAGGTCATGTTATAGAATAACTATAAGAACTACAGTTTGTCAAGCAATTATTTGCATACCTTTGCACTGTAAATTTAGAATTTGACGTTGTTAAATGCCTCAATGAAAAATAAGTTTGCTAATAAACAAAAGTCTTCAAGTTGTTGAAAATTGAAAGGCATGTATTAGGTTCGGTAAGTGAAGTGAAGTTTGAAAGCCTTAAGTTCCCACTAAATTGATATTCAAAATAATGACTGGTTGCAGAAACTCAAGTCTTCCTCAAATTACGCTTTACAACGGCAAAGTAACCAAATCTCCTTGAAGGACTTGTACAAGTTTCATTCTCATTCTAAATTGTCCGATGATTGCAAAATTTCTCCATTAGAATCGAAATTGATTGAAAGTAATTTCTAGTTGTATCAGAGGGCACTTTTGGTCTCACTGCCAAAGCAGCGGATTTAAATGTGTTTGTGTATAATACAATATGTATAATAAGAACCAATTAACTATCAATATGATCATTCAGAAAGAAAAGAGCTTTAAAAACTGAAACTCCATATTATTACATTTGCTAATTTATATATAGTATCAGGAAATTTTCACCGATTCCTTTGAAAACTATATCGTATCGATTATATTGATCGCACAGTACCGTACTATTGCAAAACACGATCAATAAAGATTATACAAAATCAAAGCAAGGAAATAATAATTTATATTTGGCATTGAAACGCTTGAAAAGCACACTGCAAAATATCATATGTGGCAAAACAATTTTAAAGTATTCGGAAAGTGGATCAACATAAAACCAACAGCAAAACGATATACTATAATCTAAATACATACATTATATTACACTGTGAGTAGTCCGGAATTGTGGTCATTGGCATCTTAATACTACTGACTGTACATAAAAACTGTGAATCTAAATCTTAATAGAGTCATGCTGACAGCTTACCTTGAATTGATGATCTGAAAATATAAAAAATAAATAAAATATATTAAAATGTGTGCAGGTTATGATATCACTTTAAAAAATATGTTTTCTTTAAGAGTTAAACTACAAAAAAAAAATTAAAGGATATTTATACAAGCAACAATATTTATTCATGCAGGAATTTCAACGAATTAACCATGATTTACTATCCAACACAATCGTACGATTTGTTTGTTGAAAAATGATGATAGTGTGTAATAAAAATGCATACGATTTCAAAACTTTTTGATAATTGTCATAATAACTACAATTTTGTTGCGCTCAGAGTTGCAATTATTCGAACACTTGAACCGGAAATTGGTTTGCAATACATTTCCTTCTAATAGTGTGCCACCTACAATGTTATTTTAATGAAATTTTTTACACAAAATAGAATCACATCAGACTCGCACATGAATCAGGCTGAATCATGGCCATAAGGAGCATACAATGCCATCTGCCTGCTTAGCGACTCAGACATGCCCGGAGAATGTAAATACATTTTGGAATTGTAAGTATTTTCATATAACTGAACTCGCGTATTAAAACTATATATTTGTAGTGTCAGATTTAATTTACCAAACACAATGTGTTTTATTTCTCCCATTTTTATATATGAAATATATCAAAGAAACTGCTTAGATCCATAATGTATTTGATAATTTACAATATTTTATTTATATACATATACATATACCTATTTTTATTTCACAAATTAAAGTTTTTGTGGAAATATTTCAGACTTAAAGCCATAAAACCAATTTTTGGTTCAGTGAATAAATAAAATGATAATTTAAAACGCCTTTAATTTATTTAGTGGAGAAATTTTATTTAACATTTAAATAAAATTTAAACAGCATCACAAGTCCCTCAGTTGTCTTTAACAAATTTAAGACTTTCAACACTTTTCAATCGTTTTGTATTTCAAAGATAAATAAGAATCTCTTCAACAATTAAGCAACAATAAAAGAAAAAAAAATTACTCAAAATTTTATGAAAACAATAATTTTGTCTTTGTACAGGCTAAACAACAACAACAATAGCAACAGTAGCGATGACGCAAATAATCGTACATGACATCAATCGTGATGTCTCGGGTACAAAAAAAACCGATTATGCAACACGAGAAAAAGTCTGTATTTGATTGTGTCGAATTGTATGTACCCTACAGTAAGTCGAGAATACGTTGACCAAAAAAGAATAAACCAAATTTTGAGAAGAACGCTTTTTCACCTTCTTATTCTTCTTTCTATTTTTAAAAGAAGTGACTGTGTAAAAGGTCTTGGCTGAAGAGCGCCTACTAAAAAAATCACCCAGCTTACAAACTTTAATAGCCACATTCGGCTTGTGTATTTCCAGACTACTAATGCAAAGAATGTCATGCCACTCATACTTATTGCCGATCTCTGCATACATTTGCAATTAATAAAATGTTGAAAATCCGCTTCCAAAATTATGTTTCGAAGTCATTATTGCCGCTCGTTAATGCTCTTAAAATGTAGAAAAAAAAAATAATGATAATAAAAGCCGCGAAATTGCAATCTCATATCAAGTGATGTTTTTATACAGTGTCAACACAACTTGAACGCAATTAACTTCATGTTCGAAATCTTTTTTTTTTTTTCGACACCATTAAATTGAAACAAATTGAAATCGGGCAGAAAAAAGCGCTACAGCGGCTTAAATTTTAAAGGCACTTGTGGTCAAAATAATGCTACTTTAGAAAAAATTTCTCCTCTGCATATTAAAATGTAATCAAGTGGAAGGAAATTGTGTTGGCCAAGGAGAAATCGTTTGTAAATTTTTTTTTATCTGATATGCACGAAATTAATACGAATAATTGGTTTTGGTTTGTGAAATGAAAATGTGTTCATTGACTTGAAGATTGTTTGCAGCAGCTGCTACTATTTAAATTTTTATACCCTTCTCCAAAAAGGATGGAAGGGTATAAATAAGTTTGATATAGGGGATGCAATTTCAATAAATATTGATTTCCGACCATATAAAGTATATATATTCTGGATCGTTATAAGAAGGGGAGTATTTCGTCTGTCCGTCTGTCTGTCTGTCTGTCTGTCTGTCTGTCCTCATTTCCTTCCGGTAATTTTGTTGCGCTCAAAATTGACCTTAAATTTTGTCTAAAATCAAAAATTTTTTTACCTATCTGTTCTAATTTCTTTCAAAAGTACCACTTATAAAAAAAAGCAAAATCGGCCGATAAATAAAAAAAATATAGCCAAAAAATAATTTCATATATTTATATGAAGAAAATGCAAAAAATCCACGCTGAGTAACAAACCAAGAGCATGTGTATTGACAAGCACGTCTACGTTCGCAGCCAAACTTGCTGTTAAAATTTCACTATAAAGTTGGGTAGATAAACGACTATTTTTTCTTAATTTTACCCTTTTTGAACGACATATGTGCTATATTTTTTTTTTTTTGAGTATATTTGTAAAGCAACGGAGCCACTTGGGATCCGTGGCGGGATGCTTATGTATATGAATAGAAAATTTTTGTTTTTGTTTTTGTTTTTTGTTTTTGTTGTAGCAAACGCAAATTCATTTGGTGGTGGTTTTGTTTGTGTATACTTTTATGTGTTTGCAATACGATTGTATAGTATTCTGGCATATGAAGTGTTTTTTTGCCATCATAGTTTTCTTAAGCATTTTTGTACATGCATGCACACAGTGTTGCAAAAATTTCTCCAACTATATATAGCTATTGTGTTTCGATTGCCTGCGATATGGAGCCATGAGAGCCTCCGTGGAGCTGTTATCAATGGAGATCTTGAATTTGGAGGGTGGCGTCGCAAGGAATTCCTAGCGCTGCAGAGAGCAGCAGAAAGAGAAAGAAAGGTAATCTTAGAAAGTAGTAATCGGTGAACACCTCCTCACGAAGTAATACTATGACGATATTGGTACGTTTTTAAGTTCTTCTTTATGTTGCTTATTTTTTGAGAGAACATATCCATGGAGAAGGGTATAGAAGATTCGGCACAGTCGAATATAGCACTTTTACTTGTTTTTTTTTGTTTTTGTGCGCTTTATTATAAAATGAGCTTTCAATATGGTTTCCCATATGAATTTCTTTCACATCGTTGGTCTCAAGTAGCAAATCCCTAACTCGCATTTTTCCCAATAGATCGTTTTGTGATTTCAATGTATAAACTGAATATACAAAAAAAAAAAAAAAGCGAATTAGGGCCTTTCTAATTTCGCGCAACGATATGTATTTTAAGTTTTGTAATTTTTACATATATTGGCAAAGATAACAACTTTGTTTCCTTTACATTGTCTTAGCGATTTTGCACGTCTACGCTGAAAGTAAACAGGGAAACAATTTTACATGTCAAAATAGCACCGACTCTGAATGAAAATTTACATACGAAATCTACATATACATATAAGTAACAAAAGCATTTTACACTACGCAATTATTTCTAGTTACGGAAAGCACTCAGTTCTTCCAATATTTTTCATAAATATATTTTACTCAAATCCCTTGTTTGATTTTAAAATTATCATATTATTATATTACATAATTTAATTTATTATTTTCGCTAATAAATTTTTGTGTTAATTATGACTGGCCACACTGTTAACAGTGTAATAAACTTGTAAGCATATTTGACAAGTGTTTTTTCGACAATGACAATAACGAAGAAAATCGTGCGAAAAATTCTAAAATTTAGTGACTCCGTCTGCAACAACTTGCTTTAAACTTAAAAAATTACAAAATGCAGTGTTAAAGAACTACATGTACACATCCATACATGCTTACATACATACATCCATCCATTCATACATACATTAATACATAATAAGACAAACAACCAAGCAAGCACACTTTTATAAAACACAGTCTAAAGAAAATCCCAAGAAGGGGAACTTTCTTGCCTTATTTTACTTTTTGTGTCATACAAAGGTAAAGAAGGAAAGCACATTTTTAAGGTAAATAAACTATGAAAAGTTTTAAAGGAAAAGGTTTGACAATGAGTGGAAACAGCCAACAAACGTGCCCAAGACGAAGATTTCTTTTAAACCCCTCCAGTTCTAATAAGGGCAAAAGGAATAAAAGAAATATGTATGTTTCTTAGCTACTTAAATAAATAAAATGAATAGGCTTAAGTCGTTGGGTTGTCTGCACTTCTGCTTTAAAAAACATTTCACAATATACTTACACACACACACACATAAAATACATCCATATACGAAAGGCGAAAGTTGCGAAATTGTTTAAATAAATATTCTGCATGTTGACAGGTAGAAGAGAGGCGCAGAACTGACTTCAGTATGTGTTGCAATGAAATGTTGTAAACTGATACTCAGCAAACGAATACACACTACCGAACCGTCAGACCAGAAGAATAGCCACACAACGTTTTTTTTTTCTACGTACTCGTACTTTTTTGCTCATGATGGATCAGATTAGATATTAAATACAACAATTCTCCTCTGAAGCCAAAAATATAAGAAGAACTAGAGCTGAGAAAAGATATTAAATTTAAAAGCAGAAAATATTCAACTGACTGAATTTATAATGTAATAAATATGTATAGAATAATTTGTACATGGAACAAATTGAATATGGAGATGGCGCTGTTTGTGTGCGTGTGATTTTATATGCCCAGCAAACAAAAGCCTTGCATGTCCAAAATAATTTTGGCAGACGTTTTCAAGGTACATTTAAATTTGAATTAAGCATGAAAATTATCGTGAAAAGATATTTTAGTTTTTTTATTGTTCTTAACAAATACTTTATTATCTCTTAATAAATATTTTGCCACATGAGCAGACTTTCTTAATTTTTTTGGAAAAAAATCAATAAAAAGTATAGAATCATATCGAATAAAATTTTTTTTGTTTTCGAGATTAAAAAATATTATACTAAAAAGCAGAACTTACAAGTGTTTTGACTTAAAATTTCTTGAATGGTAACAACTAGAAAAATTATACAGAATATTTACGAGAATAAGTTTTATGAATTTAGTACATAATTTTCATGTAAACTAAAGGCATGTAAATTCTGAGCCATATTTACGGTAATACAATTTAAACAGCCATAAACTATTAGCCGAAAAAACAGGCTCGATCTTCGCCAATAATTTTCTATAAAGAGGTTATAATTATTTAAACAGGTTATGTTTTTTTTAAGAAAAATTATACACCTGCCTGACGAATCCGCAGAGAGAAAACATTCAGAGTCGAGATGTGCGTCAAACTGGCTAACTCTGGCATAATAATCTAGCCCAATACACACTAGCTGACAATAAATTTTTATTATTTACGAATTGTCACATTTGACATCCTTATGGGAAAGCCCTGCCGATTAAACAACAATCATAATGTTTTTTTCCAAAAAAAGAGGTTGATCGCGACAATATTTAACTTTAGAGCCGCATGTTTGCTGGGGAACAAATGTGCAGGCCTTTGAAGATTTATTTAATTTTTTAACCACAAACTTCCGCTATATTATGCAACCCATACATGATACAAACGTTGGTACAACTCGGTTAGTAATCAAGTTGTGTATTGTGCCCACAGACGATAAAACTTCTTCGTACAATTTCATTTTGCAAACAATTTACAGCTGGAAACAACAAATAATAAACACGCATCCCACGAGCCGACACGTCTTTCTTTCACCGACGACACGTCTTTCTCTCGCAAAATTAAAATGAGAATGATGTACGAAGTCGCATGATTAAGCCACAAACGTTGCAACGCGTTGGCACAACTTGCCAAAAAATCAAAAAATTTTAATTTTTCATACAACCGAGACAGAACTTTATACAACAAGCCCACACACGTTACAATCTTGATTACAACCTGCCGAAGTTGTACCAACGGTTGTATCGTGTATGGGTTGCATTACACCTGTACATCATTTAGATATAAAACAAATTTTTTATGACTCGCCTTCGCTAACACTCTCCAAAGTTTAGGAGCAATAAAAAAGGACTTGGGAAGGAGCGAACACAAATTGAGCTCACGGTTGTTACTCACGTGTGGGTTCTGAGCGTCAGAAAAAATTATTGCTTATAAAAAAATAATGCAAAATATTTCTAGTCATCAAAGATATGTGTTAAGAAATTAATTCTGAAAATAGACTTAAGCTCCGATCTGTAAGACACATTAAATGAACATCGCACTATTCACAAGACGCGGCGACATAACGAGTATATTTTAGCAAACCCTCAATGTGTAAACCCAATGGTTATAATACTGACTTTTATGATTCAAGACCTGTTCTACAATTCCGAATCCCACTTTCTGGGATTCCCAAGAACTCAATAACGAGTTTACATTTGCTACTATACGAAAACAAGGCTCTAACGACAATGCAGTACATTTCGCTTATAGTCGCCAGGCACAGTGGCACACAGTACGATTTTGCCCAATTTTTTTAAGTATGTTTATATACTGACAGAATAGTTGTAGTTTCATAAGTTGGAGATAGAAATGCCCATTTATATGCTAACAATACATGATGGATACACTGTAAATGAAAATATAGCGATAACTAAGTCGTGGACTTAGTCTTCCTATACCAAAATGTCTTAGTAGCTTTTATATACGTCTACACCATGGTTATTGGGTTGGAAATGTATCTTTACGTGTATGTAAATATTTCCCAAGAATTTCAATATGATAATCAATAATGGCAATAATGGCAATCAATGTGATTATTATAGATTACATTGGTAATATGGGGCAAGCAGTAGTGACTATAAACGACCTCTGCTGTGATACATTTTACAAATCGGAAATATCAACATCGTTGTCCTTAAGTGGATATTCAAATTAATTTTATTTGTTGGTATGAAAAATCACATGTTTCCCCCTTTTATAAATAAATAATATTGAAGAATATGAAATGCTAAATAAAAGCCCATTTAAAAATCAATAAGTTGTTAAATAAATATGATTAGCCGCAACACGCAATAGTAGCGAACTAAAATTATTTATTACGGTAGGAAATTAAAATTCAAGACACGATCACTACCAGGCCGGTAACTTATTCTGCGTTTTCACTTAACTTTCAGCATACCAAGAAAAGAAACAAAAAAAGGCAAGTGTCGCGCACATGGCAAGCATTTTCTCTGTCTGCTTGATTCTTGAGAGAAGTGCCATGTCAAATATTAAAAGTTTCATTTTTATAAGTGTATTAAACGTATTAAGTTGTTTACTACAATACGCACAAGGCCGGTATGCCAATAACGTGCCGAAGAAGGCACCACATGTGCTTTCTTGACTGCATCCAGGAACTGGAAAGAAATGTAAGCATAAGATTAGAAAAAGAAAAAAACCAATTTGCTGTTTGATGCCAATTATATCCTCACCTTCTGTGCTTATTGTGAATTGCGAAATGAAGTCTTAAAGAGGGGATCCTAATCTCATATTAGAGAGAAGTCTTTAGCACATATCTTGGACGATTGGAAATATTTAGCATGCCATGATGCCACGATATTGTAGCCAAAAGGGCAACCCAGTAACTTTTCTTTACGTTAAACAAGTCGTTAAAAGAACTTAACGACACAATTTGTGTCTTCGTTATGCACTAACACCTTAAACGCTTTTCGCAATCGTTTACACTGAATGTTAAATAAACAGCGATACATTTTTGCAATATACACTGCAAAATTTATCATCTACTTAGAGGAAATATATTTTACAATATTAAAAGGAGCCGCTCATATTTCGAAAAAAAATTAGGAATATATAATTAATATAATGTAATTGATTTTAAATTTTTTTGTTAAGTTAGTGCAAATTATTCTTACTTTAATCTTGTTTTTGTAATCTTTGGAACGGTAAGAAGAGCAGCCACATGAACTCACAACTCAATTATGATCTTTTGCATAGTCAGTTATGGAATCACATAATCGGTATTCGAAACCCCAATACCAGCGACTAAATTCATCGTTTATTCAATCGCTTGTTAAAAATTGCTCCCTAATAATCATTTGTACTGAGATCTTTAGTCTTCCGAAATATTTCTATTGGATTGAGTATTTATCTCTGGTATTTGAGTATAGTTCCAGAAGAGAACAATGAAATGCACCTAAAGAAAACTAACGACTCCAAATATTTCACTCAGGCAACTTAAATGTTTTTTTAATCTGAAAGATTTGAACCAACTGGCTAATTTTTTATTTATAAAAACAATTTCAATTTATTATTATTTAATACAATTTAACTTTTAAGCTTTTTCAAGAAAAAATTGTATCATATTTTCTTCTACTGTTATGACTGCAGGATATTAAATTTTACTTAAATATTTACACTTCAAGGATTTCACGCTAAGCACAAAATATTAGAGATTATATTCATATATTCGTTCATACGCAGAGCAAAACACATATTTTGCACTAAAATGTGGGCGAATGTTTTCCTTTAGCCATTGAGGTTTTCATGCAGATTAAAGTTTTATTTGTTCAAAAGGTTTGACAGTTGGGACAGGATGTTTAAGTAAAAGGATACAATGATAACGAATACGAGATAATAAGAATATTGAAAAATTTTAAGCTTAACGTAATTGTAATCGTTTATGTTTGTAGGAAAGCAATTCTATGATTAGATGGCGGAAATGTCTAGAGCCGTTGGAAGGAAGCAGTTCAGGTCGGTTTGGTATATGCAGCTTAGAAGAACTGAAACAAAAATCTATTGAATTTATTTGAATAAATTCTATATTCAGATTGTATTTACCTTAAAACAAAGTCTTTAGATTAAGGATTAGTGAGACAAAACTCTAAAAAATCAGCCTAGTCGAGAGAGGGTAGGTGACAGGCTATATGTCGAGTGATAAGTGGCGTTTCAGTAGAGCATTTAATACAAAGGACAAGTTGAGTTAGAAAATCACCGCATATGGACAAGGCCTATGGTTCAGATAAGAAATGTTGGAAATCAAATAAAAAATAAAACAAGATCTTTATATTTTGTAGTTTAATGGAATGTGCCTAAACTAAAGCGTTACAGCGAAAACCTATTGGTCTCACTCCAGTAAAAAATATTACATACCGAATTTGGTAATTTTTAATAAAAATCTAGCTTCATGTATTGTAAAGAAGCCCACAGAAGCCAAGAATATATTGAACAGCAGCCTGTGTAAGCCAATTTGAGTGTTAATGCGGTTGCCAAATATGACAACCGTATCAAGCAATAAATTAAAAAAATATTACAAAAAAAAAATTTTATTATACACAAGCTTTACAAAAGCAATAAAAACAGAGACAACAGAGTCATAAGGAAAACAATAATTTGCCAAACTTAATAAAAATCGGCCCACATTCAAAACAACAGAAAAAACAGATATTATAACTGTACGAGGGTTACTACTCTTTGGTCAGAAAATATTTCGAATGGTAAATTTAACATTTACAAAAATGGTTTTATTAATTATTTATTGTTTTATTATAATCGCGATTCATTGTGAATTCTTTTGTGCATTAACGAATCTCAACTAAAGAAGGAGTTTCTTCTGGTATTCCCAATTCTAAGTTGGTACAATTGCCTCAACTTTCCAATATTTAATTAAACATCAGTTGAAAATATTTCATGAGATTTTGTAGCTCTTTTATAGAAATAAATATTCGGAAAACAAATTTAAATATTCCCTAAACCGAAAGAAATAGGATATTCGAAGTTTGCCAGAATGATGTGGAATATGTGTTAGGAAATTTGATTAACTCGCTATCGCTCCTTTAAAATTAAATGACATTGCGATGGGCTGAGATGTAACGAACTGACCAGAAGTTGACATCGGCCTCCAAACTTGTTAATAACAAAAATGTAGCTTTTACGAAACCAATAACTACGACCTCTGTGAAGCACCGATGCACCCAATTTTACAATTGATGAGCTTTAACATGAGCTGAATTTATCCGCTGGTATTGCGGTTTGAAGTAACAATTATGTGTCGCCATAACTAAATATGCAGCACATCTTAATTGAATTATGAAATCAAGTAGCTGCTCTGGCATCAGCTTTAAAACTACAACCAACTAACTACTTGTATTGAGATGTGTCAAGGTGTCAAAGGACCTCGCAGTAAGTATATTGTATGATTGCCCTGCCCGGAGATCATACATGCTCAGATTCGTTAAGGTCTAGGAAAAAAATCCAAAAGAAGTGGCAAACCTCTCACTAAACTAATACCAAGGACAAAACCAGGATTTTTTCAACAATAGTAATTATAAGATCGGCCTACAAATGGCGGAGCATTTCTTCTTGTATAGAGCCCACACCATATTTATGTATGTACAGAAATGAGAGAAATATTCAAAATGGCGACAAATTTAAATTCAAGGTATAGTGAGCACTTTAATTCGTAAGCAAAAATCCTTCAAGCACGACAGAGTCTTTGGTTTCAGTTTCATCTTCAAGTTAGATAAAAATTTTAACACATATGGTTATATACTCTATATTTATAACTGAGTTATCTTACATCAAGTAGAAAATTGTGCCACAAAAGTATATAAATATTAATGTAATACAGATGTAACAATAACAACACACATACAAAACTAGTTAGTAGCATTTGTGCAATTATTGCCAAATTCTAATTGCAGTTACTACTCTTAACTTAATATTTACGACCTTTGTTGCAATATAAAGCCAAGCAGTTGCCAACAAAATATTTTTCCTTTTTTTTTCATTTAAACACAACAAACTAATTTTTATTAAATAACCCTGTTACTATTCGGATAAAATGCAAACACAATTGAAAGTTATTTCATAAATTTGTTCAAAGTTTTGATACAAAAGAATTAAACGGTTTGTAATAAACTCGACTGGTTTTTCTTTTTTAAGAGGCACGAAGTCAAATCAATATTTTGAAGGCATGCAAGCTGGATAACTAAATGGTTTTTAGTAAAACGTTTTCTTCTGTTTGATTTACTACAAGAGAAACCAATCCGTACACACTGCCTGCCCAAATGGAAATTTGGAGCAATTTATAAAATTATATTGAAAATGCTACTGCTACATTTTAAACCAAAAAACCCCCGTTTGATACGCGTCAAAATGATAAGATCACTTTACAGGAAAAAGAGATTACTTTAAGCAGTTTATTACCTTCAATAGGTGGAAGCTTAAATTCGTCTCATTGCCAGAAGGCGTAAAATAATTAATTACTTGACATCAATTGAGTAACAACTTACTACCAGTAACTATGAAATGAAGGAATGAACTTTTATAAATTGATTTTAAGAAGAAAGCTTCTTAAATCTGAAATAAAAACTATAACATTATATTATACAATGATGATATCACGAGTCACTTGGCTTCCACTGGCAGTAAGCCGAAACTGTTCGAAACTTTATTTAGAAAATCTTTCTGCAAATTTGGCAGGAAAGCCAATAAGAAACCTATTATATATATATTCTTTTCGAATAATTTTATCTAATCCTTTTCAAAATCCGTCATCATTAACCTGCAGTCCGACCTCCCATTACACATGATGTCGTATTTTTGCATAGTCCTTCAATAAGACCAAGACTGGTACTTTTCATAATATTTCAATACAGATTTCTAAAATATCAAGGGAATTATTTAGTTCAAGTTTGTAAAATCTAAACTTTCAATTAAATTATCTATTTGCCTACAAGTTACAGACATGGTACAAATTAAAAGAACAAAAAAAATTTTTGCCTACACCGAGATTTGAACTCAGGCCACAAGATATTTGAAAATTCTTTCTAGGTTTCATGAGTAGAGTTCCTCTTCGCGTGCAAATACACTACTACAGCGTTTGGGGCAGAAACATTGCCAGTTCAAACCTCAGTGCAGCTAAAAAAATGTTCATTATTCTTTTATTGCAAATGGCGACAGAAACTTGGCCAGAAACTTCCAAAATTTTTCCTTGCCTCTCGTATACTTAGCAAGGAATGTAGTCGGTTACTCAAGACAATTTACCGTAAGATCTTTTTTCATGACTCAATTTATTATTTTCAGCTGATCACACACAATTTGCTTGTTTTATTCCTGCACTCAATGAATGCGACATTTAAATTATACACTATATAGAAAATTTAAATTTATAAAAACCTGATTTTTATGAAATAATTCTGCATTTTTATAGGAGCTCAATAACCAGGGCAGAAGTTCGCTGGAAAAAAATTATAATTTCCAAATGTTAATCATCACCATACTCGCATGCAAATAATATTTTAAGCCACACATACCCACAATATAGTCTCAACGCCCACAATCCCCATTTAAATTTCGTACAAAAAGCTGGAATTAAAAAACAATCGAAACACAGACAGGCCAAACAAAGAACATGAAAGTCATCAACCACAATTTAAACATTTCAAAACATCATCAACCAAAATGAAAACATGATTTTAAATAATATGAATAAAGAACTTGAAATTAAGTGAAAAAATTTATGCATATAAAGAACGGTTGAGTAGTGTGTCTGAATTTTGTGTGGTCTGCTATTGTTTTGGATGCATCAGAAAGTTGGCCCTGTTTCCCTCCGAAAGACTACATTTTGATAAAATTAATTTTTTTTTTTACAAAACTTCCGAATCCAAGTTATGCAATAATGAAAAAATAAAAGTATTTAAATTTCAAACGACTGTGTCATATCGTGATAAGTTGCCTGCTTGCCAATCGATTTGAAAGGGGGTTCTCATAACATATTTGCTTGAATATAGACTCTGCTTTAAATTAGGTTGCACTTTTCATGCATTTGCAAGACACTACCGGTGTCATACATCAAACAGATCTGTCTTAAAATAAAGCCATAGTGTTTTTCATGGCCGAATAAATGCTAAGTACTCGATAATCGCTAAGCGCTACGCAAAAGGCAAAAGCTCAGTATGAGCCTTTCTGCTGAATTCTTAAAAAATAATACCAAGTGTCTATCACCAGTAACGTGAGGCATAGAAAAGATCGTTGTTGAAATTTTCTGATTCTATATATGACAAAGAACTTTCTGCAAGGCTTCTTTTTAAGCTTCTCCCAACGCCATTTTAGCTGAAAGATGACTTTGCCTCCGGTTTGGTCTCTTTTAAACCAACGATATCTGCCAAACTAAGATTGTATGCACTTTATTTGCTAAGCCGCATATCACAAGACCTCATATTGTTCAGAATAAGAATATGAATATGTTCCGAGGTCTTTCTCCTAAGTATCCAATAGAACCTCTGCATAAGAGGTATAACCTCAAATTTCAAAAGTTTTTCCTCACTAATTTTCCCAAATCTGGTTTCACTAATAGTTTTTTGTATTTAATTTTAGAGATTTAACTGTTGTAGTACTTTTATGTAAATTCCCTCACTCGTCTATATATATTTATTTATTTACTTAATATTACAATTATATGAATGTAATTATGTTAATATGGATAGAATCACTGCCTGCTGCAGCCATCGGGTATAAAAAATGTATATAAATAAAATTTCTCCGCCTTATAAGGAAGAAATTTTACTTTTTAAATTATTTTATAGCCCAGCTAGTCATTGTTACCCATCCTAAAGGGAACCTTCTTCGTATAAACAATTTTTGTCCGTCTTTGCAGCTACTCATTGTTGTCCGTATTAGAAGGACTCGTTTTTACAAAATAAACATTTTTGTCCATTTTTTTTATCTATTCATTGCCGTCTGTCTTGTTTCTCAAAATGCATATATTATTCATCTATTCATTGTTATCCGTCTTGGAATGACGCATTAGGACAGAATGAAATTTACTTTCATCAGTCCTTCTACTCATGGTTTTCCGTCTTAGAATTGGCCTATTGTCGGAATGAAATATTTACCCGACCGCTCATCTAAGCGTTGATTATTTTTGTCCGAATATTAATGTTTGCCCGAATATTATTTCTTTCCGGTTATAATTCTATACGGATATTAATTTTGTGGTGTTAATATGTGGATATTAATTTTTACTCGCCGGTCCATATATTAATTTTTCTCCGCCTCTCCAGCTATTAATTGTTATCCGTCTTAAAATAAGCCCTTTTTCCTCAAACAGAACTTTGCCCTAACCTGCTTATTGTTGTTGTCAAAAAAGTTTCAGAAATGGAACTTACATCATCGTATTGTATGGACTCTTGGAGCAGACGAAGGAGCAAAAAAAATGCTTATACGTTACAAAAAGTAAAGCTGAAAATATATTCTCATGAACGTTTAACAACTCGCAAGAATATAAAAATCAGAAGTTTGATGTTGAAATGATGATGCAGAGGATGACGAGCCAATCAGCATGCACGATAATATTAACAGTATGCATGCGGAATGCACATACAGTGTGCACTCGACAAACATATAAATATGTATGGATGTGTATATCCATGCAGATGTTTGTCAGTGTGTACTTATTTATTTAAATATTCCATTACAAACAAAATACGATACGTTTCATAATGTTTACGGTGGTCTATAAAATAAACTTCGTTGGCTTACTTGTAGATCTGTTGAAAAGCGAGTGTCGATTTAAAAAAGCTTAATTGACATGTTCGAACTCTGTGAAGAACTTGGACAAACAAAATGCACTTCACATCAAAGTGAAGCCAAACAAAAAGTAGCGCTGCGTATAGAATGCAGATATACAATCACACACACACATATGCATAAACAAATGCATATATACGGACTTAGTTTAAGCTCTTTATTTAAAGAAGCAATACAAAGATGCCACCATAAACACAACATAACATATACCAATGCAATTGTGTATAAATAAATACGGATGCAGTTTGCTTAGAGCCAAAACTTCTATGCGCTACTAAAGTTGATTTTAAAATTTCAATATTCTTTGTTTCAACGTGCGTGACGTGCCATGTACTCGTACATACGAATAAATTTCTAAAATAATGAATGTAATGACGGCCTTGTAAATACAGTTCCGGTTGAAGATATTTTAAAATTCATTTTGCCATCACACGTATGCCCCTCACCTGCTGCAATAAAGAGATATCGGTGCCTAATTAGAAAAGACCATATAACTGCGAAGATTACTTCGGTTATCTAACCATTGAGTGTGACTATTGTGTTTAAAGTTATAAAAGAAATTCTAAACTTATTTTTCTTTAATCGATTTCCCTTGACCAGGTATTTTAGGAAGCCTTAGACTCAGTTCGTCTTTGATCGAACTGGTTAGCGCGTCGACTTTAGTGAATAATATATATGTATAGTCTATTCTCAGTTGAATCCTAGCATCCTTCATTCACAGCATATAAAACAAAAAATTCTTTTATTCTCACTTTACGATTATCAGAAAGCAATTAGCTTGGCTGATAATGTACATCTGAACACAAAGAGCCTCCTTCGCAGATCTTTCTGAAACCGTGTTTTGTAGGCAAAGTTAAAAACGCCTTCTTTGACACCAGAATTCCATGAGTTACGACTATTATCATGGCTTAACCCATGAAAATCAAGAAATGTTTCTTCATTCAAATGCATTTAACGTTTTTAAACTTAATTTAAAGCATTTCGATTCATAAAACTTCTTCATATATATTTAAAAGAATTATTTTTTCGATATCTAGTGAAATGTTGCCTCCAGCTTCATTTATTTCAAATAAATAAAGGAATTTGAAAAACCACAAGAATTCCAAAATATCTTAAAAATTTACTAACAAAAATCTACATAAGTTTGTGGACTATGCCCGCCATAACACAGAAAGTTTTATTTTATTGCACTCATTAGCATTACATACATACTCAGTAAATTTTAAACGCCACAACTTCATTTATTATATCATATTTTTGGGAAGGATTTCAATAGGCTTACATTCGGCAAAACAGAACTGGTTTAAAATACCGGCAATTAAAGAGGATCTTTCACGTAAGAAAGGATGAATTTTTTTTTATGGAAATGCCCATATGGAAAAGTATGTATTGATAAAACGATATCAACGTTTGTCAAACATGTGCTGCTTTTTCTATAAATGTGATTGTTGAAAACGTGAAAGAAACTCTTTGAAAGGAATTGCATTCACTTTAAACATCTGCGAAAGAACTCAACATACATTAAAATGTATAGAAAATTCAGTCATTCATTTTATTTTTAAATTGTTCGTTTCGGCCTTTTCAGCTGTTTTTAGCCAAAAATTTCAAAACAAAAAGGGAAAAACAAAAGCAATACAAAGAAAACAAGCAAAGAAACAAATTTGAACTAAACCAGCCCATACTTAATGCTAACCTACCTCACGCCGTCCTAACAGTAGTCTTTCAATGAATCGCAGGAAAAAATACTACACACAAATGCAATTCAACAGCAATGAAACACCCAACCAAGCAATTCTAAATAATTCCAACCAATGAACCAGACAGACAGTTATAAAAGCACTAACAACAGAATGCACGTAAAACTAGCACAACTTGCGAGCTGGATATGAAAACCGCAAACAGTGTAACCGCACCAAATGCAACACTTACTGAAGGCAACAACGCAACTCTGCAACACATTTCGGAAAGGCTTGGCTTCCATTTGTTGCCTTACAAAATATGTCTCAAATGTTTGTTAGCTTTATTTTTCATGCTTAAATTGCAATCTATTTCTTAAAATATTAAAAAAAAATTCTAACATGCAGTAATTACCTTTGAAACCAAGTGAGTTCAAAAACTATTCCCGGTTGGGCAAGTCGGCAATATTTGCATTTTAAAAAATTGTCATCGTATTTAATTTTATACATAAAGTGAATTTATAATTTATTGTTTTACACTCCTTAAGTATGTGCATAATTAAATTAATAATTAAAATTATGTAATTAAATTTGCATAACGAAATAATAGTTGCACTAAACGATGTCACACTGTATATCACATACACTAATTTGATACCAGCGAACCCAGTCCCCACAAACTGTTCAAGTTTTCTGTATAACATTCAACTGATACTCTGATATCAAAGATCAATTTCAATGGTACACATTTTTAAAAGATTTCGTTTTATTTTATTTCATTTCTCCCCCCTTCTGCATTAAAAAAACTACAATTTTTAAATGCCAAAGCAAGTTTTTGCGAGCTTGTGCCTCCTTGCTTAGCAAGTTGCCTTAAAAACATGTTAACTGTTTTTCATTTTATTGCTTGCTCGCGCAAAAAATATTGCGAGTGTTCTTTTCGTGGCAAACAAATTCGGCTGGAATTTTTGGGGGGCAAGAGGACAGAATATTCATTCATTATTTAAAACACTGAAACACTTTTGTACTGCACTGTGTGTGCTTGTAAGTAAAATGTGAGGCACATTTGCCAAGGCTTCATATCATCTCAGTAGATTACATTGTAATGGGTGCTTGTTACGAGTGCAAAGTTACAAAATACATTACCGAAATTTCAGCCCAAAATCAATGCAAAAGGGACCCTTATCAAAAATTAAAATTTAGCCCAAATGCCGAAAAAAAAATTTTTTCTTTATTATTAGCAAAAATATATTTTAAACATTTGAAAACATAAAATAAACAGACAAGAGCAAAAAAAAAACGAGTTTTTCATTTATAAATACACAAACGGACGTTTTCAAAATTTCACGATTTTTGGCCAAAAATTGAAATATAGCCCAAATCCCGAAAAAAAAATTTCTTCTTTATTATTAGCAAAAATATATTTTAAACATTTGAAAACATAAAATAAACAGACAAGAGCAAAAAAAACGAAAGTTTTTCATTTAAAAATACACAAACGGACGTTTTCAAAATTTCACGATTTTTGGCCAAAAATGCAAAGGGTAACCCCTTATCAAAAATTGAAATTTAGCTCAAATCTCGATAAAATATTTTTTCTTTATTATTAGCAAAAATATATTTTAAACATTTGAAAACATAAAATAAACAGACAAGAGAAAAAAAATCGAAAGTTTTTCATTTAAAAATACACAAACGGACGTTTTCAAAATTTCACGATTTTTACCCAAAAATTTAAAATTATCTTAAATCTTGAAAAAAATTTTTTTTCTTTATCGTTAGCAAAATCGAATTTTAAATATTTAAAAGCATAAAATAAACATACAAGACCAAAAAATAACTGAGTCTTGCGCGACCATAACGATGAAGATACCGATATAATGCTATAAGACTGACACATACAGCCGAACTTATTACTCAAATAAATTATTAAAAGCATTCTTTTATAACAAGATCAAGAACAAACCAATGCAAAAATTAGCGTATTTTATATTTTACTATTTTTTTCCTTTAATTTGAAGTTTTTTTTTTATTTTTATATTTTTTTTTATTTCTAGATTTTTTTTATTTTTAGATTTTTTTTATTTTTATATATTTTTTTTATTTTTTTTTTTTTTTTTTATTTTTATATTTTATTTTTATTTTTATATTTTTTTTTATTTTTATATTTTTTTTATTTTTATATTTTTTTTATTTTTATATATTTTTTTATTTTTATATTTTTTTTTTATTTTTATATTGTTTTGTATTTTTATATTTTTTTTTATTTTTATATTTTTTTTATTTTTATATTGTTTTTTATATTTTTATTTTTATATTTTTTTTATTTTTATATTTTTTTTTTATTTTTTTTTTTTTTTTTATTTGTATATTGTTTTTTAATTTTTTTTTTTATATATTTTTTTTATTTTTTTTTTTATTTTTATATATATTTTTTATTTTTATATTTATTTTTTATTTTTATATTTTTTTTTATTTTTATACAATTTTTTATTTTTAACAAATAACACGCAGCATAATATAATTGTGATAAAAATATTTAAAACAAACTGAAAATGCTAATTTTTGAGGTGCTAATGTAGATCATTATTGGTTAGGAAACCGATTCTGAAACACGTGAAAACTCTACTTTCGATCCTAGTAGGGCGAATTACTAATTCCCATACTGTTATGTTAACATGCTGCAAGGAACGTATTGTATTTAAGAAGCACGCGGAGGTGTGTTAAAAAGGAAGGAAATATTATATTGGCGTAGTTATCTTGGCATACATGCTTCATATTTTTTTAATTCCCGTAAATAAAATAAAGCCTTAAACCAAAAGCACTCGATTGGCAACATTTATTTTTATTTACCTTTTTCCGTTTGCATTTCAACTGAGTTTATACAGCCACTCTACAATATATGTATGTATATTTACTTCTGCAATGGTTTACTTCTCTAAAACTGCAATGGTTCTACTAAAATGTTGGCAATTTAGCGTATTTAAAAAATTAGAAAATTAGCTTCAGATATTCCCCCATTTTGGATGCCGATATATAAACATTTCCGTTTCATTCCTTAAATATAAAAACCAAATATGCTTTTCTAGCAATCGTCGTAATAAAACGTCGTAATAGTGCTGGCCAAATACAAACAGAAGCTACACAAACAGGAAACCAAATTCTGAAGTTTAGTTTCTATAAATCCATTTTTCTATTTGCCAGCATCGTGTGTAGGAAATGATTTTTTATGGCCTTAAATAAAGTCAATTTTGTTATTAGAGATTTAAACAAATGTTTGCATTCATATTTGTTTGATACGAAATGCGCAAACTCAAAAATCAGCTAAAGATTGTACATCGCAATTTTTTACATATTCCGCTTGCAGACAGGAAAATAGATATACTATGAAAACCAGGATAAAATAGAAGTAAATAAGAAAAAAACCAGCAAAAAAAACAATAGAGAAAAGCAGCTTTTTCTGGAACAATAAAACATTCCATTACAACTAAAATGTATAATAATGCATAATGGGCGGTATTAATTTTTAATATGAAATAAAATAAAATTATATTTTTGTTATATTTTGTTAAATCTTGCTACATATATATGTACTCAAATATATGCACACACACACACAAATATTGAGAAGAAACTTTATTTTATTGCCATCAGCATTAACGTTTCGCTAAGGTGGTATTCCGGAACCTAACTTGCTCTCTTCTTTTTTTTTAGTATCCTTTGCCTGTGACTACTTTCTGCATTACTTCGAGAAGGACCAGATCATCGTCTTATACAGGATCATAATCTTACCCAGGTCTGTTCCCGTCATTATAGACTTTATCACGATCCGCTTGGCTTGTGCTACTACATGCCTGTTTATAGTAAAGCATCAGCCTGTTGCACTGATCGATGTCCGGTTTTCCCCCTCTTAGTATTGACTCGATGCAGTTTGACTCCAGCATTTTTTCTAACGATTGCTTCAGGAGTAAAGTCATCAAAGTGCCCTTTAAGATTGCATCTAAAATGTTCTACCTATCGCAATTCAAGAACGTGTGTTCTGCGTCGCCAATCATCTCTTCGCAATATGAGCAACCGGGTTCATATAACTTACTGCCACTGTTATGCCACTATTGCTAACCTCTGGTAATTCTATACCCGAAAAACGGGCCGTTCATTTTGGTTTTATATTAACCCTTTTAAACCAAATGTTTGAAAAAAAAAACTAACCAGCCAACAATTTTTCAGAACTCCGCAAACACTATACATGGCAGGTTTGTACAATTGGAAATTGTGGAAATTGTATTTTTTTTTTTTTTTTTTTGAAGAGATTAAAAGCAGAAGAACCATGGGGCTTGGGAGCTTTTCTCTAATTTTAAAATAGGTTTTCGCCCTGTACACATCCCTCTTCGGCAAATTTTTTACACAAATAAATGCAATTACGAGCGGATTCGCAATACACATTTTCGTGGAAGTACCCATAGTGAGAACAATTAAATAATTTTCTTTCAAAGCTTAGTTACTTTTTTTTTGTTTGTTCCTGTTTTTTATATATAATATTTAAAATATGTAATGGCTTCTGATCATGTAATTAAAAAAAAAATTAGGTGCGATAGGAGTTTTTTGAAATATTAAATTTCTACGGATTCTTCTCTTTAATTTGGTATATACATATGGGCACCCGAAATGGAAAATTACGTAACATCACATCACTGCGGAAATATGCCATTCAAAAAGTTTTACTAGAAACGAAACATTTGCAATTCGTGTAGGTTTTATACTCGTATTGGAATGTTACAATTCTAATCAGTATACAATTTTATGTATTCGTTTCGAGGAAAATATAAATTGTATACATAATTTGTTAATGCGAAACAAAGCGATAAATGTTAATTAAACAATTTATGCAAAAACTATATTATGAATCTATTTCAATGTCTTGTTCTAATTTATTTCGCCTAGAGGAATTTATTTTTCATGACAATATTGGCTACATTTAAGTCGCCGGATGTCTCTTTTTGCTAGAGGTACGTGTAATGCAAGTGGGCATTAAATAACCGGTATTTAATTTGCTAAACTCATTTGATATTTTATTTACTAATCAATTCATAAGTAAAAGTGGATATAGCAAAAGCAGCACTTTTCATAAATTTATAAAAGCAAAGTGTATTATTTCCTGCAGTACTACATACTTCCTCTATTTGAGACGCATTTCTTCACTAATACCTCTGTGCTTCTTTATAAGGACGAGTCAATAACAATGCATTATATTTTGCTTACAAAGTGCATGGCTATTTTGAATTTAGGTATAACGTTGTAACAGAATGTTTTACTAAAATATGAAATTTAATTTTTTTTTTATAATACAAATATTTACATTTTGTGCGACGATTTGTAGGGATCGAACGCTTTCATTTTACTTCATTAAGGCAAGTGCAAAAGCTAATCTTGCTCAATGAAGATCTTGCGAAAGACAAGTTAAAGGAAGAGAATCTAAAATGTTTAATTTACTCGTAAGTATATACATATGAATATATATACATATGTATGTTCATATCGTTAGCCTCCAGAAGAAAGGTTGTAACAAACATTTTTTTTTTTTTTGTATATTCAGTTCATACAGTGAAATCACTAAAAATATATATTACCAATATGTTTACATACATACGTATGTAAATAAAAGATAATATGTGGCTACATTTATAATACATAATAATATACATATTTACCTTTATTATGCTTAGCAAAAGTTGAGTTGCTGGACTTTATTCCACTGCAATAATTTCAGCCAATCGTTGTAAATAAACAGTCCTTCATTATTTTTATACGTATTTAACTAAGCATGCAATAGCATGCATATAGACACAATTATACACATATTCAGCTATACATAATTATATGCAAGTACGTATGTATGTAAGTATGCATAATGTACAATATTTTAATTTGTTGTAATTTTTTCTTTTACTTTTGCAGAAACAGGGAAAAACCACCACTATTCTTGAATAGGATAAACACGAAAGTAAACATGTATGTACATAAAAACATGGAAGGAAATTAAAGGATGAAATCAAATCAGGAAAAAAAGACAAGATAAAAATAAAATAAAATCAAAATCAACCGAATTTGCAGACAAACGGAAAACACACAGAAGTTACAAAAAAGCACAAATAAAGAAAAAGAAATAACTTTGCAAAAGGAGTGGCGCAGCGTCGCCTTTTACATACATATAAATATGTGTGTATCTACATACTTTTGTATATGTTAAATACACAAAAAAACACTAATAATCTTTTTTAACAACACTAATACTTTTCATTTAAATTTTAACTATTTACCGGCTTTTCTAGCTTTATTGTTAATATTATTTTCTCTCTCAAAATCCATTTAGTTTAGCTACATCACACCTGCACCATGCAAAACTGCACTCCTTTCTACGCGTTTTTTTTTTGTCACTTCTTTAAAACTCAATTGGATTTGCTGGTCAGCAATTAACACTTGTTTTCACACACCTTTCGAAAGTATACATTAATTTTACAACTCCGTTTTTTTTTATATTTTTAGCTTTGCCAACAACGTAATTGTGTATGCATGTGCAATTAATTTGTTAAACATTTCATGTCCAAACAACAAAAAAAATTACATATAGATTTTTTTTGTGTATATAAGTGGTGTGTATATTGAATGTAAAGTTGTAGTATGCAGCACTTCACATGATAACTTTCCGCAATACCCATCAACACTCGGCGTTTTCAAAAACAATACTGAAGAGAAAAATTGGTTCGTGCAGAAATTAGAGTTGGCTTAATGAGGCCTCACTGACAACAGACCGTTTAATACAACTGTGCTTCTTAGCAATTTAGTAATGCCGGAGTTTTTGAAATACGAACACCTTAAATTCGAAGATGTCCATTCATAAAACCATACAAACATAACGAATTAATTGTAATTGAAAGTTAATATAAATTTTAAATAAAGTGCAATTTGTTGATTTATTTTGTGTGTGTGTGTGTTTTTTTTTTTTTGTTATCGAAAACCGAAAAAATTTGCTCATTTACCATTATGTGGATTATAAATCTCAATTAAAAAATATATTTATTAATATTGTAAGTTATCTTTTTGGCCAATTTTTACATTTAGTATGAAAGTGTTTTTTATAAAAATTATCTGTAAAGTCCTAACTTTTTATATGTCAATAAAACAAATGTTTTTATTGCATATTTTGCCTCAACGTTTCGTGAATATTTGTTTACTTTTTCAAGCGATTTTTTTATGCATTCCAAAACTTTGTTCACTGTCTAATTACTGTAATTACAGTAATTAATTTAATTTAATTTATTTTGAGAAACAAAAATACTAACAACAAATCGTACAAAGCCGGTAAATGGATAAGTCACTGGACCAAGTTTTAGTAGTCACAAGTATAAATATGTATATAATTAAAAAATTACAAAAATTCATTTTTTACAAACGGGAAGTACTACATCAAGGGAAGTGCAACTTCAAGGGAAATACAACTTCAAGGGAAGTACAACTTTAAGGGAAGTATCACATCAAGAGAGGCACTTCACTATAGTGTAGCATAGTTAATCGACATTAATTCCTTTTCTAACTTCATTGTTATCCAATCTCAAATTTTTTTTTATTTACAAAATGTAATTATTTTTTACAATCTAATTATTTTGGGGCCGATATGTGCATTAAGTATAAATAGCTGTTATGCCATATACTACTCGGCAACGTATTTTTTTTTTTAAATCATATTTTTCAAAATCACTTGCTTTACAATTTTTTTTCTTCTTTTTCACTTCATATACATACATATAGATATATGTATGTATATACAATCAATAAGATATATATATATATATATATATTCTTTTATTTAAAAAACGGAGTATTTAAATAGAGTTAGTTTTCTTGACACCCTCAATCAATTCGTTTTAAAATCACTTGTCAGTTTTAGATGAGCTCATGAATTTAAATTTGTTTTCGTTATACAATTTGTCGTTCGCTAAAAAGTGTTTAATTTATTTAATTTTTTACAGCATACGAATAGATCATTATAGATCAAATAATGATCACAATAGATCAAATTAATGACCAAAATTTGTCCCAAGGAGTATAAAGAAATTATATATTCTATATATATTACAAATAATTTTGGGTTTCTTTAAACAAGCAGCTTTAGACCAATTTTTATAAAAAACAATATAACAAGAATGGTTTAATTGATCAATATTGCGTTATTCCTTCAAGTAACTTCTTTCGGTATCATACATAATAAAAAACAATCAAAGATCCAAAGATTTGAAAATATATATACAATCAATAAGATTAAAAGCAAATAACCAAATATAATATTATTTAAGTAATAAAAAAAATTTAAATAAATTTTTACTTCCATTGCACCCCGCATACAGTTAAAAGTATATATTTTTTTTAATTTTTGATTAGTAGAAGTATGTCTATTATATTTGAAATTTATCAGTTTTAATATTTTTGTTTTTTAAAATTTGAAATATCTAATATTGCGGCAAGCTTTATATAAAATTGAAAAATTAAATTTTGAAGAATATAGATTCAAAAAATCTTTCTCATTTGTTTGAAAAACAAAACAGCAGAGAGCAATTTTTAAAATTCATAAAATGAAGAAAGTCTAAAAATGTTACTGTATATTAAATTTGTTTATCTAAACATAATACTTTCTTATAATCTCAAAACTTTATATATCAAACATCAATAATTCTGAGCTTATTGTCAATATCCGCATTAAAATTCACTCTGTATATGTAGCGACGTGTGCGCTTATTTTCATAGTCTCGACATTGTAGCGATAATGCAATTTTTGCGACGAATAGTTCCTAAGTTTTGGACTAGGCTTGTATCAAGCACGTCCAGCCAGTTCTAAGTTTATTTTATTCCTTAAAGAGAAATAATTTAATTTAATAATTAATAATTTTAATTTGAATTAATATTTCGTTTTTTTTAATTTTGAATTAATTGTTTGAAAAAATTGCTGCCAATTGCAACGCCTGTTCGATTAATTTGTCTTATTACGAATACCGGTTACATTACGAAAAGTACTTAAAAAACTGATGGCACTATTTGAGAAAAAAAATCTGTTACGAATTCGCCGCGACAAAACAAAAATTAGTCAGTTGTAATATAATTGAGAAAAGGAATATTTCGGTTTAACCACGGAGAGGCATTGTTTACAGTTATTTCACCAGAGTAACACCACTTTTATAGAACGATGCAAGGGGATACCGTTTGACTCATTGCAAGTTATTTTCTTCTCCAAAGCAAAATTCCACTACATTACAAAAGTCATGTTCTTAGTAATAATTGTAGCTTACATAGTAATTAGCTTTGCAAGCGCAGATCATTGTACCAATCTCTTGCACAACTTGGCCGATAAGCAGTCAAAGCTAATGTATTGCATTACAACGGAGTCTGTTCCAGTGACAATGTGTTTAAACTGCGTTGAAAATTACACGAATATGTTGAAAAGCTATGACCAACTGGTCCAAAATTGTTCAAATGTGTATTTTAACAAGGATCGCATAAATTTGGTTGCATCAACGCAGTCGGTACTAACGGGTTTGTGGTCAAAAGCATTTTGTGATGGTAAGATTAATATCACTTCGGTGATTTTTTAAATTTGCTTCTATTTTTTCTACCGTTTCTGTTCAGATTGCTCCAACAATGATAATGCTATAAAATTTAAGGATAAATATAATAGCTTATATAAATGTCTCAATGTAAATACAGCGGATCCCTGTAAATCCTGTACAGAAAATTATTTGGATTTAAACAGTTTCTACATCAATTTAGATCAGCACAATAATGGCGAAGTTTGCTATGATTTGCAAGATCAAGTAGGTTTTTGGATTTTTTTCATATCATTTTGAACTTGAAGAATTAACTGATTAAACAATATTTCAGATGAATCGTACACGGAATAAATGGTCAAAGGAATTAGAATGTTGCCGTCGTGAAAAAAATTTGATATTATTTGCAATTGTTTTCTGTATTACATGCAGTTTGCCATTACTTTTCTATGTCAGTACTTTTTTAATAACAAGACATCAGCAACGGTCATATCAGGTGCTGTACGATGAAGGTAACTGTGTATGTGACTCAAAGCATGCATATAAATAAAAAAATTCCTTTTTGGAAAATTGTGTAAATTTACGGTTTTAAATTTCTTTGTCCGAGATATAAAGAAATGCTTTGTTTTGCTTTGCCTGAATTTCACATTCGTGATATTGTTGGCACAGTCACATAAAATTTATGTTATTAAAAAATAATTGTATAAATTTCCTTTACAAGCCGATTGTCAGCACGAATTCACTTTTCAGCAATTATTTAAAAAGATCAATCTATAGTTTTTAAGTTACACTATATTGCGTAATTCTATATGAATTCGTTTTTGGAAATCAAGTAATTATTATTTTATAATTTTATATCTAGTTCCACGAAATAATTCGGAATTACCATCATCATCGGGGGCATATCATACAAACGATCTCAATAATACAACACAATCCTTGCTTAATTCAAACGCTGCGACAAACAAGGATTCTACTAAGGAAAAAAAAGGTTCTTATCCTAAGGATGTTGGAGAAAGCTCTGATGATGAACCGCAACTCACTTAAATTGAAAAAATTTGAATTTTTTTATTCTAATATTTTATATTGAAATTTATTGTCATAAAAATGTGTATTAAATATTCTTAACACTTTTAAAAACATCGCACAATAAAAATTAGATTGCATCGGTTGGGTGTCCATAGGATACAGCAGTCTGCAAAGAGATAAGAAAAACTACTAATCCTAAATAAAAACGGTCTTAAGTCTGTTTTAAAAAATTGTTTAATGTTTGCATATTTCATAAGGGGTACGAAAGAAAGCCACTCTCAGTCAAACGTCCAATAATTGTGCAATTTAAAATACAATTGTAAAACGGTTAAATGTTGCTCTACAAAACATAATGAGCGAATGCACAAATATATGCATACATACCAAATCTAATAATATCTGTGATATGAGATTAGAAGGGGCATATATGCAAACTGCCATCTGCACAATTCTATTTTTCGAAAAATTTGAAAAAATCTGCACATTCTTTGTCATGTTTGGGAATTTGTATATTTAATAAAAAGAAAAAGATGAATAAGTTCCAACACGCTTTAGCAACATCCCCAAAAAAATTGTGCTATTTAATATGAGTATGCTAAATGTAATAAATAGGTTTGTATGTATATTTTTTTTAGCAAGCATACATCGTTAGAAAAATGTGTATACGTGGATTAACCCATTTTGGCCGGACTTATTTGTTCACCCGTATGCACATCGTTCCATATCCCCCTTTCGGGGAGAAATTCAGTTAGAGTTGCAAATGCAGCTTAGAAAAATCAGCAAAATCTGTACTCAGAGGACCTTAGAGATACTGTAATAATTATAAAATAAAGAAAAGTAAATTATATAAAAAAAAACTTCGTTTGAAAAAAGCAGCCGGAACGACAGCTTCGACTACTCCAAAAGCATACAATCTTCCATACATTACAATACGTTTAATATTTTTATGATTTTATTTCTTTCCATATTTCTGTTTACAAGAGGAGGCAATTCTGTTTTGGCAACTAGTTCAAATAATCAAGCGATAAGTTTCAGTAAAACTTACAGAAGACATATTATTTTAGAGTTATTCGTTTTTCGAAGCTTCATACAACTAAGCGTTTAGTTTCAAACATGATATTAATATAAAATTAGCATAAGATACTGGTTGGGAGGAAAGAAATCATCCAATATATATACAAATTATTAGCCTAGTGTAAATTAGACAAAACAAGTTACTATTTTGTAAAAGAATGGTAGATTACTGACGGCATGAAAAGGATATAGAAATGTTATTGATTTTAAATTAAGGTATTCAAAAAATTCAGTTTAAGCCAAAAATTATTTCTAATTATTTATTTTAGACGCAGCTATTAAGTTACATGGAAGAAAGATGTGTGTTAGCGTTCAAGTACAGAAACAATAGATTATCAGCAGATTTTCACCCTGGTAATATATTATTTTAGATACTCGTATATCCCCTTTAATTTCATAGAATTTCTATTTGCTACTGGTTTTAATAATTTCGTATAAATCATATCTTCGAGAACTTTTAAAGCATACCAAATGAGAATTACTATTGAATATTAAGAATAGCATTAACGTTTTTCAACTTATCCGGCATTGAGCTAATTTTAAATAAATTAAAATACATAAATATATGTATGTCTACATGTACCAACGTTTGTATTCTACAAATACTAAAGAATTAATCTAATGAGTTTCATAGACATCACATTTTCTTCGTATTAAAGTTTTACCGTTTTACAATTGCATTATTAGAGACGACATTGCACTTGTCAAGTGTTTAGTTGGTTGATTGCATTGGTTGGCTTATTATTTTATTTGAATGCATTTGTACTTCTGATATCAATAATCAGTCAACGATTGGAACACAGCAATCCTGACCGTTAAGCAAGCAAAAAATGAACTCCATAGTAGGAAGTTTTTTTTTGTACTAAACGTCTGAAAGACAATAAATATAAATGATTAGTTAAATATGTTTAAAAATATGTTTTTAAAAGATGTATAGACGAAACAGCAACTTTAAATTTGTTTATAAGAAATGAATGCACATGGTAACTTTCTTCGTTCAGATTTTTCTGTATTGAAAATTTCGCAGGTTTTTGTAGGAAAAATTACTTGAATCCAATGAAATTAGTTTTCAACACTTTTTGCAAGTCCTTTTAAAGTCCATTAAATTGGTAATACATATTGTAAGTCCGTTTTGAGTGTTTGAAAACTTTTGGAAAAAACACTATTTTAATTCTGTAAACACTATTTTGATTGCACTTGTTTAATATTATTTGATTCCTTTAGGCACTTGATTTATGTATTATTTTAAGTGAAAATTATATAAATATTTTAAATCAACACTTTTCTTATTTTTCAATTTAAATTTAAATTCCTTTCGCTTCTTTCCTTCTTTTAATTTACTTGCAATAACCAAAAGTTCGTTTGTTTCTTTTTTAAGGCAGGGAGAGTAGTGAACGTCTTTTATCGAAATATAATAATAATAAATTTCTTACTTTTAGTCAGTCTTTTGTTTTCATTTTTCTTTAATTTCATAGCAAGTGGCTCTCCACCTTAATTATTGCAATAAAAAAGTTCGATATAATTTTTTTTTATTTTTTCTTGTATTTTTTATATATTTTTTTGTGTAATTCTTAAGAGTTTTTAAATATAATTATGTAGAAGGAGAAAGTAACTAAATTAAGGTTAAATTCTAAATTAAGTTCAGTTATACTTTCAAGTTTTTTTTTTTTAAGCTTCAAATTCAAAAATTTTTCACACTTATTTTCCTTTTCATTATTTAATTAAGTTTTCATTATTTTTTCAATATTTTAGTAAATTTTTTTTGAGATGTTAATATACATATATATATATATATATATATATATATATATATATATATATATATATATATATTATATATATATATATTTTATTTTATATATATACATATATATATTATTTGAAAATATTATACTGATAGTATAACACACTTTGCGAAAGTTGGAAACAATTTTTTCCATTGAAATCTTTTATACACACATTTTATTACTTTTTTTTGTTTTTGTTTTCTTTCTTTTTTTTTTTTGTTTTGTTTTAACAGATATAAATCACTAATAATGTAGCAAAGAGTATAATGGAGTGGAGTGTTTTGTGGTGGTTCTTTTTTTTTGAAATAGCGGGCGTGTACTTTAAGTTAACACACTTTACAATTTTCAGCTGTTACACAAAAATTGCATTGATTTGATAATTTTATAAAAATTAGAAGAAAACAAAGAGTATGACTAAATATTTGGAGCACTTAACGACGATTATCTCGATAATTGCGTGTACTATTTCGGTCATTTCCGCTACGAAAGTGGCGATCGCGTTCCCCGCCACCACTTCGTGATGAACCACCCACACTTCCACCTCCACGATGATGGTACTCATTTGCGCGACCTGGACGCTCGCGCGAACGGTTTGTGTTTAGGTTAGAGTTGCTGCTACGATTGCCACGATAATTTAAATTGGAACTACCACCAGGACCACCGCCTACACTGCTGGCACCAGTTGGTGCGGAACTACTAGTGCCATTGCTACCGGCTAAATTAGACGGAAATCCCGGTGGTAGAGAACCGGTAGGTAAACCAGCGTGTTTCCATGCTGCGAAATCTTCGAACGATGGTGCACTTTTATCATAGCCAGGCGGGGGAGGCCGCATTGGCTGAGGTGGAGGATAATCTGGCAATGGCGGGCCATCGTAATATCTTGCCGAAGGTGGCAATTGTTCATAAATAGAGCCCGATATGCCAGGGGGAGGTACAGTAGCACCTCCTGGTGTTGGAGGAGGTATTTGGCCAAATGGTGGTACGAATGGTAGAGGCGGTAGTTGACCGTGCATAGTACGCATATAGTCTGCCAAATATGCCTCAGCCGCAGCTGTAGGTGACATATATCTTTCCCATGGAGGTAAAGATGAATCACCACCACCTGCTCGTGAACTACTACCACTACCGACACTACCTGGTCCACCACGACCATATGGTGAACCACCACGTTTATAACTAGATCCAGGATGAACTAAATGGGGTAGTTTGTATGGCCGATGAGGAATACCATATGATCTTTTATGACGTATTGGACCAACACTCTCACGACGATCGGCTCCACCACCAGTACGATAATTATGATTTCCTCGACCTGCAACAGCACCACGTGATGACAAACTTTTTGGGGCCTTATATATAACACGTATTCCCTTTTCCCTCATCATCTTAGCTGTTTCTTTCGATTTGCGCAAAATCGGTGTAAGTTCAATTTTTTCATCCTCCGGAAAAAGACGGCACAGTTCAGCTCCAACTTTTGGTTCAATTTCTTGACCATCACGCCCAATTTTTACCGGCTTACCGTCATTCCATGAGTTATATAAATGAGAAGTGCAATTAAAAGATAATTCTTTACGACATATCCAATCGATTTCAATAACACCGCCTAATGCTTTAGCTGAAATACTTGGTGGTAAAACCCATGATGGTTGCGTTAAATCGCGTCGTGATTGAGCGCTCATACGAGCAAATCCAGCAAATTTTCCTAAAACAGGAAAATATAATTGAAACTTAAACAATTAAATTTTTAAAATTATATTGCTTTGCTATGGGAATGTATAGATCAATGTAGAAACCTCAAAGAAAAATTCGAAATAATAAATATTAACAACCGGAATATTTGAAATTCTTAGATTATTTTCGAAACACTAACAAGTAAAGTAAAGATTTTGTAAAAACTTACCGCTCTCATTGACGGAATAGATTAACAATACATTTCGAGCTTCTTTAAAAGCCTGATTCAGATTTGTATCATTTTGGGGTAAAGTGGCCCAGACACTTTTACTCTTAGCAATTGCTACATTGTCAGCATTGTTGGACTTAATCAGGAAGAAACGTGTATCACGGAATAAATAATTTAATTTTGTTTTATAATCATAGGTAGAAACACCTTTACTACCACCACTCCCTCCTCCAGCAGAAGAATTAATTTTTTTTTCGGGTGATACGCTTTTCGAAGCATTTTTCCGACCGTTACGCTTTATATTGGCTGCTGAATCAGAGTCTTCAGATTCAGAATCGCTATCAAATGGAGTAGTATTCTTCGGTTTAGCATTTTCCTCATCACTGCCTTCACTTTTTGCACTGCCACTGACATTAGCGTTATTGGAAGAACTGTTTTGTGCGTTTTCAATACATTTTTTACGAGATTTAGATTCAGCGTTCGATTCACTTTTTTTATTTTCATTAGAATCGACCGAAGCAGAAGCTGGTTTAGCTGATTCTGATTTTTTCTTTTTCGATACAGACTTTCCATTAATAACTTTCCCACTTGTTATGGTTTCCTTTGAACGAGAGTTGGAACGTTTTACCGGCAACTTTTTTTCGACAACTTTTGAAATCTTTTCTGGCTTTTTCACTTTTCTCTTCTCTTTTGACTTATTGGAGACCTCTGTACTTACAGAGCTTATGCTTGGTTGAGAATCTGATGATTCGGATGCTGACTCAGAAGCTTCGCTACGAGTATCAAAGGAATCATCAAAATGCTGCAGTTCTTCAGCAATATCAGCTTCATTTTCATCTAGACCCAGATGCACTGCATCTAAATCAGCCATGATTTTCATTGATTTCGGTTAATAAGTTTTCCACAATTATTTGTTTATGTTTGATTGAACAATGGTTCACACTCAAGCACTGACAAAAATTTTACACAATTTCACATACAAAATGTTTTATGGCATTCAAGTTGTTAGAAAAAATATGCTGCTCTTCCCCTTTAATAATTCAAATGTAGTTTTATTTTCAGTGTTATATTTACTTGTTTTCCTTCTACTTGACATTCATTATTTGATTTTGAAGCACCAGAAAAAACGAAGAATTGTATGCATGTGTGTAAAAGAAAAAATGTATATGTAGGGTACAAATAATGAAGAAAAAGAAAATTTTCAGAACTTTTTTGCCGATCGATGTAGTTATTAAAGTTATTTTTCATGTTTTGCACTTAAAATTCTCACCTTTCACACATATAACATCGAATATTCACAAACTTGATTTTGCTTAACAATTTAGATAAATACTTTCAACATTTATAATTAATTTAATAAATTTTTACAGACATATAATCAGCAACATATTCCCAAAGAAGTTTTCATTTGTTAATGGCGTAAGAAGAGTGCAGACAGAGTATATAATTATAAACTTAACGAAAAACTACGGTAAGACAAAATGTCAAAGGAACAAGTTGCCTGATGGGGAAATACAATTGCGTTGTGTTTATAGAGTTCAAAAAATTCGTGATTAATTTTTTTGTTTTACTACGCTCTACTACAGACTACCTTTGCTAGGTACCGCCGTCAACAATTTACAGTTGGCAATATTCGTCAATGCTTAAGATATAGGCTTGACGTTAAACTTTCAATTACTTTTGTAAACAGTTTTAATAAGCGCAAATCACAAAACATTTGAAAGTCGTAGAAATATGAGTAAATTGAGCCAAGGTATACAAATGGTGATGAAGACGTGTAGTTTATGCAAAAAATCCTCCGGGGCTGAAGGGATATCTCTGATTCATTTTGGCGAATGGATGTCCAAAAAGGAAATCACAGTACACTATTATTGTTTGGTGGGTACGGTTATATTTTCAGCCGCATTATTAAACGTTATTTATGCCCTTAGTTATTGTCTACCCATTTACCACAAAATGGGAAAGATAATGGTGGAATATTGGGGTTTTTCTTGCGCGATATACGCCTTGAAATAACCAAGGCTAAGCATCGCCAATGCATTTACTGTTTGGATATGAATGCCACCATACAATGTGCTACATGCAGAAAATATTTTCATTTGACTTGCGGCCATACTAGCAAATGTCTTTCACAATTTGTTGGAGAATTCAAATCCTACTGCCATGCGTGTATTCCTGTGGACTTGTATCCACATGAACTATTTTCGAATAAATCCCAGAATACAACGGAATTATGTTATATTTGCTCCCAAATAATGGGAGCTGGTTCGGAACGCTGGATTTACGCCAAGTGTTGTGGCAACGGTTTTGTTCATTCCAAATGTATGAAAGTGTATGCCTTAAGTGCTGGCTATTATTTAACATGCATTTGGTGCAAAGACCGCTCCTTTCGTGAAGACATTAAGTACTTCGGCATTTTTGTTCCAGACCGTGAAGCCAAATGGGAAAAAGAAAAGGATGCATATGCTGACTTGTATCGTCGGCACAAACGTTGTGATATGGAAATTTGCAATTGTCCTAGAGGCAGAGATTACACAAATGGTAGATAATATAAATCTTTATAAAATTCTTTTTAAAAAAAATATATATATACATATATATATTTCAGCTACCAAATGGCAATTAATTACCTGTAAATTGTGTGGTGCTTTTAGAGCTCACAATCCTGCTTGTGTGCCAGGATTTGAAAGCTCTAAGGACATATTGTCTGAATTTAAATGCGACCTATGTTCAGTTACAGAACAAACTATTATACATAAAAATATTTTAGAAGCTGCGCCAGATTTAATAAATACCTCACTGTTTGTTATTAAGGATATGAGTGAATGTGGATTGGTTTCTAATAAAAGTTGTGAGAATAATAGTGTCGCTGCCAGTAGTGTATCAGAAAAACCGAATGACAATACTGATCCTAAAACTACAACAGGAATACAATTAGCATGTGGAATTTACACTTTAACGGAAAGTCCTCAATTTAGTCAAGAAATTACAAAGCCAAGGTGGGACCTGAGTAAAATAAAGCAGGAGCAGGATTCAGACGAAGATGATGTTATTGTAGATATAATAGTTCAAAAGGTATTGCATGCTCTTGAAGGGTGTTCGGACTGCTAAGAGATTGGCTATATGCTACCTTTATTTAATTCTATGCGAAATACTAAAATTTGATTTTTTGCGGAAACTAGTATTTGTCCCAATTTATGTATTTCTATAGTTTCGTTAAGAGAAAATGTTTGGAAAAAAGATAAATTTATATATTCTATTAACCAAATGTATAAGAAAGCAGTTTAGAAAATGGCAATAAGCTTATATATTCTCATTCAATTTTTTAAAAATGCTAAATGAAACATGTAAAAATAAGATATAGATGAAGATCCACATTAGTATTAAAGAACAATGATACTGCACATCAATAAAGAAAAAGAGTTACAGTCCATGGCTACAAAGGCATAATTGTTTGGTGGTGCTACGTAAAATAAGACTACTTACTCTATACAGATTTATTTTCAAATTTATAGTACCAATCAATTTGAGTTTTATCTAATGATGATTTCGATTTCTTTAAAACATTTTGGAAATCTTCCATTGTTATTTCCTCAGAATAGAAATCGCGTTGAAAAGCCTGCAAACCAGCCTCGTTACAAATGTTACAAATATCTGCACCTGAATAGTTTTCAGTTTGAAAGGCGAGAGAATCCAAATCCACTGATATTGCGAAAGGCATTCTTTTTTTGTATAAATTGAATATAGCACGCCTAGACAAAAAGTCGGGAGCAGTTACATGGACTAATTTGTCGAATCGTCCCGGCCTCATAAGAGCATCGTCCACCATGTCAGGACGATTTGTAGCCGCTACAACAACAATTTGAGAATTATGACCAATAGGAGCAACGATACCATCCATTTCCGTTAACAGGGTAGACAAAATACGAGTTTGAACATCGTTGGTATTTGAGGAGGCGGCCAGTGATCTACGACCCACGAGAGAATCTGATGAGAAAAAAAATTATTTAAATATGACAAAACAATTATGTGCTGCTTATGTAGGTACCAATTTCATCCAAAAAAATTAAACAAGGTGAATTTTTACGGGCTGTTTGAAAAATTTTTGCTATAAACTTCTCAGCACATCCCACATATGGAGAATATACTTCAGCACTTGATGTGGCTATGAAAGTCATATTTGCCTCAGTAGCCAGGCATTTTGCTATTGTTGTTTTGGCACAACCTGGTGGTCCATACAATAACACACCTTTTGGTAAGCTTAGGCCAAATCTTTTGAAATTTTCCTGCTGTTTTAGACCAGCCAAAACAGACACTTGCAATTTCTTCTTTAACTGCAACATTCCTCCTATAACGTCAAATGTTTCCATTGTTTTATATGCAGTCACGTCAGTTCCTTTTAGGGAAGTTGATTGAGATTTCATTAGTATATCGAGTACTAATTCATCCACGTTTTCTTCTGGTTTTGTCAAAACAACTTGAGTCACTTTACGAACCAATAAAGCCAAATCCGCTAGAACATAACCCTGAGTGTGATTGCCCATTGTTTTTAAAAGTAAAGGTGTAATATTAAAATTTGGCATACTTTGCTTAAGTAATTTTCTCAAAATAGAGCAACGATGATGCTTCTGCAGAGATGCTACAACAATTTCTTTTCCAAATCTACCTGGTCGTCTAATAACTTCGTTGATACTTTCCGACTTTGAACTGGTAGCTAAACAAATGATACTAGCTTTGGAGGTAAAAAGCCCATCTATTAATGATAACAATTGTGTGCAAATACGCATACTATTTTCCATTACTTCTGCTTTGTTTCCACTTGTAGAGTTCGCCTGCGGACACAGCAGATGAATTTCTTCATTCAGTATAACGGTTGGATCTATAATAGATAGAGGAAATCTAATATAAAGAAAAAATACATTTGAAGAAAAAAAAAACTAACCATTGCTTTTATACTTTTCTTCAAAGTCACGTGCAGCTTTAAATATTTTTTTTAATTCAGCTTCAGTTTCTCCCGGATACTGCTTAAGACATTTTGTTGCTTCAATACGAAAGACATTGCAATGGTGATTTAGCAAGAATTCTTCCATAATAGATGTTTTCCCACAACCTACAGCACCAACTAAAACTGCATTTAAACTCATGCATATCGAACGTTTTCTGGAACCTCGTTGTATACGCATATATTTTATTAAATCATCAAGTTCTTCTCGAGCTTGAGCTAATGGTTCCACATTCAAACATAACCGATCACTGTTAACCTCTTTATATTTTAAAGCCACATTTTTAATAATGACATTCGTCTTTTCCGTTATTATGAAGGAGCTGTCTTCCGAATCCTCCTCTAATTCAAGGCATATGGAATGTATGCCGTTATCCTCCAAATATTTATCTTTTATCAAACAACCATTTCTCAAATGGTATTTCTGTAGCACTGTGTTGCTTAAGTCACGTAAATATGGATTGTCCAACAAATTGGAGTTTTGTATAAAATATTCAGCATTTAGTTGGATCAAAACTTTAGCACTTTTAATTTCTTTTTCGTTTTTCAGTGCTATAAAATCTTTCATAATCAAATGATTTCCCACTTCGTAATTATAATTACTTACACAGCCATCTAAATAACACACTTCACACAAATCCTCCCTTGGAAATATTTGTGCTATAGCATGATATTGAATTCCAGACGACAATTCAAGGAAAAAGCATTTTGCCCATTGGCCGGGCGTAGTCTTCTTTGGAAATTTGTCTTTAGGAATTAAGCACTTTTGATAACTTAAAGAGTCTATTATATCTAACGATAGAATGGGCAAATTTAACGCCATTCTATTATGCATTTGACAAAAATTACTTGGGCAGCTCAAAAACCAACATATCAGATTTTACTACTAAACTTTGCATGAGCGATACAGATGTATTTTACCCCCAACAAACATTAATTGGAAAAAATAAGAATGTTAGCCTAGACTATATAGACTAATAAGAGCGAAACCTCTATAACCGTGTTTATATTCCCAATTTTAATACCGTTCTAGCAAATGTAGGACACCAAAAAAAAATTTAAGATTATTTGTATTCTATTTGTGTTTATTTTTCTAGTGTTTACATATTTCACGTGGTTGCCACCATATTGTTATCATGTGTGGTACGTCCGAATTTTGCATTAGAGAGATAGCTAATCTTCAATTTTAACATGCTGTCTTTTTCATACAAAATACAGAAATAAAAAAATTGTATATATAAAAATTTGCCGCAAAATATATGGAATATTTTTCTACTATTGAAGCGATTCTATTCAAAGTTCTTCAGAAATATTCATTTTTTGTGTTCTATAGTGTTGTGCGGTTAGAATAACATGTAAGTTACGATTCTTATTGTAAATTTATACATTTATATACATACATGCATATGTATGTATTATTTAATGCAACGTTTGTTTTAATTTTTAGGGGCCCTCGCTGCATAAAGGGATGCCCTCCGGGACAGAAACTCCATCATTTCCCATTAAATGAGACAAGGCTAGTAATTTAAAACCACTAGTTTTTAATTCAACTTGTACGTAACGAGATAGAAGTTCTTGTTAGAAGCCAGTATAACCAATTAGATAGTTCTGCTTTGTCGAATACAAGCTTCTGGTGCAGTTTTCGTTCATCTACTAATGTTCAAATTGGTTATGCTGTCCTTACAAGAATTAATTTATTGTTGTTGTGCACAGGCCACGGGAAAAAGTTATGTTATGTTAGTTAGTATTGCTTTACTAGGAGTAATTAGTATTTTTTGAATATGAAATAAATAATTTCCGAGTTTATCATATATATATTTTTTTAATTTTTTACCATAGACGTGCCGAGTGGCTTCGCCTTTTAGGTGCTAAGTCTTCAGGCAAATACTTATTTGCATGCAGTCGACATTTTTCTAAGGAAAATATCTTCCGTGGCAGGACTTTCAAATTTTCAGTTCCCAATAATGAAAGCTACGAACTAAATGCAGATAAAATAGTTACTTCGGATTTAGTTTCACCTCAAGTTCCAAATTTAAATAAAAAAGGACATATTTGTTTAGACGATATATCAATGAATAGTGAAAAAGAATCTAATCATTTAGGAAATAATTCAATTGTTAACGATTTCATAGATGATAGCAGTAATTTAAATAGCCCAAAAAAGAGAATAAAGGTTTTAAAGGCTTCCTTAGACTATTATAGGACAAAATACATAGAAGAAACCCGAAGTAAGTCTAAACTTAGAGCAGAAAATGTAAGGTTAACTTCGGAATTAGTTAAATGTAAGCATAGAATAAATAAATTGGAACTTGAGTTGAAGAAAAAGAATTGCAAGTCCCCAAAGTGACAAAATAGATCGGAGAAACTAAGGGTGAGTTTGCATTCAAAGGTGATACAAAAGATTATTTTTCATTGGCTAATAATTTATTTTCCTGTTAGATTGTTCATTGACGATTGTAAGATTTGCCCGGAATAAGACAGGCACCGAATTTGGTAAACGAAAACAAAGTTAATGGCTTTTGCTGGTTCGTTGATATAATATAACTATATCTTTAGAATATTTGGAAATTGCAAGTGGGGAAAAATATTGAATAAATATTTAAGTAGATTTGGTTAAAATATGATACTTTGTATTTTACAACAAACACAAATTTGCAACTATTTAAATTCTTTTTTACATTGTACTTTTGTCAGTTTCATTACAATTAGATTTAATTTAATAATAATAATATATATGTATATATTTAAAGGTTACATTAGAAGAAACAAACTAACAAGTAACAAAAATTCATTTCTTTCCTACATGAATTCTAAACGAAGTAACGAAATTGCTTAATAAAACAAATAAAAAATACGTCTTTATTTACAAGAATCTTAGTATTTAGTATATATATTAATGTATATATATAATAAGATTATATATACTTATACTTTAATGAATTACTTTCTATATTCTTAGGAATTCTTTCTAATGTGATTAACAACTTTCTAATTACCTCAACTGATTCATTTTTTATCTGCATTGGCATCTTACCTTTATCTGCATTCGCAAATAAAAATACATACCATTCTATTGGAAACCAAATGTATGCTTTTTATATATTTAGTATTTAATGCAATAAGAGTTGCAATTATAAATGAAGTAGACAAATTGTAAGAATATTTTTTAATATTAAATAATTTCAAGAAATCACTTATACAACAACCAGTTAAGATGCATATCTTTTGTGCCCTAGATTCAAATAATATTCTTAATCATATGATTCTTTAATATGAGGGAAAGCCGTCGCTCTAGAAATTATTACTTTGCCATTTTAGAGTTTTTCAAAAAGATATATTTTCTTTTTTTTTTAAAGTAAGATATAGTGTTACTTTACTTACATCATATACTTCTTTTGGTTTTTCCAATAACAGTGTTATACAGTCAAGAACTTGAGTGCAATAATTTCCCTAGTTTCAATACTTGCTGATAAGTATTAAATTCAATTCAAAGTTCCAGGTATAAAGACTTAAAGTGGTTTTTCTTTACAAAATGTGCTACATTGGAGATTAAGCAAATTGCTATAGTGTGGTGGAAATGTGAGACGTAATTGTCTTTTACTACAATTCAGAAATAGTCAGCAGAAGGAAGTAATAAGGCGAATTCATTACCAAGTGACAATGAATTTACAATGCTTTTAATTCCCATAGTTGGAATTATTAATGCCCTGGAGGGCGTCGCTTTATTCAACGAGGGGTCCTAAAAATTAGAAAGTTGTATTAAATAATACATATATAAATTAATAAAAGAACAATCAGAATCGTGTACTTAGATGTTCTTTTAAGCGCCCCACCACGAATTAATATTTTTGAAGAACTGTGGATAAAATATCAATAATAAAGCGTGGCGATGGACTAAGTGAAATTAGATAATTATGTCAATTATGGAAAATATCACTTCAAGAAATACAATGATTTTAATCCCTATAGTTCTGGAGTCCCTATGCTCTGGAGGGCATCGCTGTATGCAACGAGGGGTCCTAAAAATTAAAAAATTTGTGTTAAATAATGCATATATATAAAATAAACAAAGAACAATCAGAATAATATACTAACATGTTCCACCCGCATCCTCTATGCAACACAACGAATGAATATTTCTGAAGAACTATGTATAAAATGGGCGCAAATATGGAAAAATATTCTATACATTTCGCACCAATTTTATCTAAAATTCATCAGAAATACTCACTCCGTAAAATTAGTAATTTCTTTCCAGCAAATATAAAATATAAACTTTGTATGAAAAAGACAGCATGAGAAATAGCAAATATTATAGCTGGTCTCATACAAAGTTTAGATGTAACATAGTTGCATTTTTATAGCTGACAAATCTAGGCAGTACTAAAAAAGTTTGAATGTGGTAAATCCCTCATTTCACTATCCACACATTCGTACAATTCATTCAGACGAAAATGTGATATTTTAAGAAATCAAGTCAAAATTATGTTGCTGATAGCAAACTGTCATTTAAATGAATACAAGTTTATATTTTCTGTTTGTAAAATATAAACCAATATAGTTCCTTATATTTGCAGACGTGTCAACCGCAGCATAATCTTCAATGATTATGGAATCAAAACTTGTCAAATAAATTGGAAGGCCAATTTTATCAGAGTAAATATTTAAAAATTCCGAACTATGATTACCATACTATTTTAAACTATAAACAAACTTTAATAATAATATACTTACTTTTTTTCGTCTTTAAATTTTTTTACTTCAAAGTTTTGTTCCAATTTTTTATTTCACAGATATATTTTCAAATTCCTAAACTACCTAAAATATAATCCAGCCGCATAAATTCAAAGGAAGCATTGCAAACTTTCGTGCCATATTAAATATCATATTGGCATGCACTTATGTATTTGTGTAAAAATTATTAAAAATGCCCCATTTTTTCAAAGCACAAGTACGTGTTATTGTTAGTGACCGATATTCACATCTGTAAATACAAAAAAAAAACATCTGCTTTCTTGCCGTCACCTGTTTTCCATTCGCCTTGCTATGTATCACGTTTTTCAATGCTTGTGTTGGTGACAATATAATCCTTTTTAGGCGAGAAGTAATAATCTGGCAACTTTCGATTACTATACACAATTGAATTTGGCTGCAACCAAACAGTATAGTCTGTGGCAAAGTGCCGGAAAAAAGTGAGAAAAATTTGCAAAGTTCCAAAAATTTGTATCCACATGAGTGTAATCTTACATATGTATTTATGCAAATCTTAAATATTAAAGTTATGTGTATGCTCGTATGTTTATGCATGTAATACAATGGAGACAAAAGGAATAGCTCACATAATAGATGCTAAAGATAGAACTAATGATGTTCGTCTTAAGGAATTGGCACCGTTTAACAAAATGCTGTTGTCTGCGCCGGTGCGAAAAGGTTTACATGCAGCCGGTTTTATGTATCCCACAATTGTACAGGCCACTGCAATACCTGTGGGCAAATCCGGTTTGGGTAAGTGAACAAAAGAATTAACTTCATTCCATAAAAGTAAATTGTTTTTGAACTTCGTAGATCTATTAATTCAGTCTAAGTCTGGCACAGGGAAAACATTAATTTTTTCCACTATTGTGTTGGAATTCTACCAAAGTGATATTCGTGAACCGCAATCGTTAATTGTCGCCCCAACACGTGAAATTGCTATACAAATTGCAGAAATTATTAATGAAATTGGTAAATATTGTACAGGATTTCGTGCTGCATGTGTGATTGGTGGCTTGAATGTGGCTGAAGATCGCCAAAGTTTACGGGGAGCAAAATGTGTTGTAGGAACTCCGGGAAGAATTTTGCATCTACTTCAAAATGATGTTTTAAACACATCTCAAATTGCACAGTTAGTTATAGATGAAGCCGATAAAATGTATACTCATGCATTTCGTCAGGATTTAGATAGAATACGTAAAGCGTTGCCGAACCAAAAGCAGATAATAGCATGTAGTGCTACATTCATAGACAATCTAGATCGGGAATTGGCTAAAATAATGAAGAATCCTTTACTAATATCAACTGAAGCACGTGCTACAATGTTGGTAGGGATAAAACAGTTCGTTTACGAATTGCCTGAGCAAAAAACCAGTATATTGGAAATGCAACAAAAATTGGAGGCGGTCCGTCACATCTTTGGTAGAATATCCTTTAAGCAATGTTTAATATTTGCGGGTTCACAATGTAGAGCGAGCTCTTATCGCAATTATTTGGAAAAAGATGGTTGGTTTTGCGAAGTGATAACTGGAGCTCAAAATCAAAAATTGCGATTGGAAAGTTTCCGTAAATTTCGTGAGTTCAAAACACGTATATTGATAGCAACGGACTTAATGGCTCGAGGTGTAGATTATGAGCATGTAGATCTGGTCATTAATCTTGAGTTACCAACAGATGTAGTCACTTATCTTCATAGAGTAGGAAGAGCCGGGCGATTTGGTTCCCATGGCGTAGCCATTAATATCCTAGCTTCAAAAAAAGACCATCAAATATTTAGAAGCCTTCTAACAGAATTGGGAACAGGCTTGGATGTTTTGAAATTTCCTTTGAAAGATCAATCGGAAAAAGAGCCCAGAGATATAATGAATTTTAATGATTCTAACGAAGATGTTAATTATTTCGGTATTTATGAAAATGATGAACAAAAATTATTGGCACCCTTAGCCTCTCAAGATAATACAACACTTAGTTCTTCGTTATCGGATAATAAGGAAAATCTTTCGAGCAATATTTCATCCAATCAAGAATCATCTATTGATACAAATACTTTTCTTGTCAACTCGAAGGACAGTGCTTTGCAAGTGCCCAACTTTTGCAGCAGCGAACAAATAATTGCAGAAAAAATTGTTGAGTCTCCGTCAAAAAATGTTAATTCTATGGAGGAATTGCATATTTTAGATACACCTCCACCACCACCAAATCCATCAGAAAATGTAAATCCTGCTGTTGAATCTTATAACAGTTCATCAAATCATCTGTTAACATCCAATACTATTGATGATGCCAGTAGTATTGCGGCAGATAGTTTGCGCAGCAGCCAACAGGATATTTCTCGTTACCAATCAATTTTAATGCAAAAGTCAGCCATACCAACATTAGTAGAGTTCTTAGTCGATAGGCATGCTTCAAACGATTCTCAAACCAAGGAAAATGGGGAACACTGCACAAAAATAGACTTGTTTGACGCCTACACTAAGGAGGTTTTAAACAATAACGAATCTGAGACCGAGGTAAGTTATTTTATAAAAACTTTAATTACTTAAAATTTAAATCAGGACCACAACATTTTGTTTCTCATAATTTCCCCATTGTTTATAATTACAAAAAAAAAACACCTCATCAAATTTAATTTTTTATAAAAATTAAACATTTTTTTTAAGGCGGCTCTTATCTCAGATGAACCGAAATTGTCCTCTAATAAATTGACTCAGCTAAAGTCTTTACTGATCGATGAAGCTGAGGAAAAATCTCACATTGATGGCTTAAAAGATCCATATTCTGATTTTGCTAATTTTCAAGAAGACGAAATGTCTTCTTCTGTATCTGAAGATATTGATAAACAAACTTTCATTTTATCTGTGGCTACACCTTCTATACAACAAGACTCCTTTTCGGAATTACAAAACAACTCTTCTGATTTATATCCAGCTTCAGATGAAATAAATACAGTTACTGATACTCCAATAGAAGGGAAAGAGCAAAAGCATTTTCCATCGCCACGACATAATGAAAAGCCAACTTTGGTGGAATTTATGCCAGATATTTCATCTGGAGCAACGCATCAGAAAAACCAACCTCCTCAACATAATAATCTGCAACAGAAATTATCGATCAATAAAACAACTCAAGTAAGTAAAGATGTAATAAAATTATCATTTAGTTAATATTGTTATGATATTTTAGATTGAGATTCTTCCCTATCAGTCGCCACAGAAGTCTGTATCTCGCATAGTAAATGGCGGAGGTAATGTGGACCGTGATCCATCGCCAACTAATGGAAGTTCAACAGAGACCGCGTCTGTGGCTCACAATTCAGTTGATTCTGATTCTGATATAGAACCTAGTGGTAATACAAGTGGTTTTGACGAGAAAACATCGACTTCTGGTTCATCAGGCATTGAATCATCAGAGCATCATAATGCCCGAGCAGCATTGCAGCTACATAGGGCAGACTCCTATACATCCAGCGAAAGTGATTCTGAAGAGAACGACGATGAAACACTGGATGCAGATTGCGACGAAGACAGTGAACATTATTTTGATACCGATGAAGATGTTGAAGAAGATGATAGTGAGGAGGATGAAGAAGATGAAGTAGAAGCGTTGAAATATCAAAATAACACACCTAGCACCATTACTCCCAATCACACAAATTCATCAAATACTATAACAAATGTTACACCAGATTTCCTTAACTGTCATTCCGCGGCTTATTCTCGTTGGGTGGATATATATTGGAATCAAATGACTTTAGTGCAAGACTATGTTAAGTTTTCAAAACTTACTAGACATCAACGACAAACAGAATGAGTGCGCCACAATGTTTTTATTTTGTTTTATACAATTATTAATTTTCCTTTTCTTTATTGTTGTACGATGTGTTACAGTATGAATCTTGAGACTGTAGTGAATGAACTAAAATAAAAATATATAAAAATATAAAGAATTACATGGAAAAAGTGAGCAAAGTGTTAATCCTATTTTTGTAGTAAAAAGAAATCTTTGATTTGCATCACATGCAGTGAGTGCATTTAAAATACAAAATAAGTTTGAATAACACTTGAATCGGTCGTGTAAAAGACTTCTTTATTTCAAAATACACGAAAAAACACACAGAACATTTTCATTTTCAAAGTGTCCCTGACAAATTACTTTGTACAGAATTAATTAGTAATGCAACAGAAAATGGTGCATAATTTAAGGCGCACATTAAATAAATATTTTTCTTCGTTATGAAATGTTTGAATATAATCGTAATTGCACATTTTTGCAGAAGCAAAACAAATTCTATTATACTTTTACGAAAGGCGTGATTTAATACAAAAACTAAAAATATTACTTGGATTATTTTTGGATTGTATTAGATATTTACAATAAAACAATTAACAGTTAAACAATTCCAATGTCAATTGCTGCCAAAGAAATTGCTTTTCCGATCTGCGTTAAGCACTTAGCGAAAGCGCTGATACCTCTCAGGACCAACTTGCGAAATGATTAATTTCGCAAACAAATTCAAAATTCACCTTTGATTTGTGACATTACTTTCAATGCATGAATTAATGAAAGAAAAAATATTATAGAATAAATGTGCGTGTGTTTGCCGTATCGTTATATAGTTTTTACACAAAAATTTTAAAGAAATTGTCGTAACATTATCAAATTAACTCTTATGAAGGTGATAAAAATTTTAGATAAATAGTTATTTGCTGATATATCTGTAAAATATTGCCCAAATGAAACTTATCCTAGTTTACTATGGCAATCGATTCATTTCACATATATGATTTTGAAGGCGGTTTAATGAATTTTGATGAAATTTAGTAATAATTTTTCAATAAATGTGTTATTCTGCTTGTCAAAATCATCACTACAAACAGAAATAAATACATAAAAACAATTTCATGTCAGACTATGTCAATATGAATTTTAAATGTGGCAATTTATTTTTCATAATTTTTTTTTATTATATTTATTTAGAGGAAATTATACTAGAAAATTGTTAAGATAGAATAAAATATGAAAATCAGAAATGTGATGCCATAAAAGATCTATACGTTATTGAAATATATGATTAAAACGATTCGAATTTCATTCGATTTGAAATTAGACGTTCCGATTAAATTTTGGATAGTGGTGAAATATAAATCATTTAGTAAAATGTCCTACAAGTCGAATAATTAAATTAATGGTTGTACTCGTATAACTAAGATAATATTAAATATATTATTCGAATTCGTTGGGGTGAATGTTTGTTATACGGAGAGCTTTTGCTCTTTTTGCCTCCGAAGCATATGAAGTTTGTTTTCTAAGTTTTTTGATTTCTATAAATTTTCAGCCGATTACCAATTGTTTGCACGATTTTTACCAAAAGGAATAAATACTTTTTCTAGGACCAATTATTCGTTCTGATAGGATTTCCTTAACAATGTTTCAATTTCAATTTTGACTGTATCTTATAGAAACTTATTTGCACTGCAGCAATAATACAGCAATATTTGTTTTAGATGGATTAGTGACTAATTAACCGATTTTTTCTTTGTATTATACTTGAAGTTAATTTTACGTATTTATATAAAATTTCAGTTTGTAGGATTTAGTAAATAATTTTAATAAATCTTTGAAATTTGATTTTTCTTCTACAAGAAAATAATTTAAGGCGGCAAGAAATTTCATTTGAATCAACAGTTTTAATTTTTTTAATTTTTATTGCTAATTTTATTTGGAATAAATGTTTAATTTTAAATGTTTAATTTTAATGGATTAAATTTTTATTTTACATTAATTTTTATTTTAATTTGTTTTTTTTTTGCTAAGAATTAATGCTTTTGATTGTCTGTTTTTTATTATCCACAATGTGGAAAAAGTGCTGGTGGCTCGGCTACTGATGTGATTGAATCCTTTTTAAAACTATTTTATGTTTATTAGAGACAATGGACAGAAATATTGCCGTCAGTAATAGAAGAAAAGGATTTATATAATTTTAAAATTGTCTGATGTTGTTTAACAGAGAATATTAAAAGAAAATTGGAATATGGAAAATAAATTAATAATTGCAAAACTTGTTTTTAGATATAAAAATATTTTGTAAAAATATTTTGTATAAATAATTATTCTTCTTCAACCAAGAAATTTTTGTTAAAATAACAATTATTAAAAGTATAATAATTATACTAAATTTTTAATTATAGTTAATTAAATGGCTACAAAGCATTAATTGTAGTTGTGTAGTGCCAGGTTTTGCATAATTGCGTTTTTGTAATTCTCAATTGATTTTTGTAAGAATATGACGACGATTTGTATAATTTTCGAACCTTTTTTTTTGTTGAAACTCTACTGATGACTGCAGTTAATCAAAATAAATCTTATTTAATTAGTCAATGCAGAGGAATATAAACAATCTTTAACTGTGATTTTGATATAAAACCATTAACCATTAAAGCTGTCCAAAATCCTGGCCTTAATATAGTACAAAAAACAACAAAAAAAAAAAAAAAAAAGAAAGAAAATTTCATACTCAAAATGGTTTTTCTTGGCAATAAATTAAAAACATTTTTCAAGATTATATGAAACTATTTTTGAGAATTCTATTTCCATGATATTTGCAATTTGTTGCCTCTGTTAAATAAATTAGAAGTTGCATTCGCAGCCAACAGTTGAAGCATTTGAATTTTTAAAACCATTTTGCGAATTAACTTGGCCGTCTTGTTAATTAATTGGGCGTTTCAACTGGTTGCCAGTGCGATTTTAAATAAAATTATAAAAATCCTGATCTGCGACTATTCATATAAAAGCTTCAGTTTGCTCATATACATACAAGTAATTGATTATAACAACAGCTAAGACGGCAAGCACAAATAAGAAAAAGAATTTTTATATTTATTTAAAACTATTAAATAACTTTAGGTACACCTGCATCATTTTCTCATCCATGCTTTTCTTGTTAAATACTTGTATTCTGAAAGGAACAATTTCAATACAACGAAACTCTTGTAGCCGACTTTTATTACTTTATATATGTAAGCCGTTAATTTTTTTTCTTCTCAACAACACATAATTATTAGTTTGTTTATGCAGATTTGCTGTATGATAAATTTACGATATTTTTAAATTCAAAAGTCACCTGAAAAAAAACAACAAAAACAAAATTGCACTTGTTAATAAAACTGCAATAAAGTTGTAGAAAAGTAAAACTATAAACCAGTGAACAGAATTTAAGCTACAAGACGCATGTGCATGGCAATTGCCACGAATGCAAGCAAGTATTGGCTGAGAAGCAGCATCTCTGTAGAGGCTCTGAATGCTGCGTTGCAAAGAAGCTACACAAGAAATTTGTGGATTCAACAAAGTATCACTGCATTAAAGAATAACTAAAAAGCAAGTGATACTCGTTGCAACATACAAGTTGTTTTGAGTTGATTTTTTGCTTAGGATGCGCACATGCGCTGTACATCACTTGGCCCGCAAATGTGCATTATATTGCTGATCAGATTTCGAATAAAAATGGTAATACAGTTAAAAATAAACATAAAAAATTAATTAAAATTAATTTTTTTTAATGAAAAAAAATTTATTAATTAAAAAAAAACGAATTAAAGGGAAGATAAAAACAATAAAAATAAATTGAAGAAAAATAAAAATAAATTATCTATTAATAAAATATAAAATTATTTTGTTAATATATAAAAAAAAAAATATATAAAAACAAAGAATTAAATTTAAAGAAAATAAAATAAAAAAAAAATATTGAAATCGTTTTTCACTACAGTATAAAACAAAAAAAATATTAAGATCGATTTATAAATTAAAAAAAAAAATTAAGATAGATCTATAAAATTAAAAAAAAAATATTAAGATCGATTTATAAAATTAAAAAAAAAAATATTAAGATCGATTTATAAAATTAAAAAAAAAATATTAAGATCGATTTATAAAATCAAAAAAAAAATATTAAGATTGATTTATAAAATTAAAAAAATAAATATTAAGATCGATTTATAAATTAAAAAACAAAATATTAAGATTGATTTATAAAATTAAAAAAATAAATATTAAGATCGATTTATAAATTAAAAAACAAAATATTAAGATCCATTTATAAAATCAAAAAAAAAAAAATATTAAGATTGATTTATAAAATTAAAAAAAAATATTAAGGTCAATTTATAAAATAAAAAAAAATTTTAAGATCGATTTATAAAATTAAAAAAAAAAAATATTAAGATCAATTTAAAAAATCAAAAAAAAAAAATATTAAGATTGATTTATAAAATTAAAAAAAAAATATTAAGATCGATTTATAACTTAAAAAAAAAAAATATTAACATCGATTTAAAAAATTAAAAAAAAAAATATTAAGATCGATTTAAAAAATTAAAAAAAAATATTAAGATCGATTTATAAATTAAAAAAAAAAAAATATTAAGATCGATTTATAAATTAAAAAAAAAATATTAAGATCGATTTATAAAATCAAAAAAAAAAAAATATTAAGATTGATTTATAAAATTAAAAAAAAAAAAATATTAAGATCGATTTATAAAATCAAAAAAAAAAAAATATTAAGATCAATTTATAAAATTAAAAAAAAAATATTAAGATCGATTTATAAATTAAAAAAAAAATATTAAGATCGATTTATAAAATCAAAAAAAAAAAAATATTAAGATTGATTTATAAAATTAAAAAAAAAAATATTAAGATCGATTTAAAAAATTAAAAAAAAATATTAAGATCGATTTATAAATTAAAAAAAAAATATTAAGATCGATTTGTAAATTAAAAAAAAAATATTAAGATCGATTTATAAAATCAAAAAAAAAAAATATTAAGATTGATTTATAATATTAAAAAAAAAATATTAAGATCGATTTATAAAATTAAAAAAAAAAATATTAAGATCAATTTATAAAATTAAAAAAAAAATATTAAGATCGATTTATAAATTAAAAAAAAAATATTAAGATCGATTTATAAAATCAAAAAAAAAAAAATATTAAGATTGATTTATAAAATTAAAAAAAAAAATATTAAGATCGATTTAAAAAATTAAAAAAAAATATTAAGATCGATTTATAAATTAAAAAAAAATATTAAGATCGATTTGTAAATTAAAAAAAAAATATTAAGATCGATTTATAAAATCAAAAAAAAAAAAATATTAAGATTGATTTATAATATTAAAAAAAAATATTAAGATCGATTTATAAAATTAAAAAAAAAAATATTAAGATCAATTTATAAAATTAAAAAAAAAATATTAAGATAGATTTATAAAATTAAAAAAAAAATATTAAGATCGATTTGTAAATTAAAAAAAAATATTAAGATCGATTTATAAAATCAAAAAAAAAAAAATATTAAGATTGATTTATAATATTAAAAAAAAAAATATTAAGATCGATTTATAAAATTAAAAAAAAAAATATTAAGATCGATTTATAAAATCAAAAAAAAAAAAAGTATTAAGATTGATTTATAAATTAAAAAAAAAATATTAAGATCGATTTATAAATTAAAAAAAAAATATTAAGATCGATTTATAAAATTAAAAAAAAAATAATGGACGAGAAAAAAGTAGAGGAGATAAATCGTGTTTTTTTAAACTAACTTAGTCTGCAAAGCTTCCGTTCTAGGCAGGAATCGAATCCGCGACCTCCAGTTTAGTAGGCTGAGGCAACCATCGCTGAAACACATAGTAGCCGTTAAGCAACATTCCGCAAGGCACAATAAAAAATTAAAAATGTAACAAAATACGAGTACAATACAAAGAAAGAGTTTGGGACTTAAGTCCAATTTTTTTCCCGGTTGTAAAATAAAACGACATTTTCGACAGTATCGGACGGAGTAAAACCAGAAACCATCTATTGTAACAGCCACAGAATTATGATTGGAATTTAGTGACAGCAGACAAAATAAATATTGTTTCCAAAATAAAAAAGAATGTCTTCTGTTGCGAAATACTACAAACAGTCTTGCCATCTTTCGTGGATTACAGTTTGTTGCATGCAAATCGTTTGAAGGGTTTGGAAGTGGCCTGTTTCTATCACTTTTTCCAAATTCGCTGCATTGGGCCTCAGAGGATTGAGCATGACAAACGTACCAGTACATTTTACGACTATCGCTTTACGCGTCATCACCAAAAGTTGACTCGCAGTGGCCTACCGACTATCGAAATACTCTTTAATCATTATGTGTAATTAATTATGCTTGTGTGAGTGACACGAACCGAAAAATGAAAGAGAATTTTTTTTCGTATCACACACATGCACAATATTCATATAATCACTTTGGATCACTCTCTCTTCAAAACACACACACACACACACACACAAAAAGAAACTACGAAAATCGAGCTGTTTGCGTTATATATATAGGAAATACCTCTGGTTGTATGAGAAGTGCATAGTAGGCACGTTTGCTTGCATAAACTTGCAATTGCTATAAAAGTAGTACGAATACACCAAAGTACGTCACATTATATATCAATGGAAAGGTCTCGGAGTGTAGTTTTCAAAAATTAATGATTTTTTCTATTTCCTATCAATACAAATGAAACATTTTTTAAAAGGAGAAAATATTTAAGAAAGTTTTGCTTTATTATTTAATAGCTTTTTAATTAGTAGCTCACGGTTGATTGCAATGTGCTGAATTTAAAGCTTTTGGAAGCCCTAAAGGGCGCATTAGACGCAGGGGAATACATTTTATATCACATTGCGGTCTCAGCAAATATTAGAATCGAAAAGTTTGCCACTCCTTCTATGGTTTTCGTAAATTTTTCCTGAACTTAAATTCTTTTTAAATTTAAAAAAAATCTATAAAAATTAAATTTAAATAAAATATGTGAAAATAAAAATATTTAATAGAAAAAAAAAAATAAACTTTAAATAAATTAAAGAAGTGAACAGCAATCGATGTCAGACATTTAAATTATATGTTTTATTCAAACACTATAAATCAGTTTAATGTTTTCAAAGAGATTGTGCAGTTCTGCATTCAGCTGAGATTGATTTTCTCACGCTCCTGGTTGGATATGGAACACGAGTGTAATGCACGCGATTTGCTTTACATGCAGTAAATGTAACAAAAGATTTTAGCCGTTAGTTGAAGACAATAACAAACTGCACCAGCAAATAAAAATTGAATAAAAAAAAGAGAAAAAAAACAAACAAAAAAAAATTGAATAAAAATGAAATAAAAACTTAATGCAATCCGTACTAATCGAAACGAAGCAAAGAAACGCGTTTACCGTTCAGGCTCCAAACAATGACCCATTGAAAAAACCGCAGTAGCCTTCTTACACAGCCTTTAGAATCATCATCTAGTTCGTTAGTGATCTTACAAAGTATTCGTAGCATCTTCTTTTGCCGATAAGTAGGCATGCCCGGTCAGCTTCGCTATCACGATTGTTGTAAAAAAGAATAATTTATTTTTTTTTTTTTTTTTAATTCAAAGAATACACCACAAACATGAATTTAAATTTTATATTCTATTTTGTTGCAAATTTTATTCTTTCATTTGCTTTTAATGTGTTTTATTTTACTATACAACTTACTAATTTTTTTCTATCAAAATTCACTTAATTTTTTAGCGATTTTTTTCCTATTTAGACGATTTTTTCTCCTGAAGCTTTTTTCCTTCACTCTGGCAAACACATTATTAGTAATTTTCTTATACCATTTTTTTTTCATTTCAGCGATTTTATTAGCCTAGTGTATCGCCTGAGCGATATAACTTTTAAAGATTTTCTTTCAGAGATTTTAATGCGACTGCTTAAAGTTTGAAGAATCATTTTTTTGACTTTTCTAAAGTACCACCATTTGCTGGAGGTTTTCTCTTCCTTGGTACTGTGGACGTGTTCATATTAAAAGAGAAATTTTTTTAATAATAATTCATTTACATTGAAAATATAAACTAAAAACTTTTGCGCAAAGTAGAACGCATGACAGCTTTCATCGCCAGAAGGTAGCAAAAGCTAAAAAGGTATTTTCCGTGTTGGGTATCACCACAGTACCTAAACTAAACTAGACGGTAATTGTGATTTGGATGAAAAGATCAAGTCCTAATCGAACAACGTAACGTAAGAGATGAGGGGAAATAATAGTTTATATTTTAACTAGAAGAAAGTAACATGTAAAATTTGGGCTTCGTTGAAAAGACGTAAGAAAAAATGGTATACGATGCGTAATATTTGCAGGAGGTCTTTAGTGAATAAAATAATTCAGAACAATATTTTTCATCCATAATGCGATTCAATAACCTTAACGAAATTGCAAAGGCGTTACAATGGAATTGAAACTAAAATTAGGGTTTTTAGTATTCAGCTGTTACCTGAAACAGCTGTTTCTGGTAATTCAGAAAACTGAATGTCTAAACATTTTCCACTGATTGTTTTTACAAAAGCGCAAGTTATTAAACTAGTTTAAAGCACAAACAAATCGTTTAAAAATTATAAGAGAGTTTAAATAACATTATCTAGACATGAAAAAGTGGACTAGGACTTCTATTTGGTAGACTTTTGTGGGTCAGTGCTACAAAGTCTTATTTGAAAGTACTTGACTGTATTCAGAAAAGTTTCAAAAAAACTTATTGATGCCTGTAGGGTCTTTAGTTTTTTGAAGAGAGAGTGATCTAAAGTGATTATGAAGAGAGAGTGATCTAAAGTGATTATATGAATATTGTGCATGTGTGTGATACGAAAAAAAATTCTCTTAATCAATATGAGTTACGTCTTTATATTTTATTCTTACTGCAATGGAATATACTGCGATTAAATAGGAGACTTAACCTCTAAAGCCGACGCTTTTTGCGGAACCAATTTGTTTTGTTAACATTTTTGGCCTAGCAGTGCCTTTGTGAAATAATCTTGCTGCCGAGGTCTTTTCCGCGGCATTCAATATTTCAGGATTTAAGTAGAAGCCCCATAACTACTGCTCCCTGTACCCTCATTGCTATATTTCATGCTCCTGATTCCGATATAAAGCGTAGCATAACTAGAGGCCATTCCCTGAGTACTTGCCTTAAAAAAAATTATAATATCACTTTGAATGGCAAAAATTAAAATACGTTATGGAAAATATTTCTATAATCTCTTTAAATTTTAATTAAACGCTGAATCGGGGATTAAGGAATCTCCTCTGCGTTACAGTAAGAGACTATTCCACTTTTTAATATTCTTCTCTTGGTATTGCCACATGGTAAGAGTTTTTCCTAAATGAAAATAATAACTTAAGCGCAACATACACAACACAGTTTCTTTAGCGTTATTTTTGCACTAAAAAATATGTATTTGGCAACACTTGTTTGAGTATGTGCATACATTCTTACAAATCACTGTATGCTGGCGTTCGGGTTGTTTGTTGCTTTGCAGCAGTCGCTTAATACCCTGTGTGTGCGTGACTTTTGGTCTGAACTCTGTTGGCTTAAAGCGGCTTTTTGACTTCAAGTGGCCCAAAGTCGTCGACAATAGATTAAAAAAAAAAAACAATTAAACGTTGTTTGGCTTCCAGTAAGGAGCACCAAACGAAGAAATAATCTTAAGCTGCAACCAAATGCAGGATTTGGCTGTTATGCTGAACAATTACTCGTAATGAAAAATAGTGCTGCCACTATTATGAAAAGCTAAAGTACGCGATTTTAAATAATGTAATGTCACGTAACAATGAAAAAGCATAAGAAAACTAATATTATGAATGAATTAATTAACCGTAAGTGGTGTTTTTAGAGGTTTATGTGTAATAAATTTTTTTTTTACAATAAATAATTTTATTTTTTCATATGAGAAATTTTAGAGAGTGGCATCATAACAACTCTTTTTTCTATCGCTGACCATTTCAAAATAATTCAACAACGGCCTGAATTCTATTTCTATTCACATATTTTGTGGAATTGCTAACGGCCAAGAACATTTCAGAACTGTTTCTATACAAAAAACGCTTTGAAATATTTTTTCTAAGAGCAACACTCAGTGTTTAGCGGCGACTAGAGCGCACTGTGCACCTATTACAAGAAGGAGATAATAGTCGAAAAGTCATTTGCTGGAGAAGCAGTTACATCGAGCATTGTTGTTCAGCAAAACATTGGCTCGGATGTCTATTATGTTAATTATATGCTGGCCATTCGCCATTTGAAGTATGCCAGTAACAGTTAAGAAAAGAGAAAGAAAGTAAGTGAGACTTTTCTCAGTTTTATATTTTACAAGTAATTTTTATTTTGACGTTTTTTTTTAAATTATAATTTTGCAATTTAAGAAAAAAGATATAAAAGTAAATGAGAATTTTCTCAGTTTTATATTTTACGAGTAATTTTTATTTTGACGTTTTTTTTAAATTATAATTTTGCAATTTAAGAAAGGAGATATAAAAGTTAATGAGAATTTTCTCAGTTCTATTTTTTACAAGTAATTTTTTTTTGCGTTTTTTTTTAATTATAATTTTGCAATTTAAGGAAAAAATATTAAAGTAAATGAGAATTTTTTCAGTTGAATTTTTTACAAGTAATTTTTTTTGGCGTTTTTTTTTGAATTATAATTTTGCAATTTAAGAAAGGAGATATTAAAGTAAATGAGAACTTTTTCATTTTTATATTTTACAAGTAATTTTTATTTTGACGTTTTTTTTTTAATTATAATTTTGCAATTTAAGAAAGGAGATATTAAAGTAAATGAGAATTTGCTCAGTTCTATTTTTTACAAGAAATTTTTATTTTGGCGTTTTTTTTGAATTATAATTTTGCAATTTAAGAAAAAAGATATAAAATTAAATGAGAATTTTTTCAGTTGAATTTTTTCCAAGTAATTTTTATTTTGATGTTATTTTAATTATAATTTTACAATTTAAGAAAATAGATATTAAAGTAAATGAGACTTTTCTCAGTTTTATATTTTACAAGTAATTTTTTTTGGCGTTTTTTTTTGAATTATAATTTTGCAATTTAAGAAAAAAGATATAAAATTAAATGAGAATTTTTTCAGTTGAATTTTTTACAAGTAATATTTATTTTGACGTTTTTTTTTCTAATAATTTTGCAATTTAAGGAAAAAATATTAAAGTAAATGAGAATTTTTTCAGTTGAATTTTTTACAAGTAATTTTTTTTTGCGTTTTTTTTTAATTATAATTTTGCAATTTAAGAAAAGAGATATTAAAGTAAATGAGAACTTTTTCAGTTGAATTTTTTACAAGTAATTTTTATTTTGACGTTTTTTTTTTTTTAATTATAATTTTGCAATTTAAGAAAAAAGATATTAAAGTAAATGAGACTTTTCTCAGTTTTATATTTTACAAGTAATTTTTATTGTGGCGTTTTTTTTTTTTGAATTATAATTTTGCAATTTAAGAAAGGAGATATTAAAGTAAATGAGAATTTTTTCAGTTGAATTTTTTACAAGTAATTTTTTTGACGTTTTTTTTTTTAAATTATAATTTTGCAATTTAAGAAAAGAGATATTAAAGTAAATGAGAATTTTTTCAGTTGAATTTTTTACAAGTAATTTTTTTGGCGTTTTTTTTTGGATTATAATTCTGCAATTTAAGAAAAAAGATATTAAAGTAAATGAGAATTTTTTCAGTTGAATTTTTTACAAGTAATTTTTTTTGGCGTTTTTTTTTGAATTATAATTTTGCAATTTAAGAAAGGAGATATTAAAGTAAATGAGACTTTTCTCAGTTTTATATTTTACAGGTAATTTTTATTTTGACGTTTTTTTTGAATTATAATTTTGCAATTTAAGAAAAAAGATATTAAAGTAAATGAGAATTTTTTCAGTTGAATTTTTTACAAGTAATTTTTTTTGGCGTTTTTTTTTGAATTATAATTTTGCAATTTAAGAAAGGAGATATTAAAGTAAATGAGACTTTTCTCAGTTTTATATTTTACAAGTAATTTTTATTTTGACGTTTTTTTTTTTAAATTATAATTTTGCAATTTAAGAAAAAAGATATTAAAGTAAATGAGAATTTTTTCAGTTGAATTTTTTTCAAGTAATTTTTATTTTGACGTTTTTTTTTAAATTATAATTTTGCAATTTAAGAAAAAAGATATTAAAGTAAATGAGAATTTTTTCAGTTGAATTTTTTACAAGTAATTTTTTTGGCGTTTTTTTTTGGATTATAATTCTGCAATTTAAGAAAAAAGATATTAAAGTAAATGAGAATTTTTTCAGTTGAATTTTTTACAAGTAATTTTTTTTGGCGTTTTTTTTTAATTATAATTTTGCAATTTAAGAAAGGAGATATTAAAGTAAATGAGAACTTTTTCAGTTTTATATTTTACAAGTAATTTTTATTTTGACGTTTTTTTTTTAATTATAATTTTGCAATTTAAGAAAGGAGATATTAAAGTAAATGAGAACTTTTTCATTTTTATATTTTACAAGTAATTTTTATTTTGGGGTTTTTTTTTTGGAATTATAATTTTGCAATTTAAGAAAGGAGATATTAAAGTAAATGAGAACTTTTTCAGTTTTATATTTTACAAGTAATTTTTATTTTGACGTTTTTTTTTTTTAATTATAATTTTGCAATTTAAGAAAAGAGATATAAAAGTAAATGAGAACTTTTTCAGTTGAATTTTTTACAAGTAATTTTTTTTGGCGTTTTTTTTTTTGAATTATAATTTTGCAATTTAAGAAAGGAGATATTAGAGTAAATGAGAACTTTTTCATTTTTATATTTTACAAGTAATTTTTATTTTGACGTTTTTTTTTTAATTATAATTTTGCAATTTAAGAAAAGAGATATTAAAGTAAATGAGAATTTTTTCAGTTGAATTTTTTACAAGTAATTTTTATTTTGATGTTATTTTAATTATAATTTTACAATTTAAGAAAAAATATATTGAAGTAAATGAGAACTTTTTCAGTTGAATTTTTTACAAGTAATTTTTTGGCGTTTTTTTTTGAATTATAATTTTGCAATTTAAGAAAGGAAATATTAAAGTAAATGAGAATTTTTTCAGTTGAATTTTTTACAAGTAATTTTTATTTTGATGTTTTTTTAATTATAATTTTACAATTTAAGAAAAAATATATTAAAGTAAATGAGATTTTTTCAGTTGAATTTTTTACAAGTAATTTTTTGGCGTTTTTTTTTTAATTATAATTTTGCAATTTAAGAAAAAAGATATAAAAGTAAATGAGAATTTTTTCAGTTGAATTTTTTACAAGAAATTTTTTTTGGCGTTTTTTTTGAATTATAATTTTGCAATTTAAGAAAAAAGATATAAAAGTGGATGAGAATTTTCTCAGTTCTATTTTTTACAAGTAATTTTTATTTTGACGTTTTTTTTTCTAATAATTTTGCAATTTAAGGAAAAAATATTAAAGTAAATGAGAATTTTTTCAGTTGAATTTTCTATAAATAATTTTTATTTTGTCCTTTTTTTTTCTAATAATTTTACAATTTAGCGATTTTTTTAGGTTTCCGCTTTTTGCTTGCCACTTTAATTATTATACTTAAAGGGGCAGGATTTATCGTAGTATTGCCATTTAGACTATAAAAGCAAAGAAAAAAATAGTGTGCATATTTATTTTTATGGAGCATATTTTGTATGCAAAGGCTGGTTTTAATGCATATATTTGTTTTCTTGATTGCATGAAACTTGCAATCTTGCCTACACATTCAAAGCCAAAAGTGAGCAATTGCAGTCTTAGAACACTCACATTGTAACTCCCCGTTTGCCGTTTGCTGTGGCCAGAACGTGGAAAATGGCAAAGCAAATGCACCATCAAAGAATATTCATACGAGCACAATGCTTGCAAATCTGTTACTTTTAATACCCCTGTGAACCGTAACTGTTTGATTCCGATCCAAAAAATTGCTTGAAATTATGTTTACTGGTTGATTTAGTCCGCTAGTTGTAGTGCAAAGCAATTTGGCGACAATAATGCAGCACTATGATTTATTATGCAAATCGTTACTTAAAGACTTGAGTAACTTAAAACAGATTGTTCAGTTTGAGCAAGTGGAATATAATGAGAATAAAGAAGTGATTGAAAAAAATATATTATGCAGTTTTAAAAAACAGCATTAGCATTGAATTTTAGAAAAAAAAATATATATCTTTTTTTTTTTTCAAATTAAAAGGCAACGTTGGAATTTCAAATATTGAGTTATTACATTTAAGAAGCAATTACTAGTTAGCAATTCGAAGCATGTTACAGTCGTGTTTTAACAAAACCTAAAATCCATAAAACATATCAAGAATTAATTAGTGTATTGATTACACAGAGAAGTTCTTATTCGTTTGTATTCTTGCTGTCATGAGTGCAGCACTGCAGCACCGCCACACTCCACCAACACACACTTAAGCGAGCATTTAGTTTATAGTGCATGCATTAATTGTGCATTTTTATTTGCCCACATTCGCGTACAAAACACATTGCGATTATTTATTTTATTTTTCTTGGAAATCTTAATGTCTACAGATAAATGAAATAAAATCTAGATTTGCTTAGATTTGAAATTCGATAGGTTTTATGTTGTTACAAAAGCCGCTTTTTTACATGCATTTTGTGTGGCTGGAGGCACGTAAGAGGCAAAACATACGAATGCAATCATACACACATGCGCCGTGAACGGTTGTAATAAGCGAAACCGTTCTATTGTATTCCCACGAAAATTAAGTTTATGAAAAGTTATAAAAAAATGTATTTATATTTTTAGTTCATACACATTTTTTTTCATTCATCAAAAAAAAAAAAAAAAGAAAGAAATATTTGATTTCTGTACGTACGAGTAGAGAGGAAATTTATTGTTCGGGCATGGCCGCTACAACAATGTTGTGTTCTGGGCCAAATGCTTTCAAGAAAAAAAAAACACTCTGGGAATTAATATCTACCAGCAGGAAAAGGAAAGAGATAGTTGTAAAGAAGGGAGACGGTGAAGGTGGAATGAGAAGGCTTAATACTTAAGACTTAGGAACAGCTGTTTTTTTATTTGTGCGTTTGACTTTTTGTCTGCTTTTCTTATAGCGACTTTGGTGTCTAGTATACGCTGCCGTAAGCATTGTGTTCTGCCTTGCAAACAATGTTACCAATTTGTCTTCATAACCTAAACACTTCAACAATAATTAAGCCGAAAACGCTCAAAAAAGAAAACGCTGGGGAAAGAACTCGAACAATTGGCCTTAGGAAATTTTTGCTTTGCAGAGAATAAGATGCTAAGCACTGCCACTAAAAGAGCTTTCTAACAGCTTTAGCTACATTTGCAGAGCTAATCAACTATTATTTTCCTTAACGATAATCGTAATGTTAGTCTACATTTAACGAGAATTCAGTCATATTCAACAAAATGAACTAGCGAAAAATAAATTAAGAAAATTTCGCATTTTAGAGCATTTTAATTCGCAACAACTCGTTTGTTTTTTTATTACTTTACGACAGCAATTTTTCGCTTCTTATTTTTAACGATAACAAGTTTTTGGCTTGATGGCTTGATGGCTTTTAAGCAATTGACGTAGACACTTTCTCGCCAATTTTCTATATTACAAAAATTACTTAAAAAAGACTTGGAGGAGACATTTAATCCCGCAATGATTCAGTTGTTCATGCGTTGTTTTAGAGCCCCGTTAGTTACTACGTTAGAATAACGCAAAGATATTACGTACGAGTACTAAGATTTGTCATAAAATTATTAACGACTTTTTTGTTTCCTTTTGCGATTGCATAATATCGCAGATGACGAGGACGTTGAAACGAAAAGAGGGATGCAGCAAATGGTGACAGAGCAAATCGCTACTGCAGACGACACTAATTGCCTTTAACAAATCGTTAGGAGCTGGTGGAACGCAATTTCAATATCTTCTCTGGAAATCGATGCGGCCTTTTTATATTTCCATTCCAAAGGCATAATTCCCTCCAAACCCCTTAGTTGTGCTATTTAGAGCGGTTCAAGAACTTAAAAATTTAATTAAAATACACTTTAGTTTGCAAAATTGAAAACGCTAAAACGGAAATCCTTCAGCAGCAATCAATTTTAAACTTTTCCTCATCTCAAAGTATGGGGGGTTTTTCTCGATCTGCATTGCTCTGATATTAAAAATGTCTTTCAATTGTAAAACGTATAAGCCTGACCTTATAAGCTTATGTCGATGTATGCTCCACTTTATGGCACGTCATCCTTCATCTACAGACACATTCACGTTAGCGACTATTTATCGTTAAATTGATCTCTCTAGTAAAAATGTGAAAAAAGCAATTGTGCACTAATGCGTGTATAATTTATGTTCATAAATATTTCACCATCTAACAGCTTCCACACGAAATACAAATACTATTGACCACATATTGGAAGTTCACATTGGCGGTGCGGTTGTTGAAGGGGAAGAAAGATTTGTAGAAGAGGTAGAAAGCAGCAGCCTCTTTACACAGTAGTAGCGTCACGTATTTTAGATCATATTAAATTTTGTTCGTATTATAACACTCGTTACTCCAAATTATTTTTAAAAATTATTTTCGTACGGCTTGAATTGAAAGAAATTATCGTGTTATGAACATATAACGATACATTTGCGAACGGAGTGTGATTGGTGGAAAAAGACCTGTTCGTTGGTTAACCCAAATTAGCAGCTGCCATTAAGAAGATTATAAAATAATCCGTGCAAATAATAAATAACATTAACTCATTCACATGCAGCGCAAAAGTCTGAAATACATTAAAATTTAAATGGATTTCAATCAGAATCGTTGTGATTGTTAATAAAACAATATTATTATACAATCACTGCAATAACATGAATTTAAAGTATTATTATTAGTTTTCCGGTTAAAATGCTTGCCAACAGAAAATTAATGCAAAAACAAAACTGAAAGGAAACTTTAACGGCCAACAACGAAATGGTTCGCTTAAAACTTTTCGAACCGAACACAGATGTTTAATACTTGTTTTTAGTAGATGTACGTTTGTACGCCTGTGCATGGATTCAAATGACTGATATGAATGGATGAAATGAGTTGTTAAGAAACACACACACAGATCAATATGCTAAGATAAGAACGGAAAATATGCACCCTACTGCCAGGCAACGAACTGATGTGCTCTTATAAATGATGCGCACTGAATTAAAAATTATAAAATTTTCGACACTAAATCCTTTTCATAAACTCTAGAAGGTGATGCACAGGACAGCATCACCTCAGCATCAGCATGACCGCTGGCAAGGTCAGCATAAACACTAATGCTACTAGCAATAACAATGCGCCAGTGCTAATCCCCATAATAATGGAGTTAAATGTCTCTTTTGAAGAAAAAGCTAATGGAAGCTCATGATGAGGCTAGTCCAACTTATTATTCACTTTGATCCCCCTTTATACCTCTTATAATGCTAAAATCAAACTTAATGCTAATGCTAATGCTAATGGTAATACTAATGCTAACTGCAATGCCATTACCCATGCTACTTGTAAAAGAAATAATTATGCTAATGCTAACTAACATCCATAGTAATGCAAGGCAATTGCTAAGTTCAATGACAAGTAATGACAGTGGTATCGTAAATAGAAATAATAATGCTAAAGCTAATGACACTTGTCATGATGAGATTAAATATTAATTCCACTTATTATCCACTTTGATCCCACTTTATACCGCTTATAATGCTAAAAACCATCTTAATGCTAATGCTAATGGTAATGGTAATGCTAATGCTAGTGCTAATCGTAATGGTAATGCTAATGCTAATGCTAATGGTAATGGTAATGCTAATGCTAGTGCTAATCGTAATGCTAATGCTAGTGCTAATCGTAATGGTAATGCTAATGCTAATGGTAATACTAATGCTAACCTCAATGCCATTACCAATGCTACTTGTCATAGAAAAAATCATGCTAATGCTAACTAACACCCACAGTAATGCAAGGCAATTGCTAAGTTAAATAACAAGTAATGACAGTGGTAACGAAAATAAAAATAGTAATGCTAAAGCTAATGACACTTGTCATGATGAGGCTAAATATTAATTCCACTTATTATCCACTTTGATCCCACTTTATACCGTTTATAATGCTAAAATCCATCTCAATGCTAATGCTAATGCTTATGGTAAAGCTAATGCTAATGCTAATGCTAATGCTAATGGTAATGCTAATGCTAATGCTAATCGTAATGCTACTTGTAAAACAAATAATCATGCTAATGCTAACTAACATCCATAGTAATGCAAGGCAATTGCTAAGTTCAATGACAAGTAATGACAGTGGTAACGAAAATAAAAATAGTAATGCTAAAGCTAATGACACTTGTCATGATGAGGCTAAATGTTACTTCCACTTATTATCCACTTTGATCCCACTTTATACCGCTTATAATGCTAAAAACCATCTTAATGCTAATGCTAATGCTTATGGTAAGGCTAATGCTAATGGTAATACTAATGCTAACCTCAATGCCATTATCCATGCTACTTGTCATAGAAAAAATCATCCTAATGCTAACTAACATCCACAGTAATGCAAGGCAATTGCTAAGTTCAATGACAAGTAATGTTAATGGTAACGAAAATAAAAATATTAATGCTAAAGCTAATGAGATTTTTTTTCATACTCAGAAAACTATTTACGTACTTCCGCATGGCATTTGCATCACCTTCACGGTGTGGCGTTTCCCCTTCCTGGGACTGCCTTCTGTATTACATCAATCGGGAAGGAGCAGACCATCTTCCTATAAGGAATCAAAAGCCTTTATTTTTTCACATCTGGACCTGTCATTCTTGGCCCGATGCCGTTGGTCTGTGCTCCTATATATGTATTAATGTACTGCAGTGTTGTCTCTTTGTCTCCTCTTAAAGCTAATGACGTTTGCAATACTATATGCGCTCACTCACACTTAAAGCCGACAGATGGATGGTGGAAACTTTTAATCAGAATATGTAGGCTCTGATGGAATAAACTATGGCTAAGATGGCATAATAACGCCAAATCCAGTGCTAAGGCATTGGTAATGAAAATCCTAATGGCTAAGCCATTGTCAATGCTCTTGCAAATAAAAGAGGGTACCCGTGCTAATGACCATGGCGAGAAAATCGCAATCCCCCATGCTAAAGAGAAATCTAATATGTATCCCTATTATTGATGCCAAACTAAAGAAAAATCTGACCGAATCATCGGCCAGTATTTGGAATTTTATAAAGCAACGTATATTTAAAGAAAATTCGATACTTTTCCACATTCCCATTGTGCATGTTCATTGCGTAATTCAGAAAAATGTTACAGGTGCAGCTGCGCAACAACATTCCCAGTCGACCACTGACTGACTATTAAGCTGCATTGCTGCATTTTATTTCTATTTTTCCCATTTAGATTTTAAATACGTTTTTGCGCTAAATTGACTATTATGATCTTTAAGATTCAATCAGGCCCGTACTTGGGTTTTGTTAAACGCAGCCGACTGTGTGAGTGCATGTAGAAACGGTGCCATTGGCGTTAGAAAAATCAACTTTTAATTCTATTTATGCCAGCTGAATATGCGTTTATAGCTTAACCAACATAAAGCCTTGAGTTGTGGAAATCATTATACTGAATCCGGGAAATCAATTTTTATGTGGCGTATACAATACGACTAACCTAATCATTTATAAAATATTTAAGTTACATTCGAATGTACACAATGGCACCGGAAGTATTAATTTATTTGAAGGGTAATTAACTTTGAACATTTTGAAAGCTTTATGGAACGATTATGAAAAAGTAAATATAATTGTTCAAGATGCTAAAAAATGCATTGAATTAAATTGTAAGAATGCAATCGGTTGTGTTTAAAAGATGTTTGATAAGAGGCCGCATATTTCTAGAATTCCTCCGAGCTTATTAGGAAACCTTTAGATACATAGTTTTATATAAGAAATTTAGCAAAGTGAATCAGAATTACAAGAATACATGTGTATCAGAAAAAACATATTTTTTGAAAATTTTTTCACAAACAACTAATTTTTATAATTAACGGACCCATACATATATGATAAAATTTTTAGTATGCCGAAGATCCTCGCTTAGGGGTTTTGTTTGACCTTCGGAAAAAGTCTTTGTCAAATAATTTAATAAAAAAGAAATGGAATGCAAAATGGATCAAAAAATGATCACTTAATTCTCCCTTGACCATAAAGGCGGCGATATATTTAGCTTGAGGAACCCTAATCATTCAAGTGACTCCGTTCAAACAAAATTCAGTTCCCTAATAAATCGTCTATTATATGCGGCTGCTATTTAGCATCTAAAGCTGATTACAAGGGTGATCCTCTTTTTGGAAAAATCATTCGATCAGGACAAGTTTTTCGTGCAGTACAAAATTTCGATACTACGATCTCACTGTCCACTTCCATTATTCATGCTTTTGATATCGCTGAAACTGATTTAATTCTTATGATCAGATAAGCTGACAAAAACATCTCTTCTTGCAGCGATAACGCATGCATGGTATACAATTTACCTCACTGCATCTAAACCATACTTCCTTGGAAGATTCGAAGCGAAGGGGCTATTAAACTGCATTAATGGAATAAATAGTATTACGTACTCACATGACGTAAACAATTTTTTTTCTGTTTAGATTTGGCAATTTATTGAGCAAATCAAGTTTAATAGCGTAATGTGTTGCCTGTGTTTCCCTGAGGAGAAATTTATTGGCTACTGTCTCATATTCCTCCCAAACGCCCAGCAGATGAACATTTTGCAAAAATTCATATATTTAAAATGCTCTGTAGACTTTCAGAAATAAAATTTAGAAATACCATAATGAAAGCTTCATAGGCTAATGTGTTGCCCTTCTACCCACATAGCTGGCTTCCGCTGGAGAAGAATGCTTTAGATGCAGTGAAACAATTTGTAGAAAATACAGTAATCCTAATCATGAGTTTGATTTGCTGAGGGAGAATGGTTTGACCACAGTGACTATATTCCTCCCGAAAGTCCGGTCATACCTTTATAGGCTTCTAAAAAATTTCACCAATACAATACGGATATTCAATAAATGTAGTTTAATAGCGTAGTGTGTTGCCTTCATGTTCCAGTAGGGTTTGATCGACTAGAGAAAAGAAATGTATAACAATATATCGCTGCTCTCAAGTAGAAAGGCACCAGATCGATTTTTTGGTAGATTTTCTTGACAGATATCAACTAAATTATACATTGAAGTCACTATAAAATTTTATTGTAAGAAAAAAAAAATGCCAGTTAGGGCCTTTTGTAACAAAAATGTTATTTTAAATATATTGATAACTTGTCGTTTCGTTCTTACTTATCATATTGATGCCATCATCTATAACTGCGAGAGTCAGCTTTTGTTCAAGTTTTCTTGGCATTGTGAATATTTCCATCAAATTAAGCATCATTTATAGGAAGGTCGCTGGTAAAGTTTTCAGCTTTGCAATTATTCATCATTATCAAAACAATTTAAAAGCACAAAAAAAAATATTTTTCTTTATTTTTAATTTTTTAATCAAATTTATGATTTTATTATTTATTTAAATAATTTAAATATTAAATCAAGCTTTAGATTTTTTAATAAAAAAAAAAAAATAAAAAAAAGATCGAATAAAAAATAAAAACGAAAGAAAGTAATTTTTTAATAAATTTTTTTAAAACTATTTTTATTTTTTATTCTATTACTGTCATATTAAAAAATCTATACAGGAAATGGAAAAAAAATATTCCAGCGAAAGTATCGCAAATTGTAACAAAATATCGAAAGTATAAAAATAAAAGCTTAAAAAGCTTAAAAGGCTTAAAAAATTGTAAACAATTTTTAAAAAATATTTTTTCAAGCTATTTCATACAAGTAATTAAATTAAATTAACTAGAAGAAAAGATTTTAATGCATCATAAAAATAATTCTTGTGAACTGCCAACGACATTCTGCAATAATTTTATAAGGTGGGACAAAGTGAAACTTATTAATTCACCCTCCTTGCGAGAGAGATTATCCGTTTTGGAATGATGATTGCTGTGCCATATTCGCAACATTGTATGTGCAATTGCTCATAAATTTGAAAATAATATTATGGGTTTGTTGAAAAAATATTCCATTTGCAAATTCTTTTGATGTTGAATGTAATACAGCTCGTGCCGGCAGAGGCAGCGGAGGCCAATGGCGGCATATGAATGCATGCATGCGAGTATGTCGGTTTTTGCATGTGCATTTGCACTCGTACATGCACTTATAGATTTTCTATGATAATAAATTTAAAAATATTTCTAAAATAAAATTGAAAAATTAAAATTGTTGTGATTTTTATGTTTTTAAAATATATATATTTTTTTTTCTTAAGAGGAGCAAGTCAGGAGATGCCCCTACTCATGCAAGGCATTGTGCCGGAAGAGGGGGAAATGGAAAGTGGCAGAGAAAACAAAGCAGATTTTTTTACCGAAGGGTGTGCATGACCAGTGACTATACATTCGCTAATTTAAAGCTGTAGTGATTGGATCCAGGACCTCATTTAATAAACTCACTAGTTCAGTCTCAATATCATATTAAAAAATTTTAAATTTCCAAAAAAAAAAAATATTAAAAGTTAAAATAAATTAAAAAGTAGTAGAAAAAGCTTTTGCTCTTTTGCGAAAATTTTCCATGTTCGGATCAAATACTTCTCATATAGTTTTTCTGCAAAAAGTTTTATAAATCATCTCTGTCAATGGTAAAAAAAGGACTAACAATTAATTAATATGACTTCAATTTAACTTAATTCTTAGAACTCAAAAGCTGGCAGAAATTTAGTTGTCTACTTAGCAAAAAAACACAAAACAACTTTGAAGTAGGAGAACTACAAATGCAAAAGTGGTTCTGAATTTCTTGAGATCATTTACTGCAAACATTGAACTCTGCTAATGTGTTTTATCAGCTGGCTTAGAAGAATGCCAGCTGGCTGGCTGGCCTGTAATCAAAATACTTGGAAAAAGTTTTCGCTTTTGGAATTCTGTCTCATATCTTTGCGAACGAATTTCTAATATCGTTTATGACTCTCATGCAGTACCCTACACTGTGATACAACTCGCTAAGACGGAAATCTGATGTGATACCTTTCCTATTTTAAAAAATCACATCTAAAGGCTGTTGCTAGTGCCACACCATCACACAAGAATGATGCAAACAATTTTTTCTTCGCTTATTGAACTTTGTGCAACTCTGATCGCATGAAAATTTCAGCGATACTGTGTAGTATAGTGTATCAGAGCCTTTAATACGTAGCAACATTGTTTCGATTGTTAATTCAAAAACCGTATGCAACACATACCAAACCGCTCACACATGCCCACATGTTTACATACATATCTACATATGCAAATCAAATATGCATGTAGTTTAATTATAAAATAATACGCTTCCTTTCAATTTTCCATACAAAATAAACAATAAAACATTAAGAAATGAAAATATTTCGGTTCATTTGTGTCTCATAAATAATCACCCAAGTTAATTAAATTTTTCCCCCCATAAGTCTCATTTATTATCATAAATTTACTTTACACATTTAACATTTAATGTTTTGAAAAATTATAAACTCAACAATTATTAAAGCACACCCTACAGCCGGCAAAAATGCTATACACAATGAAAACAATACTAGTTTAAGTTACAAGAAAGGCTAATTAAACAAAAAAAAAAAAAAAAAAAAATGGGGAAAATATGAAAAGAGAAACCAGACAAGCAAGAGAAAAAATGATGTGCAAATACAAGCAGTCCGTATTTTTTTATGGCCATATATAAAATGACAAGAACTCCAATGGCAGAATAAATTAAATGTGCAGTTTAGTTTTTGATAATTTCTTTACAAACAGTCAACGACGAAAACAGCAATAATATTTGATAAAATATTTTTTTAAAAAGTCTATTAAAAGTTTTTTCTTTGGTTTGAAAAATTCTTTTTTAATTCAAATTTTATAAATTTTTTCTACAGAAAATGTTTTAGGATGAAGTAAAGAAAATATTTTTTTTGTTTATAAATTGAAAATATTTTTAAATAATTCCCGAGTTTCAAATATGTAATTGATTATATATATATGACCATCTAGTTTGACTCGAGTTTGAATGCTGACACTGTGATCATTCAGACTAATAATTATCCAAATAATTTATTTTTTTTTTTCAGAATTTTAGAAAGTGAAAAATTATGAAAATAATAATTTTAAAAATGAGACCATATGTTATTTAATTGCTTTAGGAGCCGCACTTGCGCCCCACTGTGGCTGCTAGACATCAATAAAATTATTGTCAATTTTTTTTTTTTTTTTTTTGAATTTAAAAATTTCGTAAAAGCTTCCCCTCCTCTAAGCGTGTTGTTTTCCATACAAAAGAATTTTTTTCTGTGTGTTCGTTTAATACACGCCAGAGTGGCTAAAATGATTTAAGTAGGGTGTAGTGTAGTTGGCCATGTACATATCTGATCGGAACAATTAAGAAATAAATATTTCTGTCATTAAATCGCTCGTAAAATATTTGGCTACATTAGATGAGTGTGACTGCAGAGTAGTAGAGTCTTTCTGTCATGATATCATACGGCAAATACGTACGCACGTACTGTGTTAGTAGTGCAATTATAATGAATTATTGCATTTCTGAGCAGATATACTCGTACAATTACATATATAAACTTTTTTTGTTTTTCTTTTTTTTGGGTCCTGTTACACAGTGTGTCTTCGTCTTCCTTTTAAAATGCTCGTTATGTTATTTTATTTAATTTTTTGTGTTTGTGAAAATATCTTTTCTACATGCAATTTTGTTGCACTTTTCTGAAATGTTTCTTCTGGCTGTCATTTCGAAAATTGAAATTTATGCGTTATTTGGTGGTAGAAGTATTTAAATTGGTTTTTATTCCCGGTTTAAGGCTGTCATAGATGTCATTAGTCAACATAAAAGACATTTTATTGCTATTTAAATATGATAAATATGCAACTGCAAGAAACTGCAATGTTAATCATCGGTATCATCGTCTCCAATAAACTCTCACACTCATTTCGTAGACTTGATAATTATTTTGCTTATTTTGTTTTGAGAAACAAAGAAAGATCTTGTAGTTTCTGCTTTTTTTTTGTTTTATTTTTTTTATTTAAAAAATGCGTGGAGTTGTTGGTTTGCTTGGCAGTATTTTAAAATTCTCAAAATTTTAAGTTATTTTTCTTTTTCGTTGACAACATTGTTTTACCTGACAGCACTTTGGCGTCTTACGCTTTAGTGTTGCAAGCATAAACTGTGAAATGTGTGTTTTTCATTTAAATTTTTATTTTATTTTATTTTGTTATTTTCTTTTTATTATTATAATTCATCTTCGTTAAAAAAAAACAAAATTTTTCCCATTAAAATACTTCAATGGGAGCGGTATAACTTGTTCAGGCAATTACACTAGCAGTGATCTATTGCACAGTGTTGCGAATTGGGGTCAAATTTTAATTAAAAGAAGAAGAGATATTTTTAAGGAAATAGAACTTGTAACGAAGATATTAAGGTTATAAGTAAAATAAGCAAATATTAAACTAATTTTTATTTGAATAATAACTGCAATATGCACTCAGTCCTCTTCCTTTGCTTGAAAATAAGCTTGAAAAAGAGTAATCCCGAATATTATGGTTTCATTAACTGAACGTTTTCTTAATTCAACTTTTTTTAATTTCATTGATCTTTTTTTTTTTTTTTTTTTGAGTTGTTAGTTCTACTGGCAGAATTCTTGGAGTGTATACACAAGTCAAAACTGCTTACCAATTACTGCATGGTTCTATAGTAGAAATGGTCGAATATTTTCGCTTTACTGCATCTCTCATTTAGAATAGGAAATTTTGACGACTGTGCAGCATAACAGACAAATAATAAAAAATTCTAAAATTCTAAAATGCAAAATGAAAAAAAATTATACAGCAAGCAAATACCAACCATATAATTAACGCAAATTGTTTATATTTTTTTTTTTTTTTTTTTTTTTTTTTTTTTTTTTTTTTTTTTTTTTTTTTTTTTTTTTTTTTTTTTTTTTGTAATTCCACTGACTTAAAATTCCACTTGTTGGAAAAACTATTTTAAAACAAAATTTATTCACAGACATATTTTTTAATGAATTCCCCATAAAATACATTGTTGTGCTCAAATGGCATACTGGCTACAATAAATTTATTTTATTACACCTCAAACTTATTTTGTGATAATAAATTAAGAACAAATCCATAAAAAAAAAAGAAAAAAAAAACTATTTACCACCTGAATATTTTATAATCTCAAGGAAAAAAATTTAAAAATATAATAACAAATATTTTCCCCTTTCAAATTTATCAAAATTAATAAATCCTTTCAAGCCAACTCAACTATCAACGACAATTAACGTAAATTATTGTTAACAATTTCGAATTGAATTGAACTGACTCGAAACGAATTTAACTGAATATTTATTTTTAGGAAAGATATTGAGATAAATGTGGCGATTTTAAAACAAAAGAAATAAAATTTAAAACCAAAAAAAGAAGAAAAAAAAAAAAACAAAATAAGAAACCAAAATCCCGTATAATAACATGACTTAATTAATTTGCATTCCGTAAATATTTGGTGTTAAAGTTAAAAACTTACAAATAAATAAAATTTATAAAAAAAAAAATTAAAAATAAAAAATAAAAAATTAAAAAAAAACCCACACTAGGCTGCAGCTACGAGTACAATGAAAACTATTTAGCCATACGAGCCGAATAAGCTTCTACAGCTGCAAGGTTGCTTGGATAAATATTGTTGCCTGATTATAGCTTTGATGGTTGGTTCTCAAAATCAAAGTATCCGGCAGTTGGTTAGTGCGCGCAAAAAAAGAACAACAACAGCAAGAAGAAAAAAACAAATGCAATATTTATGTTCTAATTTCGAACGCGTTTAACAAATGGAGACATAAAATTTAGACAGCTTTTGTTTTTTTCTTTTTTTTCTTTTTTTTTTTTTGTTTTTTTCTTGGCTTTATTTTGTTTTCCTTCAATTGGCGTTGATTTGGCTCTGTTGTGTAGAGTTGTGTAGAAAATTCTTGCCGGTAATTGAACCGGATTTTTCCCCAAATGTGTGTATTTTGTTTGGAATTTATGTCTGCGATCAAAATTAATTATGCCAATAGAAATCGTTATGTGTACGGCATGAAATAAAAAAATGATAAAAAGCATATTTTTTTTCGCTCTTTGCCATCCAGGTGTGCACAAACTTTTGGGCACCCACTGTGTGCCGCATAATGTGCGAAAGTTATACAGACTGAATATTAAGTCCACCCATATACACTTTAAAATTCATATATGTATGCACATATTGCCCAATGGAAATGGTAGATTTTTTCACCTTTTACATCAATCGATTAATTTATCCCAGAATCACAAAAAAAAAAAAAAATAATAATATTCGTTTCGCTGCTTAAAATAAATTTTTAGTAAATTCGTAAATATAATAATTATTTTTAAATTTTAATTTATTGAAATTAATTAATTAAGTGTAGCCGACACGCAGTCACCACTTAATAATTCTATAAATAATCTTTTATAATATTTAATCGATTAATAATAGAAATTAATAGAGATTATGTGACTCATGAATACTCGCCCTAATAAATTTTAAAATAATTTCTTATAATAATTAATCAGTTTTCTTTATATAAAATAAATTTAATTTATAAATAAGTTTGTTAATCTGTCTCCAGTTCGCTAACTTAATACTCGTGTGACGGTACCAGTTCACAATTTTTGGAAGTTTTTCCTAAATAACAATAAAAAAAAATTCTTTACGAGTCATAAAAAAATATTAATCGATCTTAAGCAATAATGATCAACTTCAATTTATTGAAATTTATTGAAAGCAAGGCCGTTTATTCGTTAATTGTTTTTTTTTTGGACTTTCATGCCCCCACGCCTTTTAAATGAAGTGCAACATGCTAATGAACTGGTAGCGATTTCACAGGATTTGGCAGGAAGCGAAAAGATAAAAGGGAATTTTTTCACAAGGATCAAGGATTAAGGATGATAAGGTAGACTCGCCAGATATGGCTCTGGCTGAATTCTGCTAGGGACATTGCGCTGGGGCCAAAGAAGTCAAGTCAAGTCAACTGTTATCTAAAGGTGCGCTTACTAGAGTTACTAGGTAAGCATTGGGTGTGGACGTTCAGATTACGCTTACGATAAACTCCGCAAAGATCAGTCTTAGTCAGTTGCAAACGATATTCATCGAGAATAAATTTTCTATAGAAAAATTCGATGGAGCCTAAAAAGTCAAGTCAAGTCAGCTGTTATCTAAAGGTGCGATTACTAGAGTTACTAGGTAAGCATTGGGTGTGGACGTTCAGATTACGCTTACGATAAGCTCCGCAAAGATCAGTCTTAGTCAGTTGCAAACGATATTCATCGAGAAAATTTTCTATAGAAAAATTCGATGGAGCCTAAAAAGTCAAGTCAAATCAGCTGTTATCTAAAGGTGCGATTACTAGAGTTACTAGGTAAGCATTGGGTGTGGATGTTCAGATTACGCTTACGATAAGCTCCGCAAAGATCAGTCTTAGCCAGTTGCAAACGATATTCATCGAGAATAAATTTTCTATAGAAAAATTCGAGCTTCTAAATGCAACCATTTGAAAGCAACCATAAGAAAGAGTATTCCAGCGAGATAATGTAGATGAAACGTTGTTGGCGTTAATGAAATGGTAGCGACGAAGATGAGGTAAATTAAGTAACAAAATTAGCTGAGATGCCACGTATTGCAATGCATCTGCATTTAATTCCAAAATGAAAGTGGAAAAATTATTTCGTTTGATATTCTTAATGGAGACGTTGGTTGGCCCCTCAAATCGAAATAAGATTGTATCTCAATTTCCTCAGCTAATTGCTGATATTAAGGTTACCATGCAATTGTTTGTTTTCTTGTTGTTTTCATTTCGAGCAGTTCCATTTCATTTTTCTTACTGAGAATTTGGCTCACATGAGCATAATCTCATGCATACTCGTACATGCAACATGCACTCGACTATTTGGCAACAGCGAACAACATTATATATTGTCAACAATTTTTATAGTTTATTTAGTTTTACATTTTTTCAGAGGTCGATTGGTAGCAGCAGACATGGTTTTTGTAGCTTTAAAGCTCATTCACATCATGCAGCCAAATAAACAGTATTTATTTGGCCGCAATAATGTTGTTCATGTAATATTTTTGTATTCAGTTTAATTTGGTTGTTCTTGTTGTTGTTGTTGATGTTGTTGTTGTTGGTGTCTTACTAGTGCTGCTGTTATCATTGTTGTTGAGATTTTTTTTGCACCTGGTTTCTGAGACCTTAAGACATTGGAAATAAAAGTAGCTGCAACGTGGAGTAGGACCATGCAGATGACTGCAACAACGTTAGCTATGATTCCATGCAAGACATGGCGCGTCAGGTCATTCGGTTATTTGGTTTACATCATCGTGTACTAACTGCTTCATAAGAAAAGCCAAGTATAAAACATACAAGCACTCGTAAATTTTAGGCAACGTATAGTTTTTACGAGATTTGCTTTGCCTTCTTGCACTCTACGCTAAGGTGGGCCATCAGCATGGCAAAGCAAATGACTTTCAGCTCACTCTTTGCCAGTAATACAAAGCGCTGTAAAGGCCTGGTGAAGTATTTAGTTAACTGACTTTGGCAAAATTCACTGAAGAAGTAATTCTTTTTTCTAATAAAATAAGTTTCCTTGAAATTTTTTTAAATTATTATTATTTTTTTATTTATAAAAAATAAGCAGAAGAGCAAAAATGGTATAGCACTGGTTCGATGGCTGTTGTACGAGTAGCAGGAGAAAGCGTTTTTCACTCGTGTCTACCCGCTCTCTTCATTTGTAACCCAAGGCCTCAGCTTCGGTGTGCTTCTAACCATATAATAATTATATTCTTACAAATGTTATATTAAGTGAAAATAAATAAATATAGTTTTCCCTTGTTTTGTTTTAATATATAAAATGCGGAGCTTCATTTTCTGAATGAATATTTGTGAATGTGAATGAATTATCAGCTGTTTGTCTAACTTGGTAGCACTGAATATGTACTGTACAAAACAGGGTTGTATTTCATAAAATCTCATTAACAAATTTATTTGACAAACTGTATTATAAAACCTGATTTTATCAAAATTGTATGTGAACACAAAATCAGCTGTTTGTAGGTTTTAAGTTAAAGCCAGCTTTTAACTTTAGGTGTGAAAACACTATAAGAAAAAAAATTAAAACCATTTCTTATTCCGTACAAACTTATAGTTGGTCCGGATGACAAGCTTGTGCTATCCGTAGCACAAAAGCCATTATGATAATAAAAAGATCTCGAGGCATATTTAGTTTAATTTTTTAATTAAATTTATTTAATTTTTTTTTAATATCGAATTTAGGATGGTCGATGAAGATCAGTAAATCTAAAGCAATGAAAGAAGGATTTTCCAAATAAATGAACAATGAAATACAAGAATAAATAATTAAAAATATGAAAACTTTACAACATTTAAGGCCCCGATGGCAAATTTTATAAGGCCCACAAGTAATAATTTTCCCTCAGTTTGTAAAACTATAAATTAAATTTAAGTAAATATTTTGTAAGTTTAAGTAAACATTTTTATAAAATTTTTCATATTGAGTGTCCTGAGCGTCGACGAGGGAACAAAATTCACCACAAGATCGTAACAACGTTTATGAAAAAGATTCCGCATTAACTATTAATTAAGAATTTAGTTGCCCTAAAGAGTCGACTTTAACCGCAAGCTGAAAGTGACTCGCATGGCTACACGTAACTAAAACGTTTGTTATGTTTATTTATCGCAAACATTATTCGTTTATATGAAATATTTACACTTGTGGTGCTCAATTACAGGAGCAGCTTTTGAAGTTTTTGGTTTAGTTTATTTGTTTGCTCTTGTTTTCCTTTTCGATTATTTCTTGTTTATTTCTCAAGTGCTCGTATCTACAACTGTTTTAGACACTCACTCGCTTACACGCCACAAATGCCACCATGTTCACGTTCACATATGTGACTTTTAAACATTTTATTCTTTTCCTCCAAATGTTTTTAATGTAGTTATGGGTTAAGGAAAGGTTGCGAATTATGCCAGCAATAACGATTATATGGCTATGAAAGCAATTATTTCCTCAAAAGCTTCTTTAAATGAAAACAATTCTTTGGCCAATTTTTTTTAAGGGTATTGGGGGTATCGGAACCGACGAGAAATTTTTAATAAATTAACACTTCAGACATTTACGTGAAGATAAATATGCCGAGTTGAATATATGTTTTGACGTAAGAGCTTACGTAATTAAGTATTCATTACAAGATAAATATGCTTTGAGAAAATCACACTAACCTTATTTAACATTCAAAAATTAAAAAACTTTAATTAATTTTTAATTTAAAAAGATTTCACATAGTCTGAATGGTATTTCTGAATTTTTGTAAAAAAATCTAATATTGTTATTGTAGGCATTTCCGATGACCTTTCGAGGATTTTCGTCATTTTTGGGCGCACCTTATTTCTGTGCCTCGTTTCCACCATATGCAAATTATAGGCAGGGGTCCAAGCAATACGCTAATAAAGACCTATTTCCGAATTGTATTTGAGAACAATAATAAATAGGTTAGGGAGAAATTTCGTTTTAAAAATAAAACTTTATTTTAAGACGGACAATAAGTAAGAGCTGGAAAGACGGACAAAAACTAATATACGGACAGACGAGCAAAAATTAATATCCACATATAAGCACAAAATTAATATCCGTATAGAAATGTAAGCGGGAAAATATTAAAATACGGACATATTTTAATAATCGTTAAAAAATAATATCCGGACAAATAAAATGTACGGATAGACGGACAAAAATTAATTAATACAAAAAATTTTAATCTGTCAAAAAAGGTTCATTCCGAGCGGACAGATAAATATTTCATTCCAATAATAGGCCAATTCTAAGAGTGACAACAATGCCTAGACGAAGAGATGGACGCAAGTTTCATTCTAAGACGGACAACAATAAATAGACAAACAGATGGATAAATATTTCATTCTGACAAAAGTGTTATTCTAGGACGGACAACAATGAATAGATAAAAAGCCGGACAAAAATTTTATTTTAAGAAAAACACAGACGACGATAAATAAAAGGACGGATTAATAAAAATAATTTTTTTTAAGAAAAAGGTTTTCTTCAGGATTGATAACAATAAATAGCTAGACGGTCACACTGAAATTTTATTCTGATTAAAAGAGTCGATCAAAAAAGGGTACACGAACAAGAAGTTCCTTATAAAATAAAATATACAACTTCAGCTTTTATTTTACTCGTATATATTATATTTACCTTTTTATATATATGTAAAGGCTCCAAGGTAAAGCTTTAGAACTCAACCACATGCCCGGTAGCGATTTTCAAATTTTTTATTGAAAGCAAAATTTGGGCTTATTTTGCCGGAACTACAATGCAAAAACAGTCGCAGGGACAAACACTTAATAAATTTCCCTTGTAAGGATTCAGAATAATTGCGGGGCCGCCATATTAATACTGCAAAAATTACAATTATTTGTCCATTCGTATTTCTCACGAATATCGCTTTACGCAGTCACTATAAATTTACTCGACTGGCCTACGCAGTATCAAAGTACTCACTAATTATGACATAAGCGAATATAATTATTAAGCTTGTAAACTTTCGCCTATATCACACACATCTAAGCACTATGGTCACATAAGACACTACTCGCATTCTCTCAAACTCTCCCTCTCTCACTTTTCACTACCGAACAAGAACACAACACAAACACAACAAATCCAGCAAAATGATAAGTTTTTGCATTATTTCAGTAGGAAATGCCACTGATAGAATGAGAAGTGCGTAGTAGGGACGTTGCTGAGCATAATTGCAATTGTTGTAAAAACGGTGTCAGTGCAACAAAGTGTAATATATTATACATCATTGGAGAGGTCTCGAAGTGCAGTTTTCAAAAATATGTATCCTTATTTATTTTCCCTACACTGCGCAACAAAAATATTTTCAAATTGAAAAAAAAAAAATTTTTTTTTAAATTAAATTAATTTTGTTTAGTTTACTAGCGGGTTAATTGCATTCACTTCATTTACATTTAACCAGCTTAAGCCAGTTCCAACTAGGAAAATTGAAGGAATTTGGAATAATATTAATAGATTTAAATAGGCAATCAATTCAATTTCAGAGATATTAGAAGTTCTATTAGAAGTTTTATAAGCAAAGTAAACAAATTTAGACCACATTGTGGACTCTATAAATACTTTGCAGTATGCTAGCAAATTAAGAAGTTCACATATTGCGAATTTCATCCGAATTTTAAACATTTCGCATCAGCATTCTTTCGTGATGACTTTTCTATGGGCAATACAACTCCAGCAGTTATTTTTGAATTAGATAAGCATATCAGAACTATTTGTGCTCGAAAGTTTATCGAATTTTTTATTTGTTAATTTCTTTTGGGATTTTAATCCTTCCAAGGAATTTAAATCCTAATAACATGCTAATAAAAGCCCCTCGATGGTATAATGGTTAGTATTCCCACCTGTTACGCAAGTGTCAGGGGTTCAATTCCCCCGGGGAGCCAGAAGCCAAAGGCCTCAGTAGCCAGTGCTTCTATACATATTGCAATTATATTCATATAATTGTAATATTTGGTAAATAAATAAATAAACATGCTAATAAACTGGCTTAAAGGGCTGTGTAAAGAACTAGTGGTGATCTAACAGGAAGCGGAAATGTGAAAGATAATTTTTCACACCCTGATGACAAAGCCAGACTTCTGCTGGGTACGCGGCAAGCTCCGCAAAGATCAGCCTTCCACAGTTGCGAACAATAATTATCGAGAATAAATTTTTTATAGACCAATTCAAATTTCTAAAGAGTTATTGGTTGTACTGAAATAGTTTAGAATAGACGTAATTGGTAATAAATTTTCATTAAATTATTTTTTTTTTTTAATTTTTGTTAGAGCCGTTTAAGCCGTTTAAATAATTTTAAATTTCTCTTTTAATTGATGGCTGAAAGTGAAAGTTATATTTTCGTGCCCAGCCAACGAGCTGTGGTATAAGTCATATCCCAGTCCTAATGCAATTGCATAGAATTGCATAGTCTGCAGCTAAGAGGGCCACTAGCACGTATTACCATAGCAACTCTTAAATATTAAAGAAAATAATAGTTGGAAAATAGTTAAGATTAAAGATTCATATTAAGAGAAACCACGTTTACCTCTAAGAAGGAAAAATGGAAGCAGAATTATTGCTAAGCGTGCAGGAAGAAAGTACGCCATTGTTTGATGCCACAGTTGGTGAAATAATTCGAAAGCGAATTAAAGACAAAAGAAAGCTCCTGCTTGTATCTTTAGATAGTTGCAATGTTTTCTTATCCAATTCAATCTGCAAAGCTTTCGCCTTGACCGCAGGAAAACACAACAAGGTCTAGGCAGGAATCGATCCCACGACCTCCGGTTTCGTAGGCTACGCATTATTCATTCGCCTAATAGCATTCTTACGAATTCCTCTTAAAAAATATTAAAGAAAACATTTGCGAATTCCTGCCCAGATATTTACAACATTATTAATCAGCAAAAGTATGTTATTAAATCGGATTTTAAAAATCAATAAAATGATTTTTTTTTATTAAAATTTAGAAGGGGGAGCTCCAAAAAAAAAAAAAAAATAAACGAAAAAGAAAAAAAAATAAAACTAAATAAACATAAAAAAAAGACTAGAAAATATTGAATTAAATACGAGTATACGAGTATTTCATAAAAAAGGTATTCAAACAGAAAATTTAAATTGTGGGCAGTTCGCTTAAAGCTTGACTTGAGTTCTTTTTTATTTAATTTTTTTTCCACCTACTGGCAAAAATCAATTTAATTCATGTGGCACGTGCCTAAAATAGGAAATAAGTTAAGTTTAAGCTTTTTTCTTTTGTGTTGGGCTTAAATTTTAGTTTAGATTTGGCAGTTGTTTTATATATTTCAGTTGGGCTTTCCGTCTGTCTTTAACTGATACTGTCAGTTCGCATTGCACTGTAATAATAGATATTGGCAAATAATTTGCTTCATTTTGGTGTCTTGGTGGCTGCATTTATTTTTAGTTCTCTTTAGGAGCGTTTTTTACTATTTGGAAAATGAACTGTAACAAATTGTTTTGGCCATTATTGGAGTACGAGTGGTAGCAGCGTTGGAGCGAGTCATAGTATTGCGATTGGTGATTGTATTTCGTACTGGTGGTATCAAAATGGACGGTTGCCACTCAAAAAATTACATTCAAGCAACGTCATTCAGCATATTTTTGGGTGGCTAATTGCCTCTGGGCTCTTTTCAGCATTTTTCTCCTTTTTTTTATTTCGTTGGGATTTTCGATTAAGAATTCCAAATGTTGTTGCCTGTATGTGATAAAGGAAACCTTTAACGATTTCTTGAAAAGATTTATAGCTCTTGTACTTTAGCTGTTGCAATCTTTTTTTTTTTTTTTTTTTTTTTTTACTTTCTGCAAAGCTTTAGTCGGTAGCCATTTGTATTGCAAGGAGGTCAACATTTGGCGTACGATCAGCCAGAGGCCATTTCATTTGGTAAGTGTTTAGTTCTTGTTTTTTTTGTCGTTTTTTTTTTTTTTGGCAGGGCTTGAAAAATAACATTCATTTTATCTTAAATGCAGACTTAAATTAAAAAATTTAGATTTTAATTTAAAAGTTTACAGTGGGCGCCATGTACTAACATTACGCCATGAATATTTTGAAGTAAAATTTTTCTTGCTAATTTTCCAGACGGGGGTTTAAGAGGCCGTGAGTGGGGGCCTCCATTCAAATTAGTTAGTAAACATTTTGATAGAAATCTAAAGCTAAGTAGTGGAGAGTGAAAACCCGTAAGGCAAACACATGATTGTTAATGAGTGTTTAATGGTGAGTCTCCTAATATGCTATCCCATATAACTCCTGTATGTAACAGCCATTTTAGGGTCTTTGCAAAAGGACAGGAGAACCACAATATTCCCCGCCTTTCCATTTCCATTAATCAATTAATTTACTTCTATTAAATTTTGAGTATTTTTTTAAAAAATTACTCTCAATTTTTACCTCTTTAAATAGACGATTCTACTTTTTTCGCATCGTTAAAAAAAATTTTCTTGGATAAGATGGAAAAAATTTGTCTCTCTCGCCTAGAGGCTGTAACGAAAACTTATCTAATAAAAAGTCATAATATCAAATAAAGCGACAATGATCTAAAGTAATTTTAAAAACAAAAAAGGTTAAGAAATTAAATTTGAAAAAAAATTTGACAGCTGTCAAACAGATGTGTGATTTTAAATAAAATTTATAAAAAAAAACTGCATACAGTAACCAAATCAATGAGCAGATAAAACATATTAAAAACTAGAAATGAAATCAAAATAATAAATAAAATAACTGTTTTTAACAATAAAGAGTGGCAAGTCTGGTCTTCCGAAACAGGACAAAAGAAATATGTATGTAGCATGGAAATGAGCGAACGGAAGTAAAAAAGCATGTACTCATACAGAAACCAGCCGTCATTGTTGTTGTTGGCAGGTTTTACATTGCCATGAAAATTCGTCCTTTGCTGGCTTAATAAAATGACAGCCCAAAAACAGATGCTGCCTTAGTGAAAGAGGCACTGCAACTCTGCTTTGTCTTTCTTCTTATCTAACACTACCTCTTCCCTCTCAATTTCGGTGCAATGCTGGTCTCAGAGAGCAAATGAAAATTAATAATTCAAGTATTTTTTTTTTTTTTTTTTGGTGCATCGGTTTAATGAGAAAGTAGAAAACTTTTATAATGCAGTGTACTTTGTTCTTTCAGTCGGTAGATTTTTTGTAATTTATCTCTAAAAAAATAAATTAATTTTAAAATAAATTAAATGATTTTGAGGCGGAATAGTAAAACTCCTGTGGATTGAAAACTTTAATAAATAATGAATTTTATATAAAATGAAATTCAAAAAAAAAAAATAATTATTTTAATTATACCAGAAGTATCTCATTGTAACACCTGCTCTAGCAATGATTTCGGAAATACTTTAATTGATCCACGTTTTTATGTCATGCCGCAAATTTCCGAAAGTACAAAAAGCACTTTAGCCAAACGCCTTATACCTGATAAGTAATGCATTGCCTTGTCCTAGGTTGAAATGCTTACTTGAAAAAGGGGGAAAGTATAATTATTTTCAATACCATCTAGTATTTGGAAGCTTAGCTCACCATGTATAGAATTAGTAAGCCTTTGACCAGGTGCGTGTTAGCAGCCCGGGTTCCATAGTTGATAATTTAAAATTATTCTCTAATGGTTTAAATAAATAAATATTCTAAAGAGTGCCTCCGTAGGGGATTGGATAATGAACCGCCTACTAAAAAGCAAGTCGCGATTTCGATTCTGCGGACTAGGCGAAAGCTTTGCAAACTAAGTTAAGTTCATTGCAAAAACAAGAAACAAAAAAAAAATTAATTTTTTTCAGATTCAAAGTTTCCAACTTTTTTTTTATTTAATTAATTTTATTCATTAATTTTTAAACTTGCAATAAATGAAATATTGTGTGATCGAAAATATGAATTTTTAAGCTCAATTTTGACGAAATTATTATTTATATTTTTTTACTATTCTCTATAAAATGTAGAAATTCAATAAAAATTATGATGCATTAAGTAATAAAAAAAAGAAATTGATAAAGTTTTCATGGCCAGTGTATGCATAACTTTCCTTTAACTACGAGCTTTCATAAAAAGCGATAATGCGATACGATTAATATCGATTTAACGCTGGCGCTTATCGAGAAATAAACATTTGATTAGCATCTGGCTGAGGAACAACTTTCATACGGTTCGTGCAACAAGCCAAATCCACTTAACAATTTTAATTATTTTGTTTTTGTCAAATTTTATTGCCATTCGAAATCGTTTAATCTTTAGTGGGTTTGTATGCCTCCAGTCATACCGAGTTAATATATTTCATACGTACGAGCATATTAAACATAATTGCACTTATATATTTTGTTTTGTGTTAAAATTTACGTGCATATTTTTGCTATCGCACTTATAAGATGACGTTAAATAATTGACTTGAAATTATTCATTCAATTCGGTGCGCCTGGAACACAGCAGCAGTCCCAAAGTCTTTATCGTTACATATTTTCTTGTGGTTTAAATTTGTTAGTTTTTTTCTTTTATTTTTTATTTTTTATTTTTTTATTATTTTCTTATTTTTGTGCTTTTACAGCCTTGTTGTTTGAAGCTGTAATTATTTATAGTGGGCTTAATGCGGGGTTCCCAAATTACATATAACGTTGGAAATGGATGAAATCTAAGAATTTTTAATAAAATATTGGCATTCTGAGCCAAAAGCTATCGATTTTCTTCTTGCATGGGCCCCAAATGAGCCCATACATAGTAATCAAGTACTCGAGAGACAACAAGCTAGCCAGAAATAGAAACAGAAGTATATACATATATACGATTACATATATGTAAATATAATTAAAGAAGATTTTTGTCAAATTCTAAATCCTTTCACACATTGAGAAAATCTGTTTGGTAAAAAGTTTTTGTTAAACAGGAAACAGGCGCGCTTCAAGACTCGTAAGTAAATTAGACTACAAGAATACTCATACAAAACATTGGGTTGCTGCAAACAGTACGTGGTTAATTCAGCCTTGTCTGCTTGTACTTTGAGAAATGTTTTTTACGCCTGCGCCATGGATGTGAGCTGTTATACTCATTCCTAATGGCGGCTTAAACGCTTAACTCTAACAATGTCTGCTGTAGTGTTGCCAGCGTTCTTAAAGTAAAAATTATACAACGAGAGAAGATAATATTTTTTTCCATTCCCCACAAGTAATAGTAATTTGGTGCTCCTTCCTGATGAAAATCCTGAACCCTGTATTGTAATTGACAAATGCCTCTAATGTCCTAATGAGTAAAGTTACATGTTACCATTCAAGAGTGCTTATCCTTCTAAGCATCTATAAAAATTATTAAAAGCTTTCAACAGATTAGAAACATATGTGTAAACAAAAAAATATTTGATATGGCCGGCGGAGGTAGACGTCGAGCTTAGCCAATGATACCCTTAAAAAGCTTTCAGAAGATGTAAATTTACATGCCATCAGAGCTGCATTTATTCCAAGCAGCTAAGCGAAAAAACAATGTTTTCCTTATTCTCGTAGAACAGTACGACACTTATGGCTCACCTTTCAAACGATTTTAAAAAACTGCCAAACTTGTGCGATTGCGTGGGGAAACACAAAATAATTGAGTTTAAAGATTCGTATAACAGCAGTCTGAAAATAACACAAAAAATGGCAAAATGGAAACAACATTATTGCTAAGCGTGCAAGTAGAAAGTAAGTCAGTTTTAGATGTCACAGTTGGCGAAATAATTCGATATCGAATTGAAAACAGTAAAACCTCCTATTTAAATCTTTAGAGAGTTAGAATTTTTAGTAGGCTGCGCATTATTCATTCGCCTACGGAGACACCCAATTTATTATTTAATTATATTTTTTAAAGTTAAGCAATTATTTCTCATACGAGCTGGTGCACAAGTCATCATACAAGGCTTTTAGAAGTTTTTAACTTAAGCAAATTTCTCATTTATTAAGAAATAAATATTTTGATAGAAATGGTATGTTTGGCTACAAAGTTCTCACTGTAATATAAATTTATTAAAAATTAAAATAGTAAATCTTGTAAAAGATTTTCACATAAATTTTTTAAACATTCATGAGTTCATATATAAGCTTGTCTTTATCAAAGCATATATGTTAGCTACTACCTTTTCCAGATTTCCAATAAATAACATTTCGAATTCATTAAACTTATAGCCCAGATAACGGCCGCAATAAAGTCTATTTGTTCACCATATTGCAAGGCTAGCTGATGTAAATTAGCCAGCCAATTGGCATGGTAGGCACAATTTTTACGAAAGTGATTAAATATAACAATAGAGGGTTTCCTTATTAAAAGGTTTGTTACTATAGAAGTTTCTTGCTAGTTCTATGGAGGTCGTTAAAGCTGGGTTCTACTGTAGTTATCGTTATGCTACAGAGTTGTAAGTTTTTAAAATTGAAATGTTATCAGAGAGATGATTTGTTTTTCGTTATCTATCATACGAGTATGGTTGCTTGATAGCAGATTTTGTGTTTTATTTGGAGTTGCCATATTTTCTTAAATTGCCATAACTGTAACTACTTCCTTCCGATGGTGTAAAATATAATTTCATTGTTGAGGAAGCCCAGAGAAGTCCAAAGTAAATTGCTACAGTGAGCGAATTCTGTAATTCAGCCAGCATTCCAGCACTTTGTAGAACGTGGCCTGCCCTTTTTCCAATATCTTTTAAAATATTACAATATATGTGTAATTGTTACTTATTGGTAATGTGGCAACTCTGATGTGGCTGAAATCGAACAGGGTATGCAATTGATTTTGTAAAAATACGGCTATATTCCTGGCCACACCATGTCAATTACCAAACGTGTTGCCACATAACAAATAAGAATTTAATGCGTTTCCATGTTAAATGCCAACGAGAAAATGAAATATATTTAACTGTTTGCGAGAAGAAGAAGAAAGCAAAAAATAAATATGCAATAATAAAAACAAAGTAATGCAGCCAAATAGCAATTATGTTGCCATCTACAGGCTGTTTAGTATAACCAACATTTCAGCCACAAGCTCGTACTCTTCCAAAGTGTGTGGCTGTTTACATGCCTGTGTGTGTGTGTGTGTGTGAATGTGTAAAAAAATAGCTAATGGCTTAAACACACTGAATTCCTAAATGCAATTAGATGAATAGAATTGTTTTTTGTTGGTTTTTTAAAGTTAAGAACCACTTGGGAGACACTCAAATAATGTTGCCGATACTTCAGTTTGCGGCGGTGCCACTTCCTTTAAAACATTTAATTTTTTTTCCTGCTCGTTTGGTTGTCTCTGGTTGTTTTCTAAACGGCAACTAAATAAATAGAAAATTGTGAGGTGTCTTAACCTATTATTTAACTGTTTTCCAAAAGACAATCAAACTATTTATGTTTTTCTGTTTGGTTGTTTGTTTGTTTGTTTGTTTGTTTGTTAACGCAGATCATTTGAAATGTCTGTTAAGTGTTGCTGTTGGCCGGTCGCTTTGACGGCACATCCACAGCCATGCAATTTATACGGGTGGTCGCTTGCTCACTTGCTCGCTCGTTTACAAACGTCCTACATTTTGTTCAACTTTTATTAATTGCATTTCTGTTTTTTATTTTTACTCAACGTAAATATTTTTCAATAAATATGAAGAAAAAACACATTTTTTTTTTCTTCAGAAATAATTTACGTTTATCTGTAATTGGTCCGGTATTTGTTAGAAAGTGTGACTCGATTTATAAAATGCAGTATTTTATATGTTATAAATAAGGCTTTTTTCGATTACAATAATTTTCTATTAGATTCCCGTTTGCAGAAAAAATATTCAAAGAAATTTTTCTTTTTAAGCGAATTGTGTGCAGCAGTTTCGCTGCTGATTAATTAAAAGGAAATTTATAATTTTCAATGCAGCGATAATATAATAAAACTATTTTGCTTGCGATGTATTAGAAAATATTGCTGAATAAAAATCTCTGCGGTATGATAAAGTTATGGAACAGCGAGAGGTCAGCATTGAAAAAGTTTTGGTTCTAGATTAATATTTAATATTAATATTAATATATTTTTTATTTTTTTTTTTGTAGCAGCATGAAGGCAGATAAGCCGTGCTCTATTTCTTGCTTCTGAATACAAATTAAATATTTTTACTTACTTTTTCATTTAAATTTTACACTCGTTTCTTTGCAGAAATTATTCTACGAGTACAACGAATTGCTTATAGAAAAATGTAAAATATTTGAAATCAATTTCAAGCTAGTTTTGGGATTAAAAATATCTGTATAAGCAGCAGCTTAATTTACAATTCTCACAACATTCTTTTCACATCCACATCTCATATAAATCATATTGGAGGCCAGCAAATCGGGATTTAGTTTTCTTAATCAACGTCCGGCAATTAACCCACAATTAAATGCTTTTAACCGTACAAATGTTTAGCATGGAAACAAAAAAAAAAAAAAAAAAAAAAAAAAAAAATAAAAAAAAGCAATTTAAAGTTAAGCCAAATTCGACTGACTAGTTAAAGGAACTAAACGAAAATATAAATACTTTAAGTTAAAGTCAAAGTTAATATCAAGTACCCACGAGTATTTAAACGTACGTAATTGCACAATTTTTCTTTATTTATTTTTTTTTTTTAAATTTTTTTTAGTATTTTTAAATGAAAACCCACACAGGAATACGTGACTTTATTTTGAAATGTGTGTTCGTTTTTTAGTTTTATTTTTCTTTTTCTTTTTCTTAATCTTTTTCTTGTACTGCAGTACCAAATTGTCAACGCCATTTTATTAATTTTTTTTTATTGTATTTAAGTTTTTTTTATTGTATTTAAGTTTTTTTTTTATTTCATTTAATTTTTTTTTGGCTTGTTTGTTTCTAAATCTTGCAGTTTTTATTGTTGCTGTCGTGTTGTTGTTTTTGCTAAAGTTATTAACAACAATTCAACTTAACCTCAATCACTTCTTGTACGAGTGCATTAAAATGGATTCGTTACATTATTTAGAACAATTCGCAAGCAGACAACGTTGCACGAAGGGTACCTAAGCAGAGTCTTCAAAGAGTTTGTTCGTATACCAAAGACATTTGTCAATTGTAAATGGCTGCTGGGCAAACTTATAATAAATTTTATATTTCTGTGCTTAAAAACAGTTTCGCAATTGTTATTAAAGATTTTGCATTCTAAACAAAACAGAAAAAATTCAATGAAAAAATTAATTAATTAATCGACACAATTTCTGTTTAGCAAACAAAAGAATTACAATAAATTTATACATTGGAAAATTTTATTACTTCTTTAAGAAATAAAGAAATTGTGATAAAATTTGTACGAAGATTTTTATTAACAATTTTGTTTTGATAACTTATAGAAATCAAATACAAAACATTTTTAATTAAAAAAAAATTTATTTTAATTATTAAAAATATTTTTATAGAAATCAAATACAAAACATTTTTAATTAAAAAAAAAATTATTTTAATTAATTAAAATATTTTTATAGAAATCAAATACAAAACATTTTTAATTAGAAAAAATTATTTATTTTAATTAATTAAAATATTTTTATAGAAATCAAATACAAAACATTTTTAATTAAAAAAAAATTTATTTTAATTAATTAAAATATTTTTATAGAAATCTAATACAAAACATTTTTAATTAAAAAAAATAATTTATTTTAATTAATTAAACTATTTTTATAGAAATCAAATACAAAACATTTTTAATTAAAAAAAATTATTTATTTTAATTAATTAAAATATTTTTATAGAAATCAAATACATAACATTTTTAATTAAAAAAAGATTTATTTTAATTAATTAAAATATTTTTATAGAAATCAAATACAAAACATTTTTAATTAAAAAAAATAATTTATTTTAATTAATTAAACTATTTTTATAGAAATCAAATACAAAACATTTTTAATTAAAAAAATAATTTATTTTAATTAATTAAAATATTTTTATAAAAATCAAATACAAAACATTTTTAATTAAAAAAAAAATTATTTTAATTAATTTTTAATAAATTTAGGCCAACTTAATTATAATTATTTATATGTATAATTAATTAATATATTTAATTAAAATATTTAATATATAATATATTAATATATTTTATTAAAATATTTAATATATAATATATTAATATATTTAATTAAATAATATATTATATTATATATATAATTAATTAATTATAATTCAAATTCGCTTGCTTATACAACTATAAGAAATAAATGAGAATTGCAAAAGGTGCAAACATCTGTCTTAGCTGGCGGCAACATCTTTCATTTACATTTTGGCCTATTCTTATAAGTTTTATTTTGTGCTAAAAATCCCATTGAAAAACGGAAAAATAAATTTTTAAAATTCAAAGCGCTATATTTTTTAATAAAAGTGAATTTCTTAAAATATCTAAGGAAATTTGTCATCATGCGAGTATAATGAAAAGTGAATTTTGTGAAAAAAATTTTTCTTGTCATATTTAATTTTACAGTGGGCAAAGGCAGAATGGGGTGGTACATGAACTTGTCTTTATATGATATCAAAATAAAATAAAAGCTCTGATGGTTTTAGCACAGTGGGACCCATAACATATGTATGTATGAGAGGCAAATATAAACGTCTTATGACACATTGTACAAGCCTTGAGGCATTCTTAATAATAAAAAATTTTCTTTTTTCACTAAATTACTCACGAACTAGAACGTCTTGCAAACAATCTTTTTTAGTGCAAAAAGATTAAATTATTTTACAAATTTTGTTTAAATATTTTACTTTGTACTAATTAAATACAGTGTGCCGGGAAATAATTCTCACAAAAGTGAAATTAAAAAAGAAAAGTTAACCGCCAGATTTAAGATATAGAATTTTTTATATTACATACTTTTATAATTCGTTATAATTCTTGTTTAGTTTATAACAATTGAATATGCGAGAATTACAAAAGAAAATAAAGTTAATATTTTCAATCTAAATGTTCATAAACTATTGTAAGTCTAGAAACAAATAATAGCCAGGAGAGGGGATTTCTAAGAAGCAAATATATTTCTTTTCAACCTTGACCCCTTTAACTTAAAAGCTGAATGGAAATAAAAGTTTTACCAAATAATTTTTATATATAAAACAAGATAATGGAAATTAAACAAAAGTCCGAAAGATTTCTTACTGCCATTTAAAATAAATTTATGAATTTTCGAATATTTAATAAATTGAATTCAATCAACCCATTTAAAGCCAAATCAAGAGAAGGAAGCCATTTTGAAATTTCTTTAATTATATCAAAACTAAATAGAAAAATTTGGAAAATAGTATAATTATTTATTCAGGTGATGTCCAAGGGATTAATATGCAAAATAAACACAATTTAAATGTAAACAGTGTTGCATACATATCAAAAAACTAAATGTTGAGCAGCCATAAATATGTCAAAGCAATTGATGAAGGCGCCAAGATGTCATGTTCTAATAGATCCGATGCAAAATTGCTGCTGACATGCGGAAATTCCTTTGTCAGCCTGAATCGTCTGTGAAGCCTAGAAGTATTTAAACGTGTACCTACATACATATGAGTATATATGAAATTATAATTTATTTAATAGTTACGCTGTACCTGCCAATGACATTCGAGCACTTTTATTTCACTTTTCCAGTTTCAGTTCATTTTTTTGAAACGGGAATACTATTCAATTTTTACACAGGATTTTGTTCTACTACAATGAAATAAAAATCTAATACGTTTCCTAACTAATTTCGATTCGAATACTATCGAATACCGCGTGGCGATTAGTTGATATGTCACGAAATTACATTACGTTTTCACCCAAGTTCCGCTGCTGCTAAATATTTAAAATGTTTCAAAATTTTAGCTTTTTCAATTGTTTTATTTAATTTCATTATATTTTTTGTAGAAGTTGAGTGTTGCAAAGCTTTTATGTAGGAGTATGCACAAATTGATTGTCGTGGCTTGTGTGACATGTCAGCCTGTAAAAGCTTAGTGTGTGGAAGAATTACTTTTACACACAGAATCACAAATTGTAAAGTACAAGATAGCAATGCAATGAAGAAAAAATAAAAAATAAAAAATAAAATGTATTGCAAAATGTCACTTTTAATTGAGTAACCTTGACGATTCTGGTAATAGGAAAGAATAAAAAATAAAGAATGACAACGACTGATTGAAATTAAGAACAGAGCTGTACAAAACCAACTTTTAGTACCATTCTTAAGCACGGGAAAGGTTGATTGCAAAGCTTTTCCTCATTATAACGTAATTAATAATGTTGCACTGACAAACAGTGCTTAAATGAGATATAAGATGATTAAAATTTATTCGAATAAAAATTAATCGAATAAATCACAACATTTTGAATTTACGCTCAACTTATTGGCAAAAGAAAATTTTATTCATACAAACTCAATAATGATATAAGTATTTATTGTACAAGATTAATTTCAAATAAAAATTTTTTGAGTTAAGAAGGTTTTGCGGCAAAGGCTGGATTTGTATAAGAAAAAGATTTTGGTGTTCGAATAAAAATTATTTATTTAAAAAGAAAATGAAAATAATAGAATTAAAGCATTACCAACTTGACAAGAAAGGAAAGTAAATCGAATGAAAACATTCGAATAGAATAAAAAGGATCGGTTTAAGTTTAGGACACTAAGGAAAACATTATTCGAATTACAATAAATCAGTCTACAAAAAAAGGGCGATTAAAGTTAAGATAATTTTCCAAAGTCTTACTTACTGATAAATGAGACATCTGTAATCGAGTAAATGGAAGCGTTTACAATTAGATAGATAATCAGCTGCATGGATGTGTTTATTGTGCATAAATCGGAATATAATCCTTTTTGCTATCTAACAAATAGAGAACATTTAATATAAATTTTATAATATAGCACATCCAGTTGGCCACCGCGGACTCATAAACAAATTTTAAAATTGTTTACAACCATTAGATCTTGTTTCTAAAACAATTACCATCTTAAGAACAGCACCATTCCATTTACGTTCTACTCATGGCCGCCATAAGATATCATATAAAATAAAAATAAAAAACTTGGAGAAAAAAGCTAAAAGAAAAAATAATTGAAATCAAAAAAACTGAAATTGTGAAAATAACAAACAACCCAGTTTAGGTGAGTGCAAAAGGGCGAAGGTGATTTATATGTGCATGGAAGGATTTAGTTTAAACCGCAGACTTGACTGCATTTTAATAGATATACTTTTTATATATATATATATTTTTTTTAATTAAAAATTAAATAAAAAGCTTAAAACTTAAAGATTCATTTGCATTCAATTACGCATTCAGTCGTAACTTTTTCAAATTATTTTCAATTACTATAAATTTCATGTTAACTGTCTGTCTGTCATCGTTTTGAAAATTTTCTTAAAATTTAATCGTGTTTAAAGCGAATTTAAAATATGTAAGAACGAAGAAGAAATAAAAAAACCCACTGGAGATCACGGCATGAAACATCGGCAATAGCATTTAGTTAGTTAGTCGCACTGACCCCCATTAACCATCGCAATAAACGCATATACACTATTTCCCCATAGTCATCAATGTCAGCCGTTTACATACCAGAAGCTGGTTTTTTTTTAATTTATTTTTTTATTTATATGTGCATATTTCTTTCGGGTGTTGCAAGTATAATTTATTTTTTTTTTATATTAAATTGTGCACCTGTGTAGTTGGAATGAGTACATGGGAAAGAAGAAGGTGCAACTCATGGCAATTGCATGGAAAATTCGCATTTTAGGCAATATTGCCAACAAATATGTTTTCCAAAATGATTCACAGGTGACGAGTTCATAAAGTCAATAAGACAAACATAATTTCAATTTTATTAACATTTTAAACTGAGTGGACAATTTTAAAGGTATTTTAAGTTTTTTTTGGTAGATCGAGAAAGCCAAGTAGAATGTATGCAACTTTTATGATTCTGTTCATTGGTCTCGCTACCAACAGTGAGCGCTTGCGCAGGAATAATATTCAACTCATGTTCTTCATGAGTTATTGGATTCAATTGCAGTTAGATGGGCCGCAAACACATCTAACGAGAGACTGATAGATAGACTGATACTCATAATTCATTATTAGAACTGATATTTGCCTTTTTATGGCCAGCATTTAAATGATTTCATTAAGACTCTCTAATAAAGCTCTCTGCTTTGGGGGTAGACTTAGAAGGTAATTTTCGTATCCTGATATTCCTTTTCTAGACTTTTTTCACACTACTTGCAAAAAACATAAAAACTCAAATTAAATGATTAGGCTGTAATAAAGCTTGCCTAACTAGCCGACATCGGCATGAAATAGCCATCACAGTGTTATTTGATGGCTGCTATACAAAATGAATAGAATTCCATAGCAGTGGCTGGAATGAAATCAATCAATAACAGCACCTGGACGATTTTTCGCATGTCTGTTTATGGTTTACAAGAGTGCATGTGTTATCACGTTTAGGCAACATGTAGCAGAAGACAAGACTTAGAGGGAATTCCTCTCCAATCAATCAAGCTTTTGAAAATATCAAATGTATAAACATTCAAATTATCTAACGAAATGATTTTATATTTTTATTACAAAAAACGAAAAAAAAACGTTAGAAATTCCTTTTTCTTTCGCCAATTTATTTCAAACCATTTGCAAACTTTGCATGCATACCAATTGGAGAACAGAGGAGGAACACATGTCATCTCGAAACTTTTCTTTTACAATTATCAACTGGCTCATTAAGCTTTTTGCATGCATGCTCTTTGAAGATACTTTTTTATTTTCTATGGTCTCTGCTACTCCGTCGTTAAGAACGGCATTAGACAGACACATTAAAATATTTGCGTGTGTCAATAATTGTCGCTGTTTAAAATTTTGTTAGGAGTGCATGCCACAATAAAGCATTTAACCGGAGCTAATTTTTTAAAAATACACCAAAACAAAATGAATAAATCAAACAAAGAAAAAAAAAATAAATAATTTTAAAATACATTTTAAAGCCTACAGTACGATTGCTAACGAATGCGGTAATTTGTCAATTTGGCTTCCAGGAACAGGATAACATTTTTCCAACAAAACAATTTGTTGTTGCTGTCTTAACTCCAGCAACGACATCGCCGCTGTACTTGCTAAAGTAAAGTATGCTTAATTCAACTTCCAGAATAAATTACACACGAAATGTAATACGGTTTAGGGTTTGCCGTATTACAAATTTAATAAAAAAAATTATCATTACAAATATAATTGTTAAAAGATAAAGATAAATTAAAAAAAAGGAGGGCTTTCTCTAGAAAATTGCCAACCCAAGAGAGTTTAAATTCTTCCCCCTTCATATTTTCTTAAAAATGACTTACGTATAAATAATGCGCAACCTACTAAACTGGAGGTCGCGGGTTCGATTCCTGCGGTCAAGCCGAAAGCTTTACAAGCTAAGCTAAAAAAAAATTTAATAACTATTACAGACTATGTTTCTTCAAAAAGATAATAAATATTGGGTGCCATTTTAAACGAAAATCCTATTTAAGCCTTCGTTGGGGTATATCCCTAAGAAAAAAAACCTTTCACTTAGAAAATAGAAGAGGGAAATTTATTAAAAATATTAAAATATATTTTAACAAAAAATAACTGAAGTTTTAATAAATAATAAAAAGTAAATATAATATTTTTCCTAAAAAGTTTACTTTGTTTTGTAATTGCAGAAAAATATTTTTATTGAAAATAATTTAAACGCAATCAATTCTGGCTTTGGGGGTTCAGAAAGTTTCATTTACGGATAAAAGTTTGTTTGCTTAGAAATTAATTGAGTTCTTTTTAAAGTGGGGGTTTTTCTTATAATCATTATAAATTTATTTTTCACGAATTTTTTAAAGTCGTCTATTGTATATCATTGGAGAGGTATTCAAGTATAGTTTTCAAAAATCGATTATATCTATTATACATATGTTATATATCAACAAATGGTTATTATCTATCTATATATATTTTTGTTATTCGATTAAAAACTTTTTAAATTTAAACAATTCCAAAAATAACATTTACCAACTATTTCATTACAGTAATAGATGACTTAAGGAATTTTGAATAATAAATGAACATACATTGAATATTGTGTTCTGGTTACAATATTGTGCGAGTTAAACTTCTCGTTTATTTCTTATTGAAAGTTACGTTAAGATACAACTGTTCTAAGAAACGATTTGTGTAAAGACTCCTTCAGCGGAATGCCCTTAGCAACAACCTCATATCCTGAAATAGTTAAGCAAACTATTTTTAAATGGAAAATTAATGTTCTGCAGAGTATTCACTTAGTGCCCTTAAATAATAAAAAAATTATTTCTTATGGCTTATCATTTGCTAAGATTTTGTATTGCACACTCTAATTGTACTACCCGCGTTTTTATACGGGAAGTTTTGTTTTAGTTTATAGTGTTTTGATATGGAGAATATCTTCAGTCGGCAGCTCCATATTTGACTATTTGTGTTATTGTTGCTATTTAACCAATTTTATTTTAAAAACTCAATAACTGTTTCCTTCTTTGCCTCCTTTGAAGCCAACAGTGCTGTTATTCGCCAAAGAATATTGGAGTCTAGTCTAGCAAGTACCACATGCATACATATAAAGTTGTAGCTGCAATATTGTCTTTTTCATTTTCTTATTTTTGTTTTGCAGTCGGTCTGCCTCATTATATTGCACGCTTGTTAAATGTCAGGCATGCTGCTATTTATTATGCATTTGGCACTCACAAATACGTGTCGAGTATCTGTGAAACTAGCACCTGAAACCGATAAACAAAATGTGCTCCAGCGCCAATAACATCAGTAAACTGTGGCGGTAAACTCGGTCACAGCTATGGAAACAACAACAACAGCAGCAGAAGTAGCAGCAGTAGGTGCTCTTGCCTAGGCAGCGACAGCAGCTTCAGTAGTATTCAATATTCGCCTAGTAATCGAGTTAGTCTTTATCCCAAAAGCAATAATATATATTGAATGTAGTTTATATTTATTTGCTCGATTCATTTTAATTGAACGTTTAACCATCCATCCGTGTTAAAAATTTATTTGAATTTTGAAATGAATTTTTGGGCAAACAAGACTAATCGAGTCAATTAACTGATTTACTTATATTTTTAATTTGATTTGCCATTCGCTTTTTGGCCTTTAATTTTCATTGTTGTTTAATATTTTTATAATGGGTTTGGTTAATAAATTTATTAAAATAAACTATTATTATTATTATTTTTTTGCTTATTTTTCAGAAAGCTTAACAAGAATTGTTTCATGCCCATAGACATAAATGGCTTTTCTTGCATTTAGAACGTCTTTGCACTGCGCTTAATGGTTATAACCTAAATGCATATTTAATCCATAAGGACCGAGCATATACATATATATTATTTTAACACTAATTAACAAAACGTTTATACAACGTTGTTCATACAAATGTGTGTACTTGCAAATGGCAAGAAACTAGAAGTATCTAAAGGCCATTTAGATACTAAGGGTATGGCTTTTGAAATTGTTTTATTTCTTTCATTTTAAAAATCGATATTTTTATAACGATAAATTTAAGTAGAACATAAATACCTTCATGGGTGATATTGAATACTTGATGGCTACGTCGTACAAAATATAATTTAATACGAAAGATAATTTAAAAATATAAAATGAAGGAAGAAGGCCTACACAAATTTTTAATTTTATTATATTTGACTTTCAAAAACATTTCAGCAGCATTAACAATAGTTCCTAAAAATTTCAGAGAAAAGCTGTATTGCAATAAAAGAGTCCACAAACAAGGAGTTCGTTGGTATTGGTTAGCTTAAATATTTCACAGAGAGCTTAAAATTCTATTGGCAAAAAACATTAAAGACTTTCAGGGAAACAACTTTTAGAAAAGAGGTTGAAAGTTTAGTAAAATAAACCAACTATTTCACAATACACTTTCTTGATTTCTTAACAAAATTTAAACCGAAAGATGATCATGATCATGATCAAGATCTTAAAATTTAAAAGTAATTAATTATGCATATAATGGTAGTATTATGTGTGCTAAAACATGGTATTGCAATATACAATATTGGCAGATTAATTTATTCTTTATGATACTGTAAGTAAAACGTAGAAGGAATTGAATGAATTCGTTTTAATTGATTTTTCTTTTTATCGTTTTCCGTTTTTTTTTCATTTCCTCAAACACAGCTTAAATAGATCAAAAGACTTAAGCAAAAAACTTATGTGTGAATACTTCATGTGGATTATCAAAAGACTTAAGCAACAAACTTGGAGGCTTCATTTAATTTATGAGTATGGACACAAACCTTTTAAGTCAAGTATTTACAATAAAGATTTAAGACACAAGAACACATGCACTCCACACATTTTAATAAAGACTTAGGTAGCAAACATGAGATTAGACTTAAGAGAGAAACTTAAAATGCCATCTTTATAGTGAAAGGCTTAAGACACATGCGACGATTATTAGTGTTTAGTAGAATTTTTAACGACTGGCCAAATGTTAGAAGATTTGCCAAGCTTAGCGAGTTTAATGAGAGACAGGCACTGATGAAAATATAGTACACTGTTATAAATGACGACCAGAAAAGCTTTTAAACTTGTAAATGGAAAAAGACAAAGTAAGTAAATTCACAACTAATCGAAATTTCATATCTCAATGGAATTTCAAAAACAGCTACTTAAATGAAATATATTTATCTAATTCTTGTTTAATATTAATTGTTTTAATATATGCCAAACTTAATGAAATTTATCTACAAACGATTGTAAATATTTCCCCTCTGAGGAAGGTGCACAAGAGTTGAAAAAACAAAATAATTTTAATAATAATTTCCTATTAACGATTCACAAATACAAAACTTTAAGGTTAAATAAATTATATGAGTTTTCAAAGTATTTTACTTTAGTTTATTATTTATTTCTATTTCTACAGCAATATTTTTTCTCTTCCAAATAAGACATTCAAGATTGCATTTGTATGCAACGATACAGAGATAGCAAAAAGCTAGCCTTTAAAAACGTTTTTCTTTTTTGTATTCTTTTTTTTTTTTTTTTTTTTTTGGTTTCTTTTGCCTTTGAGCAAAACTTTAAGATCAAGCGCACACACAGGGAACGTGTAGTCCCCCATAAACAAATTATTTCCATATATGTTTTTATTTTAAACTAAAATGGCATTTCATGATTCATTTAATCACAAGTAAAATGTAAAACGTTTATTGTAGAAAAACTAAAAACAATGTGGGTGTTTATAAATTTATATAAATAACTAACAGAGTAAAAATTAATATATCCGATATAAACATGTATGTACGTACGTAGTAGGCAAAAATAAAATTCAAGTTAAAGTTTTTTATATACGAGAGCATACAATATGTTTGCTAGTGTTCACTCTATGTTTTGTTGTTGTTTGTATGCCAAAGTTCAAAGTTGTCATCCCGAAAATGGTAAAACGAGATTAAAAGTCACGATAATGATATATACCGATTTGACTTGTCGTTTTAATCACTTCCCCTGTGCTCTTTTTTTAAGATTTAGTCTCTTGTTGATTTTCCATTTTCATTGTAATCCAAGGAAGTCATGTCCAATCAATAGTGTCGCTTAAATACAAAATAAAGAAATACACTGACTGGAGTGAAATAATATTAAAAAGCGAGACAAAAACAAAAAAAAAAAAACAAAATTAAAATCGTTTAGTGAAAAACTTATAAACAAAGTGGTGAACATTTGTAAAACGTGTCATTTTTGGCGAGGGAGAAAACCACAGTGACAACAATAACAGCAAAAAAGTTGTTAAGAAATCTAATCGTGAAATAACAATAGTTCAGAAATGTCAATAGTTTTGACATTTGCAAAAAAAAAAAAAAATATTAAAAAAAAAATAGTTTAAAACTATAAAGTAATGCCAAGGAAAATTTCAAACAGCGTTTTGTAAACAACTTAAATTATTGTAGAAGAAAATCAATTTATTATCATTTTTTACTCAAAACCAAAAATTAGTCACTGTAGAATTTTTCTGCACAAAACTTTGTAAAACATCAATCTTATGCCTCTATTATGGTTCACAACAGTTATAAATTTGATGTTGTATTTTTGAAAATGCGATTATGGTTTACAACAGTTGTTTTTAAGTGTCGTTGTCAGATGGATTTGTTGAAGAAGAATCCTGTGAAATACACAGCATTTAGATGTTGTAAACCATAATCAAAAAAGTATAAAGCTACATTTACATGATTGAAGGCATTTTGAAGTCTCTTCAAAATTTTGAAAATTCATTTTGATGTACTATTTACACGTTTCAAAAATTTGATCAAAATATTCTTACAATACGTTTCAAAATATTTTGATAAAAATTTGATGAAAATTTGTTGAAGCTAAAATATTGACCGTGATCAGCTGTTTTGGTTCTTTTGTGAAACAATTTAATATTAATAAGTATGGACGACGACACAATCATTATCGCATCAACATTTTTAATATTGGAGGAAGAAGTAGCTGCAAAAAAAGAAGAAAACAAAAGGAGCATTGGGTTCGACCTTTTCTTTTAGAAGATAATGGTGTGTATTTGTCATTTAGGAATCAATTGAAAAGCAATGATCCTGACCTATACAAAAACTTTGTGCGAATGTCACCAGACGATTTTGATTATTTGCTTAATCTCGTCACCCCATCAATAGAAAAGGCGAATACTAATATGCGGGAATCTATATGCCCCGGAGAACGCCTGGCAATTACTTTGGGATTTTTAGCAACTGGCGACAGTTATGCAAGTCTGATGGTTCCTATTCAAAAGATCAAGATCATCGATATGCAATATTGTGCCTGAAGTCTGCCCTGCATTATATAAAGTATTAAAAGATGAATTTTTAGAGGTAAGTCCTAATTTATTAAACAAAAAACATATCAGAAATAATATCTATTGATACAGATGCCAGCAACAGAGGAGGAATGGGAGAGTATTTCCCAGAGTATAAATAAAACATGGAATTTTCCCAATTCAATCGGGGCATTAGATGGAAAACACATCGATATTATAGCACCAGCACACTGTGGAAAGAAAAACAGCATTGTTTTGATGGCGCTTGTGGACGCGAACTACAATTTTACTTACATCGACCATTTATGTTATCACTTTTAAAAATACTGCTACATTATTCCACAAATATACAGTTATTAAATATGTAATACTTACCAACTCATATTAATTTACTAATTTTAATTTTATTATTTAAGAAATTTAATTACGTCACTTGCTGCAACAAGGAGATGTAAAAAAACATGTGATACGCTTTGAATCAAAAGAATGAACATGCTGTCAAATTATTTATAGTTATCAATATTGCCAGATGCTATTTTGATGCTTATTTACACGGCATCAATGAAATCTTCAAAAGTTTTAATCAAAAAATTTTGATCAACAAATTTTGAAGAAATGTTGCTGTTTACACGAGTTTGAAGCATTTTGAAGAAAATTTCAATCGTGTAAATGTATTGTCTGCTCTACAACACAATACTTAGGTGTTGTGAACCATAATAGGGTATTAATAGAGGTAATTACTAATTGCCTCGCTTATGGTTCCAATTGGATTTTGAATAAAGAAAATAGCAGCGCTGAATTCCCTTCAAGTTTATTAGCTAATATTCCTATGATTTTATAATTAATATTAACCAAATTCAGTTAATAATTTTTATAGAAATTACTTTACTTCTGGCAATAATATTATATTAATATTAAATATTAATTTATATAAGAAGGAGACTTAAGAGAAAATACTACGCCACATAACTTAAGACAATTCTTCCGTGGTAAAAAAAATGGAGTTATTTTCTGTATTCATGTAGAAAAAAAGTGCATCCGAATAAATATATGACATAAAATGTCATAGATTAAAATATAAAAATATGGTCCTTTAGCGCTTTTTGTCAGTGGCGACAACAATCAGTTTTCTACAGCTGTTAAATATTTTTTTAGTATTTTCTTTCTAAAGTGCAGCAGGATAAGTATATTTGATATGAATAAGAATCAATGCGAAAAAAGAAAAAAGTATAGGGTTGTTCACAATAAAATTCGAATATTTATTAACCAAAAAAAAAAAGGAATAAACAAGCGGCTTTAAGTTTAATAATTAATTAATTAATTTATTAATAATTATTTATTTATTATTATTATTATTATTATTATTATTATTATTATTATTATTATTATTATTATTATTATGATTATTATTATTATTATTATTATTATTGTTATTATTATTATTATTATTATTATTATTATTATTATTATTATTATTATTATTATTATTATTATTATTATTATTAATTTATTATTTATTTATTTTGAATTTAATGTTTCTGTGTGGCAAATAAGTCATCCCGATTTATAGTTTACAGGAGAACCATATCAATAATGTATCGATTTAAAAAAAATTTAAAAATATGAAAGTACAGTATAACCTCGAAAATACGGACAACGCGATAAACCGGCCGCTTAATTTGCTGCCATTAAGTACTGTATAATCTGGACACCATCATTTTCATCTACCTCAATCATTCGGGCAACACTTATTTCTTTCGCTTTCGCAATAAAAATTAATTATCGTAAAAGTTTTTTTCAGATACTTTATCAAGTTCAGAAAATCTAGTAGATGCTTTTAAAACTTTTACATTAAAAAACGTGGCGTTTTTGATTGGTAATGCTTGTGATAAAGTTGGGACAAATATTCTTAAAAAGTTCTTAATAAAGTTCTTTATGATGGCGAATGGGACACAGACGATGAAGTTCCTCTAAAAAGACTGGCACGCAGCGATTCCGCCGAAGTAATTGATTTACATTTTGATTTATAATTCTACTGAGGTTGAGTTTAATGATTGGCTGAGTGACGATGTTCAAAGCAATGATGATGAGACAGAAGAAGACGATGACGTTGAATCATTTATTGAGGAATATTGTGATAATGTGCCAAAAATACAGTATCCTTAAGCCATATAATGCCTGCATAAAATATTGCGAAGAGCTGGAACTTTCTGTTGGGGATATTTGAAAGCTAAAAAGCCTCAGAGATGCTGCGTACGAAAAGCAAAATGGTACTAAATTTCGACAGATGAGAATATCCAACTATTTGTGCAACAATTAATGTAATAATTTTATAAAAATTAATTATTTTTACTCATACGTAAATTAAATTCATAATAAAATTAATTTCTTGTAAATAAAAATAAGTTTTATATATGCAGTACATACATACATATATATTTACAATATATATATTTTTAATTTTTTAATTTTTTCGGACACCACTTGGTTTTTATTTATCTGCACTCTCGAGATTATACTGTAATTAGAAACTAATTTTGTTGTACAAAATAATTAAACTCAAATTAAATAACGCAATACCAGCAATAAAAACTGTCAGATGGACAGATGGAATGACGTAAAAGCGTTTGCTTTGTTGCAAAAAATAAAAATTAGCACATCGAGACAAGTTATTGGTCCAGTGCCAACCAGAACTTGAAATGTCGCTTTGGGACAACCCTACGAAGTGCTTTATCGATAAACATAAGACTTGCTAGTCCGAAGTGACATGTCATAGAACCCTTAGCATAGTTGATCGAGTGTTTCAGAATGTTTTTGCTATGCTCCTATTACATTGCACGTATACACTTCACTGTAGTGAATATTTTTTTTTTTTTGTATCTGCTGGATTTTACAATTACAATCTATATAATTTAATGTTGCAGTTTTTTGAGAATAAATTCCATTCAGAGAGTGTGAATTATATTGTTGTACTCGAAGTGTTCTGTTCTGGGCAAGTAAATAAATCAATCAGTAAAGCAGAAAATACATGAATTTCAATAATTTTAAAGATTTAATTACGCAACCCCCCTATTAATTAAAATGAAAATTAACTTCAATTGGACATTAAAAAGTTCATAATGACGAAATGCTTTTAAGACCGCCAAAGTCTTGGCTATTGCTTAAAGTTTTTAATTTTTATTTTATTAAGGCTACAATGGGAATCAAAAGTAATATAGTACATGTTAATGCTGAATATGAATTACAAATTAAATTTTATTTTTATTTTATTGCGACTACAGTGAGCACCAAAAGTAATACATTTTAAATTTTATTGTTATTTTATTACAGCTACAGTGAGCATCACAAGTAATAAATTTTAAATTTTATTTTTATTTTATTACAGCTACAGTGAGCATCAATAGTAATACATTTTAACGGTGAATATGAATTATAGATTAAATTTAATTTTTATTTTATTGCGGCTACAGTGATAACCAAAAGTAATACATATTTATTGTGAATATGAATTACAAATTCAATTTTATTTTTATTTTATTGCAACTACAGTGATAGTCAAAAGTAATTTTAATTGTGAAATTGAATTATAGATTAAATTTTATTTTTTTTATTGCGGCTACAGTGAGCATCAAAAGTAATACATTTTAATGGGGAATATGAATTATAGATTAAATTTTATTGTTATTTTATTACTGCCACAGTAAGCATCAAAAGTAATACATTTTAAATATTATTTTTATTTTATTGCAGCTACAGTGAGCATCAGAAGTAATACATTTTAATGGGGAATATGAATAATAGATACAATTTTATTGTTATTTTATTACTGCTACAGTGAGCATCAAAAGTAATACATTTTAAATATTATTTTTTTTATTATTGCAGCTACAGTGACCATCAGAAGTAATACATTTTAATGGGGAATATGAATTATAGATTAAATTTTATTTTTATTTTATTGCGGCTACAGTGATAGTCAAAAGTAATACATGTTAGTAGTGAATATGAGGTATAAATTAAATTTTAAACTAGAATTGCTCATAATGAAATTTTCTTCTGGTGGTCTTCCTTTGTTCTTTAGTCGACTTTTAAGTGATTTTTTTTTTTTTTTGTATACAAATTAAATATGTAAATACATTTTGTTTTATTGCTTTTTTATGAACTCAACTAATAATGTGACAATGTGTAGTAAAAATCAAAAACCCCAGCCGGCTGTTATTAATTTAATATGATTTTTATATCCAACTAAATTGATTTTTTTTTTATTTGAAGGTAATCTCCACTATTAGTTCTAGTAAAGTATTTATTAAGGAAACTATTTTGTGTTCAGTAAAAGGTTTTTTTTCAGCATTTGAAAAACGATCGAATATAACTTGGCAGACAATATAATACAGAAAAAATGAAAAAAAATTAATAAAAGAATTTCTTTCTTTTATTGTTGATGTCTACTTTAAAATATTTACAGCATTTTAAATAATGGGGAAATGTAATGCAGCGAATTGACCACTGAAGATTTAATTCTTAAATTATGCTCACAATGCTAAAAGTGTTTTGACTGCCTAATACGAGTGCAACGTGAGCACTCGCAATCACAATTCACAATTCATTTTGCATGTCTGCAACAGTTTGAAAGCCTCAATATGTCGGCAAGAAAATTAAATGCAATTTATATAATTTTGATTATTGTTTTGCGTAGCGTAGTGTTGACTAGTGACTGACAAACGGGTTGCATTGTTAAAAATGTTGTTAATATTTTTTAAATGTATCTGTCATTTAAGACTTTTGAGCATGTGGGCTTGTGGTAACACGTTCTTACTTTTAAAATGGAAACCATTCTAAAGACTTTAATTACGTAATAACATTTTAGAAACACCAACGAATAGTGTTTACATTTGAATCACATAAGAAATGCTTAGCCAATATTACTATATGTGTTGAGGAGGGATTAAATGAAAGTGGTATTGTTAGCTTTTGAGTAGTATGCTATTTATCTAAAGCCATTAAATAAGTAATCTGTTCAAGTAACTTTGAAAGCGGTTAATAAATTTTACTTCACACGTTTAAGCCACTAAAAGGCTTTAAAATGTGCATTTAAGTCACATCAGTTTTTCCACTAACCTATAGGAGGCCTGCAAGCATAATCTGAAGAGGATAAATTAAAAGCTTTCCAATAAGAACAAACAATTTAATTTGGCCGCAGTGCAATAGAAGCGCTTACTGGATGTAGTGCTTAGAAAGCAAAGCGAAAAGGTAGCAACGCAAGTAAACTGTTTGGAAATTAATTCAAAATTGCTACGCTGATTTTATTGCAACCAGTTTTATTACTTCTTATAGAAATTAAAAAAAAAAATTGAAAAAATTAAGATTAATGAAAAACTGTAGCCTTAATAAAAATTATTAAATGAAATATTATTGTTTGCAAGAGTATTTATTAGAGGGCGAGATTTTAGTTTTTCCAGCTCTGGCTTGCAGTTCAGCATTCAAAGTATTTAAGGGAATATTAATTTTTTGAGACAACATTTTTTTTGTTCAATTTTTTTAATAAATAATCTTTACAAACTAGCATATTTAAAAATTTTAATACACATAATTCTGGGAATATTACTTTTGGGTAATAGAGAGTATTTCCATAAAAATATATTTAGTTAATTCCCGTAAATAAAACAAAGTAAAAATTAGTTATCACTTATCCAACAATATTAAATATTTCTATCCGATATGAAATTAAACTCAGTTTTTGGTTTTTTTGCTTCCTCATTGCAATCCTGAAATAATTAGAACTTTATTATACATCGGCGGTAAATGATTTACTCATTTTGTGTCTGAAGACACTTTCGTTTCTATGGCGCTTTCAACTGCTAGACTTTCCAGAAGGCAAATCAAATGATTAATTTTTATAGTGGCGAGTTAACATAATTCAGGGAAAATAAATTAGTCGGACACAGTCCAAATGCCACAGGATCGAGTGCTCTTGAAGTCAAATTAGTTATTTTTAAGAATAAACAATTAGTGGCTTTATTTTAGCCTTTACTGTATTTTCTACCAATATTACTCAAGCTTTAGGCCCGAACTTTATTGCCTCAGCTTCTCTACGGTGAATTATTAACCTTATATTTCATATAATAATAATATAAATTAATATTTCTCTTGATGAAATATTAACCCTAAATATTAATATATTTTAACCCTAAAATCAATTGGTCATCAATGACATTGAAGTTATGAATATTAAAATTTTACAAATATTGAATTTGATTCCCATATAATTCCAATTAATGAAATTACTAGATGTTGATAAGCGAATTAATTCATTCATGAACTGCTCCAACATTACGAGTCAAAGTAGCTGCCACTCCTGGACGATTACATCAAACATCATTCATAACACATCGTCCAGGATTAGGCCCTTTAGGCCCTTTTCGTATTATTATGTGAGATGTGACAGAGAGATTAAACACGATTATTATAAAACAAATCACATAGACTTGAACAATAAAAATGAATTAAAAATTTCTTGAGTTTGTATGCAATTTTTTTTCTTTAAATAATTGAAATACTTTAAGGACTTTTTTCGCTGGTAAATAAGATTTTCAAATAAATAGAAAATATATATTCTTTAAGTATCACTAGCAGGTTTTCAGGAAACGTTAATCCACAATTAAGCACATGCTTCCAGGTAAAGTCTTAAAGAAGAGCATTTTATCCATGATTTAAAAGTTGGATTTCCAATTTATGGAATATGACATTCACTGTTACGAATATGACATTTCACTGTTCCAATACCAGTGAAAGTCACTTGTATTGGAATGCTGAGTAAAATAAATTTGACACTTCATATTAATCATATGACACATATTGGCAATTCTCACAACATAATTATATTTCGAAAAAAAATTTTATAAAAAAAAAGAAAAAGAAATTAACAGAGAGACACCGTAACAGTTTACAAAACTAGAATGACATTTAAAAATCGGCTCCAGTTGAAACTTAAGCAGTTTAACACTGAGCTGAACAAACCAAAATATTTTTCCAAAAAAAAAAAAAAAACAATCTTAAGAAGAACTAATGCAACATGAATATTTTTTTGCAAACTAAAGCCAACAGAGCTTTACCCTTTACAACACCTACTTCCGGTAATGGGTGTCCAAAAAAGCCACATTTGGCAGAAGGTTGTTTAACTCAGACTTTGTAGTTCTTAGTTGTATTTTTCTATCTCCGATCGGCATTCGAGATAATGTTGTGCTTGGGTGTATTATAAAGTTATTTAGTTTTGGCTGTTTCGTGGTAGCGTTTGTTCGTTCGCTGGCGCTCGTTCCCCCCTTTGTTGCATAATGTTTGCAAGGCATTTACTGCTCGTGGCATAAATATTCGAATAGTTACTCGTATTATGGATACTGGCTGCATTCATACAAATGCTCATGTTGAAGGCTGACAGGCAGTCAATATTTGTAATGTTGTAATGCATGAGCGCCCACACTGCTAATTTCGTTGATGCCTTTAAGACAACAACTTGCGAACAAACAATCAACAAGAACTGCAGAAAAGGCATGAATAAATATTCAACTTTTATTCAGTTACCTTTTTTCCTTCTTTATTTGAAAATTTTTTAAGAGCATACACGTAGCAACGAGTCAGACAAACCTCTGCAAGAGGGTATACAATTTCAGTTATTGTTGGTGATGGTGATGGTGATGGTGATGGTGATGGCAGTAATTCTGGTGGTGGGTAACAACAGTTGGTCTATTAAATTGTTGTGTTAACCATAATATATGTATGAATGACTGAAAGACTATTTGTAGCTATCAGTTCCTCTGTCTATTATTTTATCCCATTTTGTTCTTCTCTTGCTTTTTGCTGCCAACAAATGCCTTGAAAAAGATTTAACGAACAAAATGCTGGCAGAAACACAAAACTTGCTTAAGAAAATTTCTCACCATTTTTACGCCCTCATGTATGCAAATATTTTATTAATTTTGTCATACGTTTAACGCCTGTTTGCTATATTTGAACAACTATTATGCCCTACATAAGAATCAGCTGGCCATACTGCACATGCGCATGGACATATCCAGCCACTTATGGAAAATGTTGAAAGAAACTTGGAAAATATTATAAATTAAAGAAAAAATCTTCAGCAACTCGAAACAAATATATAAAAATTTATCTAAATCACTTAAAATTTCCAATTAAATTTGAAAAAAAAAATCAAAGTAAATATATTGGCCGATTCGAAAAAAATTGTCTCCAGCAATTCCAAGAGACAGAAGAGTAATTAAAAATTTCCCAAATATATAATATATAGGGAGAGGTGAAAAAACTGCAACAAAGCAAAACGCCCTAATTTTTTCATTTTTTTTTAAATTTTATTGAATAAAAGCAAAAAATGTCGGAAATAGCATAAAATTTTGGAATAAGTTTAGATTTGTTCGAATTGGTCGCCTTTGGCAATAATTATGGCTATTGTTATTGGAATTAATTATTGCAATTATAAAATAAATATAAGAAATATTTATAAAATATATATAATTCCATATATAAAAATTTTAAATTATTACATAAAGAAAAAATTTAACTTCGAATGGAATTATAATTAAAACATTTAAATAATTTTACAAAATCGAATAAACTTTGCTCAACTATTTCAAATTAAATAAAATAAAATTTAAATAGATTTTAAATTAAAAAAAAAAAAAAAATTAAATTCAAATAAAATTTCTCCAGCAATTCCCAAAAGAAAAAATATAAAATATTTAAGATTTTAAAATATTTATAAACTCACCAGCAATTTCTCTAGCAAGTCATTAAAATTAAAACATTAAAACAAACAAAAAAATTTACAAAATCAAGAAAAAAATTATTCTGAATCGTAAACTTTTTCTAATTAAGAAATTTATTAATTCATTTACGATTTCCACAGCAATTCCAATGAATAAAAATGTTTAAAAGAATTTCTTAATCATTAAAATTTTGAAATTAAAAAAAACTGGTAATTTCGAATCAAATTTCCACAGCAACTGCAATATAAAATAACACACACACAAAATTTTGTAAATTCCAATAAAATTCCTGCAGCAATTCCAAAGAAAATAAAATTTTTGTAAATTTACAAAAAAAAAAAAAAAAAAAAAATTAATTCAAATAAAAAAAAGGCAGTAAAATTTACTTCTCCTGATTTAGAAAATAAATAAATGATGTAAAATAAGCTTCTTCTTCTTTCTTTTTTGGCACATAATTCACCGATTCTACAAACAAAATGATTTAAACACAAAGACGAAGGAAAGCTGCACGACTGTGTGACCACACAAATGTTGTTGACTGCAAACGTCGCTATTTAATTATTTTGAAATTAAGCAATCCTGTATTTTTATAAAATTTAAAAAAATATCGGTATGGCTGTGGCATTTGCCATAGAATAATTTCTTATTGTCAGCCATGAAAATACAAAATATGATTTAGTTGATAAAACTTACATCGGGGCCGAGTAGACGCGGCACAATAGTGATCATTATATAAACGTGTACTTTTAAAGTTTAGTCTGTTAACGTGTTTCTGTTTAATGGTAACACATTTATTACCAGCAAACTAAATGAGAATTATTGCAACAAAATTATCATTTCAAGTTTTTATGTGTCAACAGAATTTCAGTGAAAAATTTTTATAAAAAAGAAAGGAATATTAATTTCACTTTGTGTTTCTTTTTGTGTAAATAAAGGTAAAATTAAATAATTTGGAACTCGCATAGTAGCATTTGTGAATAAGCCGATTATACTGTAGGCTAAAGCCGTGAAATGATGTTTTCTATAAAGTGGCAAAATCTGCCACGATAGCCGTGTGGCCAAGCTGCTGCTTTGTAGTCCGAATAACCGGGCTTAAATACACGTTTACATTTTACTTTTAGGAGATTGTAGATGGTAGCCTAACGCCTTCTATGTGTTTTCGTAGGCGAATGAACTACTAAACCGGAGGTCGTGGGTTCGATTCTTGCCTAGACCCTGGCGGTTTTCCTGCCATCAAGTCGAAAGCTTTGCATGTTAAATTAACTAATAAAAGCACAATCATTTTATACCCTAAAAAATTATTCCTCACAAAACTAAACGAGAATTATTGCAACAAAAGTTTCATTTTGCCTTTCTAATTTTCAGTGAAAATTGTTTATAAAAAATGAATATTAATTTTGATATTTTGATTTGACTTCAGCTTAATTTGATTTCATGTACGAAAACATAGCGTAGGGTGTACGGAAATGTCCAAACACAATACACTTTAAGCCTGATTCTTGTGTATTTGCAGCGGCAACAAAATATTTATGCAAATTTTGCTCAGCAATAAAAAGAAATATTAATTTATTTGAAAAGGGTGGATAAGTATATAATTGAGTTTCTTTTATTAAGGAATTAAATAGATATTTTTTGCTTTTTCTCTTTTATCGATTTTTCTGGCGAACGCTTAAAAGATAATGGATCTTTTAATTGACTTTGGTTTTTGAATTTGTAGTCAATTGTTGTTGTCGGCAACTGCTTTAAGTAGCAGCCACATCAATTGTTGTCGCTATTAATGTTTGTTTATTTGTCCGTCTGTCTGTCCGTCTGTCCGTCTCTCCGCCTATTTGTCTGTCTGTTTGTTTGTCGGCTCGTGTGTGTTTCTCCATTATGTGTAGTAGCAATTGTATTATAAATATTTATACGCTCCAGTCAAACACATCTAATTTATGACTGGCATTAATGGTTAAGCAACAAAGTAGAAAATCTATTCAATTAGATGCTCAAGTACAAGCAGCGATAAAAAAAAAGTGTAGAGAAAAGAATTTTGCACATTTAGATAAGGCAACAGTTTATGTGCCCGCAAATCATTTAGATGCTATTTTGCCGACTTTATTGCCTGTGGCTTGATCTTTTTTCCAACTCAGCTTTTGTCACAAAACATTAAGTGGAAAAAAAAGAATTGCATCTTGATTGTAAGTGGTAGTAAAATTATATTAATGACAGTTTTCGTAGAAGTTAATTAACTCGTACTATTTATTTGGAATTAAAAGACATGAATGCCTAACGTTTATCGCCAGTTAATTATAGATTAAGTGATATTTTGATTGTGATCATGCAAACAAAAGATCACGTATCTGTGAGTATTACCATTTCAAGGCACTCAAAAGGCAACTCAAAGCTTTTGTGTAAAATATATTTATGTGCTTTAGCGGGCGGTGAAATGCTCATGGGCCCCACCTGCTATGCCGAAATTCATATTCACTTCCGATGAATACGAACAATGAGCTTCATTGGTGTAATTAAAGATGACAAATAACAAGTAAACAACAACAATAAATATTATTCAATCCAAAAAAAACATTTCCCTAGAAAAGAGAAGCTGTTTTTGGCAAATAAATATAATTGCTGAAGCTCTCAAATGATTTGGAATTGGTTTGTCATATATCAAAAGCGATTGGAAGTGCCTCAGTTGTATCTACTCTACACCTTGATCTTGATTGCTTCATCTTGTAATATTATAAACTATCAGCTAAAAAATCCGTGTAGCAGGGCGTATGAATTAGGGTCTCTCACTCTTCCTGCTGCACTACTGCGGTACTGTACTTTAGGTTTTAAGTTTAGCTTGTAAGAAAACACTATGCAAAATTAAATAGCAATACCGCTTACAATATCAAATATTTTATTAAAAAAAAAAAAAAAAATTAAATTAAATTAAACTGTTACAAAGAAAGGAATTTATCGCACAAAGTATTTCTAAGTAAATAATTTAATTATTAATTATTCAGCTCAAATAAACTCACTACTTTTCTCTCTTAAATAATTTGAATAATCTTTTAATAAAAATTATTTATATTTTATCTTTTCGATATTTATTAAATATGTTTAGATTTACTATTATTTATATAATTGTATAACTGATTTAAACTCGTTTGCAGATCAGTAGAATGAAATAGTATTGAAATACGAATACCAAAATCAATTTTGTTATATCCATATTGGCAAAAACCATATGAGAATTACTAGCTGGAACTGGTAGTTCTTCATTAATTACTGATAATCGATATTTTGTTCTGACTTTAATTTATTAAAAGTATTTACCGATTATAGTTTGCTAATGGATCTTTCGGCTCAGTTTAGTGTGGCAGGCAAGCATGTGAGAGGACTTAACTTTTGCATATCGGATATTTGGCGGCCGCGTTTTCATCATTCAATACCATGTAAAAGACTTTGAAGTCCATTTTTTTTTTTAAATTAGTTTAAAAAATGTCATGTATTTTCATATTCTGCGAACTGCTGACTAAACCGAATCGCAGCTTTAAATCTCCAAAATTCCACTTCTAGTTCATTCTGCAACTGCAGCAACTCCTGTGAAAAGCTTGCTTAATAGCTTTCCTTGCTTAGTTTGACTGAGCAAATTATTTCTCTAGCTCGCAATTTTCTTTGAAGTGGCTCGAAAAGCGATAAGCGAAAAATTACGATTGTGTTTGGCGGATACTATAATAGACAAAGCTGAACCACTTTGTCCAATCTTTGGATAATAAATAGCTTTTTGATAATAAAATAAAACTTCTAAAGGAAAGTTTAAGCCGTCAACTTGTAATTTAAAATGCTTGTCTGTTGATAAAACTTTTTCTGGCAATACAAAAACTCGTGGCCTTTATCACTCCAGCTCAAAATTGTTTCAGACGCTGATGGCTTTGCGGTAGTAGTACCACACGGCTAATACAACTCCCATTAACCTTTTACATTTCACGGTATCTAATCAAAAAATAATTTGCCCGATTAATATTCCACATCTCGTGAATGGATGGCTTTTACGAATGTTGTTGTATTTTGCATTTATTGTGCTTTTTTCGCTCAAATTTATTTTTATGTTTCTATTTAATGTTGTTATTTAGATTTTTTTCTATACATTTTTCCAGCATAGAAAAAGTTTCCTTAATAGCCAGTGCTGGAGCAGCAGCAGCGACAGCAACTAATGATTGCAGCATTAGCCTGCAATTTTCAACAATTGTTTCGGGGTGTCAAAACTGTATGTTGTTGTGGTTTTAATGCTGGTTACCGCTTCAGGTGTAAATTGTGATTCGCATTTTAAAGGAAATATCTTGGAAGGAAAAATAATATTAAAAAAAAAAGCCAAAAAAGAAATCAAATTGTGAGCACTCGTTTAAGTAGAAAAAAATGTAAATTATTTAAATGATTGAACAAGAAATTGACGAGAACACGCTACACAATGTAATTGCATGAGTGAGTGACTGACTGGCTGACTGGCTGACTGGCTGACTGGCTGACTGACTGACTGAATGTTTGTCGGCATAAAAAATGTATTAAAAGTGAGAGAGGGTTTTGTGTGTGTGTGTGTGTGTGTGTGTGTGTGTGTGTTGTTCTTTTGGCCATTCTTGTTGCATCTGTTGTTGTCTGACGTTGCATTTGATTTTTGGCAACAAAAGCATTAAAGCGTCATTTGGTAAAGTGTTACGCTTAAATTGGTCAAAAACTCTCATAAAAGCATAAATAAATTAAATTTTCCTCCACTTGTGTACTGGAAGGCAAGTATGAAACGAATGTTGTTGATGTTGCATACGTATCGTGGTGCAAGCAATTTCAGGCAATCGCCTTCATCATAAGCAGGCTGTTAAAGGAATTAATTCTTGTGCAAGAAGAAACTTATTTTGAAACTGCTTTTGCTGCAGTCTACTCGACTTTTGTTAGTAAAGGCCTCGTTACACTATACCACACCGTTGTACGATTCATTCACACGAAAATGTGATAATAAATATATATAGACAATAATAATTATAGAAAATTCAGTCACTATCATCGGCATTTGTAGAAACAAATGATGAGATACGGTCATGGATTAACATCGTTAGGGTTTCCAGACTGCGACGCACTTTAGCGATTTGTTCTAAATTCGTTTTAAGTATTTGCTGAGCTTCTTCGGTGCTTTTAAGTTGTAGTTGCTTTTGGAAGCGTAACGCTTCCGCAAATATGTCATCATCATTGCCAGAACGCCAATTAAATTCTAGGGGAGGTCTATAACTGTTAGCTTTAGCTTCTATATCTAATATCCGATATTATAGGAATATAGAAAATATTGCTAATAGTAGAGTAAGTATAACACCAATATAAACGACATGTATTTCCGTGGGAAATTTAACGTGTACCCTAATTTTTTTGCTAAAATTGCTAAAAATATTCATAACACAATTGAATTTCGAAGTTGGCATAGTCATGATAGTGGTGGGCGAAGAAGTCGTCGAAGTTGTGGTGGAAGCACAGCCAATAATTAAATTTAATTTTGCTTCGCCTTCAGGCGCAGACGATGTGGCAGGTTGTAGCAGTGTGTTATGCCCCTTTACACCACCATTAGCTAAGTGTGCCGTTGTTGCCGCTGGTGCGGACGATCTTATGGAAGCTGCATTTGTTGCGGTTTTGGCACTTGTAGAAATGTCTGAGTGCCTAATTTTATTGGCTGTCATTTCGGCAATGCTTAAATTCGAACTACCTAATGAACGCCTCAGCAGCGTTTGACTAGTATCGGATGTAATAATTTTCCATTAGCATTTCCATTTCCATCTATTAGTGATAGCCTCCTATTTTAAGGAATCGCATCAAAATGGCGTTGCGAGATGTCACATTTATGTATATATATAAATGTGATGGGAAAAAATAGATATGCTTTCTGGTTGTAAAAGAATAATTTTTTTTCTTTGCTCAGCTGGTTGAAGTAGAAGCAACTTTGACCCCACGAAATCTCTTATTTTATATAAATTTTCATAAACTTTTGCAAAAAGTACGACTTGTCAAAGAAAAATCTGACATTTTCATTTTTTCAGCACACATGCCACATTTTGCAAATCGTCTGACTGTGTAGAGTAGCGAAAAGAGGCCTTAATGCGCAGCACCTGATTGTTTTAGCTGTCAAGAGTCTAGTCAATTACAAAATAATTTTATTAATTTATTTCAACTGTTTCTCTCTTCTTTTGTTATCTTTTGGATAACTTATTTTATCGTTTTTTTTTTTAACTAAAACTTTGTAATTTTTTTTTTAATTATTTGGATTATCTTCAAACCTTATCGCTCGGCAAAATATAATTGAGTTACACTTTCCTTCTAGTTCTGCCATTCACATTGAACAAGTTTTGTGAAGGTGATATTTATTTTTCCCCATAAAATGGCAATGGAATAGAAACTCTCTTATTTTTCCTCACTAGCAAATCAAAAAAAGACCGCAAACAAAGCTGCAAAGTGTGAACGGTGACTAAGTGTTCCACATGTTTTCTATTCAGCGAATAAGCGATTTTGTGATTTTATTTGCTTTTGCAACACGTTTGGTTTGTCAATTTCATATGACAAGCTAAGCAAATGCCTACTTGATGTCGTGAAATTAAATTTGTAAAGGATGAAATATGTGCTTAAAAACTTTTCAGAATTGATGGCCAGAGTTGCCTTTCTAATAACTTGTACAGCTGAGTTTTGTTAAAAAGTTAAAGGTTTTTTTTTTTATTTTTATTATCAATTTAAAACTTTTAAGAATTATGGGAATGGGATGAGGTGGAGAGAAGGTTATCTAAGAATGCAGGATACTGCAGGATTTGCTTAATGCAACGTTTTCCCCAGCATGAAGTAAACAATACTGAGGATTATAAAATATTGTCGTTTGCTGTTGCTCTTTCAAGCGTCTGCATTGCAACCAGCAATGGAGCGAAAGAAATGCCAGGAAAATATTTTTGCCTGTTGTAGTCTTTTGGCTTTTGCCACTCAAACAAATGCATAAATTAACACCAATCGACGCCATGTTAATTTTGTACAAAATGCCGCCACTGTGCTTTAGGAATCTGATTGTGCAGCGGCAACTGCAATTGAGAATGAATGCGCCTGTGCGATACGTGCAAAAACATGGAAACAACTGCATAAAACAGTTCAATTGCGATATGTACGATTGGATCGCACTGCAAGCAGACTCTACTTTATGGTTATGGCTGATGTTATATGACAGTTGATCTATCAACAATGTGGTGTAACGTCAAAGTTGAATTAGTGTTTATTTTCACCTTTCGGTGGTCATGGATGGCGGCTGGCTGGTTGCCTGGTTGCCTGGTTTGCTTGTTTGGCTGATTGGTGCTGCTGCTGCCTAATTTCAACTCATTTAGCTTTGAATTTAATTTCTTTGATTTTTGATTTCTGATTTTCTAACGGCAGCATTTAAGCCGAAATAAATAAACCAACAATCGATTGGCAGTAGTGCAACTATTTATTTCAGTTGACTACTTCTTCTTCCATCTTGCGATAACTAAGTGACTCTACTCGCATCGCAGCACGAGTGCATGCAATGTGTACATGTGTTGATATGTGGTACTCACATGTGCGAGCGAGTGGGCATGTGTGCACAAGTGCTTGCATTGATATGATACTTCATAGCAAATGTCAATGGGTTGTCAATAACACAAATTTATTCTCTAAATATCTTTACGAAAACAACAACAATTTCAAAAATTACATGTGATGAAAAGATTAATGTTGCATTGAGTGTTAATAAACTTATAAAGTTTGGAAATATTTACAAACACAAATGCCCACACACACACACAGACACCCTGACGATTGATTACGCATACAAGTGACATGATGAATATGCTGCCACTGCTTTGACAAAATAAATACAATTATCTTCCATTTATACTTAAATTTTTTATTTTTTTTTTTTTTTTGATATAAAACTTTGTTTATAGTAAATGTCAAAATCATAATTGACAGCTGCATTAAAGTCAAAACATGTATTTATACTTTACTTTGGCGTATACATTGCAAGCAGCATCATTCATTTTCTGATCATGATCAGTTTTTCATGTTTTCTGTTCAATCAATAGCTTTTTTTTTCTCTTTATAATTTTTTTTTCTTGTTTTTTGATTTTAGAAAGTCCTTCAGCAATTTATAAATGCATAATTTGTGTTTTTTGTATAAATGATTGCACATGAAACAATAAAATTTGTGGCTTGAATTGCTTCTTTCTATTCTAATCACGTCTAATCATGGTTTTTATATTGATTGTCATTAGTAAATGCCACAATCACTTTATGTAATCGAGCAAGAAGAATAGATTTTTAAACTATTTGAACTTTTGAGGAAGTAAAGACCTTGAGGAATGAAATAAAGTGCTTTGGAGGAAGGTAATCCCTCTGCGTCTGGTTTGGTAGTATCTATTTAACATGCATTTACTTGCTCCAAGTGTCCCTGATACATTTTCTTTACATTATTTAAACGGCAAAAGTTGACAGTTCGATCCCTACTGCCGGCAGTCGTAATTTAAAAAAAATTTTGTTAATAATTTTTGTCAAGTGCTTTTATAACTCATTATGGCGAAGGCATGCCCATTGGTCCCTTAGCATCTATCACCAAATAATATATATAAATGAAAATATACAGCTGAGCATTAAAATCCTCTCTCGCCCATTGGGGTCTTAGCATCTATCACCAAATAATATACATAAATGATAATATGCAGCTGAGCACTAACATCCTCTCTCGCCCATTGGGGTCTTAGCATCTATCACCAAATAATATACATAAATGATAATATGCAGCTGAGCACTAACATCCTCTCTCGCCCATTGGTTCCTTAGCATCTATCACCAAATAATATACATAAATGATAATATGTAGCTGAGCACTTACATCCTCTCTGGCCCATTGGTCCCTTAGCATCTATCACCAAATAATATATATAAATGAAAATATACAGCTGAGCACTTACATCCTCTCTGGCCCATTGGTCATTTAGCATCTATCACCAAATAATATATATAAATGATAATATACAGCTGAGCACTTACATCCTCTCTGGCCCATTGGTCCCTTAGCATCTATCACCAAATAATATATATAAATGAAAATATACAGCTGAGCACTTACATCCTCTCTGGCCCATTGGTCCCTTAGCATCTATCACCAAATAATACACATAAATGATAATATACAGCTGAGTACTTACATCCTCTCTCGCCCCTGCTCTGGCGTAGTATTACCGGGGCGATATAAAGAGTAATTAGTAAACTATTATTTTAGTATTCATGCATTCCTTGAAAAAGGTTTATCCTACGATTTCTATTAAAATTTAAAAATAAGAATGAGATTTAAAAAAGAAATTGTTTCTCTGCTCTTTGCTCTGTAGTACAATGACAACTTTCTCCCAATTCCCACATAAGCCACTACCCATCCAATTTATCAACGCCTTAACGGCTGAAGCATTACACTCGGGCAAGCAACTTCCGGTTACTATTAGCTTCAATTTAATTTTTTTTTTTGAGGGGGGGGTGTAACATACGACAGGCCGATTTACGGTCTTACCTCTCTTTCTATGGTTACATTCATCATGGCACTAGTGGGCCTAAGCGAACGCATTATCATTATTATTGGTGAGAAGCGTATCGGTATCATTGGTGATCAGTGTTACATTTGAAATCGTAATTATTTTTTATATTTTTATTTATATTTTATATTTTATTTTTTCAACTTTTGCAATATTTCTGTTTTAAAAACGTTTCATTTTAAGTTTTTTAAATATAATTTTAAAACTTTTAGCGCTGCCAAAAATCGTGAATTATAACAGAGATCCCTCTAAATAGTGCCAAAAATCAATAAAACAAATTAATATTTATTGTTTTTTTTTAACTAATTTAACCTGCAAAGCTTTCGTGACCGCAGGAATCGAACCAGCGACCTCCGGTTTAGTAGACTGAGCGTTATTCATTCGCCTATGGAGGCACCTTATAATTATAATTATATATTTAAAGATTTAATTTAAATTTAACGATTTTCTTTGTTGCTAATTTTTATTGTAACTTTATTCTTTAATTTAAGTCAAAGTAATATTTATTAAGGTTGTTTTAGATTATCAAATATCGTCATCAAGAAATTATTTCGATATTAATTTCATATTATTTAATTTAAATGTTACTGCTGCAAAATGTTACTGCCTTTTTTCGGGTTTGAAACCTAAATGTTACAATTATAATAATCGAGATTAAACTGATTGTGAAACAACCCCCCATGACGTTGAAGCAAAAGCTCAAACTCAAGCCGAAATAGCCGCCACCTCAAAGTTTTTGTTTGCAGTCTATTCTGCAAATTTCCTAACAAAATATCACACAGCTCGCTCGCTCACATGACAATGTTTAGCAATTACATACATTCTAGTTTCACTTTTAAATAACAAAATACAATACAATGTAGTTTTTATTTATTTATTTATGCATTAACTAAAGGCGCAATCGTGTACCATCTTGATGACATTTGCGGTTACACTTTACACAACTCAAGACACTCAAGCGGATGGCTGTAATTACATGAACAAAATGAATAATTTCAATCCAGTCCAGAAATATATAAAATGCCAGCTTAGCAGTTGTTATTTAAGCCACATTTAATTATTGTTATATGTAACGGCGAATGCATGTAGAATAGATACATCTTGTCTTTTGCCGTATTAGTACCGCCCCCCCAACTTCGGTAGGAATAGACTTGTGCACACACAAAATCTATCAAAAGAGGGGGAAAGTGCCTAAATAGAATTTGTGCACAGAGAAAGTATCCTGCACTGTATACATTTTTAAGAACTTAGTTAGGAAAGTAAAATGGTACTAAAAGTCTTCCATGCTTTTTAACAACATATTTAATGAAGAAGACCAAAAGTACCAAAGTACAAAAGTTTTACCACTTTTACTATAAATACGTATTCTCTAACTTTTTGTGTATAATACTCTACTGCATGTGTGGCGTATTTATAGTAAAAATAAAAAGTACCAAACCACAATAGTGCCAATCATCAAGTATTTCTCGTCTTCCACCCTGAAAAGTCTGCTATATTTTGATCTTGACAATATTCTATTGTGGGCTATAAAAGGCTTTTCGCAAGTTTTTTATATGGCTGAAGTTAAATTTCGAAATTTATTACCCCGGACACAAACCATATAATTTAACAGACTTAAAAAAAGTAAAGTAAAATGATGGCCGATTTGACGATTAGGGTCTCCTTCAATTCATCCTTTCGTGGAATTACAAATTTTTTTAAAGTACGAGTATATTTCTTATATTCTTATATTTCTTATATTAAATAACTCAAAAAATTGCGATTTTGGTAAGGTAGTGATTTTTACCGTCCAACTCCTTCCTTTCACCTGGAATTCGTCCTTTAATTGAATTCCAAACTTGAAAATACCATAAAATGACAAAAACTTAACTAGAAGTAAAAGAGATGCTCGATTTGATGATTCCATTTTCCTGGAAGTCATCCTTAAATGAAATTCCAAATTTTTTAAGCTGAACTGGCGTTTATATTACTTTTACTAGTCAATTTTTTGTCTCAAAATACGAGTATATTTCTTATATATTTGCCAGTAATTGAAAAACACAAAAAATTGCGATTTTTATAAGGTAGCTACCTTAGTGATTTTGAGCCGTCCAATTCCTTCCTTTCTCCTCGAATTGCTCCTTAAGTTGAATTCTAAACGCGAAAATATCATAAAATGACAAAAACTTAACTAAAAGTAAAAAAAGATGCGTAATTCGATGATTCCCTTCTTCTGGATGTCAGCCTTTAATGGAATTCCCCATTTTTTTAAGCTGAACTGGCGTTTATATTACTTTTACTAGTCAATTTTTTGTCTCAAAATACGAGTATATTTCTTATATATTTGCCAGTAATTGAAAAACACAAAAAATTGCGATTTTTATACCTTAGTGATTTTGAGCCGTCCAATTCCTTCCTTTCTCCTCGAATTGCTCCTTAAGTTGAATTCTAAACGCGAAAATATCATAAAATGGCAAAAACTTAACTAAATGTAAAAAAAGATGCGTAATTCGATGATTCCCTTCTTCTGGATGTCAGCCTTTAATGGAATTCCCCATTTTTTTAAGCTGAACTGGCGTTTATATTACTTTTACTAGTCAATTTTTTGTCTCAAAATACGAGTATATTTCTTATATATTTGCCAGTAATTGAAAAACACAAAAAATTGCGATTTTTATAAGGTAGCTACCTTAGTGATTTTGAGCCGTCCAATTCCTTCCTTTCTCCTCGAATTGCTCCTTAAGTTGAATTCTAAACGCGAAAATATCATAAAATGGCAAAAACTTAACTAAAAGTAAAAAAAGATGCGTAATTCGATGATTCCCTTCTTCTGGATGTCAGCCTTTAATGGAATTCCCCATTTTTTTAAGCTGAACTGGCGTTTATATTACTTTTACTAGTCAATTTTTTGTCTCAAAATACGAGTATATTTCTTATATATTTGCCAGTAATTGAAAAACACAAAAAATTGCGATTTTTATAAGGTAGCTACCTTAGTGATTTTGAGCCGTCCAAAAAATTGCGATTTTTTATAAGGTAGCTACCTTAGTGATTTTGAGCCGTCCAATTCCTTCCTTTCTCCTCGAATTGCTCCTTAAGTTGAATTCTAAACGCGAAAATATCATAAAATGGCAAAAACTTAACTAAAAGTAAAAAAAGATGCGTAATTCGATGATTCCCTTCTTCTGGATGTCAGCCTTTAATGGAATTCCCCATTTTTTTAAGCTGAACTGGCGTTTATATTACTTTTACTAGTCAATTTTTTGTCTCAAAATACGAGTATTATTCTTATATATTTGCCAGTAATTGAAAAACACAAAAAATTGCGATTTTTATAAGGTAGCTACCTTAGTGATTTTGAGCCGTCCAATTCCTTCCTTTCTCCTCGAATTGCTCCTTAAGTTGAATTCTAAACGCGAAAATATCATAAAATGGCAAAAACTTAACTAAAAGTAAAAAAAGATGCGTAATTCGATGATTCCCTTCTTCTGGATGTCAGCCTTTAATGGAATTCCCCATTTTTTTAAGCTGAACTGGCGTTTATATTACTTTTACTAGTCAATTTTTTGTCTCAAAATACGAGTATTATTCTTATATATTTGCCAGTAATTGAAAAACACAAAAAATTGCGATTTTTATAAGGTAGCTACCTTAGTGATTTTGAGCCGTCCAATTCCTTCCTTTCTCCTCGAATTGCTCCTTAAGTTGAATTCTAAACGCGAAAATATCATAAAATGGCAAAAACTTAACTAAAAGTAAAAAAAGATGCGTAATTCGATGATTCCCTTCTTCTGGATGTCAGCCTTTAATGGAATTCCCCATTTTTTTAAGCTGAACTGGCGTTTATATTACTTTTACTAGTCAATTTTTTGTCTCAAAATACGAGTATATTTCTTATATATTTGCCAGTAATTGAAAAACACAAAAAATTGCGATTTTTATAAGGTAGCTACCTTAGTGATTTTGAGCCGTCCAATTCCTTCCTTTCTCCTCGAATTGCTCCTTAAGTTGAATTCTAAACGCGAAAATATCATAAAATGGCAAAAACTTAACTAAAAGTAAAAAAAGATGCGTAATTCGATGATTCCCTTCTTCTGGATGTCAGCCTTTAATGGAATTCCCCATTTTTTTAAGCTGAACTGGCGTTTATATTACTTTTACTAGTCAATTTTTTGTCTCAAAATACGAGTATTATTCTTATATATTTGCCAGTAATTGAAAAACACAAAAAATTGCGATTTTTATAAGGTAGCTACCTTAGTGATTTTGAGCCGTCCAATTCCTTCCTTTCTCCTCGAATTGCTCCTTAAGTTGAATTCTAAACGCGAAAATATCATAAAATGGCAAAAACTTAACTAAAAGTAAAAAAAGATGCGTAATTCGATGATTCCCTTCTTCTGGATGTCAGCCTTTAATGGAATTCCCCATTTTTTTAAGCTGAACTGGCGTTTATATTACTTTTACTAGTCAATTTTTTGTCTCAAAATACGAGTATTATTCTTATATATTTGCCAGTAATTGAAAAACACAAAAAATTGCGATTTTTATAAGGTAGCTACCTTAGTGATTTTGAGCCGTCCAATTCCTTCCTTTCTCCTCGAATTGCTCCTTAAGTTGAATTCTAAACGCGAAAATATCATAAAATGGCAAAAACTTAACTAAAAGTAAAAAAAGATGCGTAATTCGATGATTCCCTTCTTCTGGATGTCAGCCTTTAATGGAATTCCCCATTTTTTTAAGCTGAACTGGCGTTTATATTACTTTTACTAGTCAATTTTTTGTCTCAAAATACGAGTATATTTCTTATATATTTGCCAGTAATTGAAAAACACAAAAAATTGCGATTTTTATAAGGTAGCTACCTTAGTGATTTTGAGCCGTCCAAAAAATTGCGATTTTTATAAGGTAGCTACCTTAGTGATTTTGAGCCGTCCAATTCCTTCCTTTCTCCTCGAATTGCTCCTTAAGTTGAATTCTAAACGCGAAAATATCATAAAATGGCAAAAACTTAACTAAAAGTAAAAAAAGATGCGTAATTCGATGATTCCCTTCTTCTGGATGTCAGCCTTTAATGGAATTCCCCATTTTTTTAAGCTGAACTGGCGTTTATATTACTTTTACTAGTCAATTTTTTGTCTCAAAATACGAGTATATTTCTTATATATTTGCCAGTAATTGAAAAACACAAAAAATTGCGATTTTTATAAGGTAGCTACCTTAGTGATTTTGAGCCGTCCAAAAAATTGCGATTTTTATAAGGTAGCTACCTTAGTGATTTTGAGCCGTCCAATTCCTTCCTTTCTCCTCGAATTGCTCCTTAAGTTGAATTCTAAACGCGAAAATATCATAAAATGGCAAAAACTTAACTAAAAGTAAAAAAAGATGCGTAATTCGATGATTCCCTTCTTCTGGATGTCAGCCTTTAATGGAATTCCCCATTTTTTTAAGCTGAACTGGCGTTTATATTACTTTTACTAGTCAATTTTTTGTCTCAAAATACGAGTATATTTCTTATATATTTGCCAGTAATTGAAAAACACAAAAAATTGCGATTTTTATAAGGTAGCTACCTTAGTGATTTTGAGCCGTCCAAAAAATTGCGATTTTTATAAGGTAGCTACCTTAGTGATTTTGAGCCGTCCAATTCCTTCCTTTCTCCTCGAATTGCTCCTTAAGTTGAATTCTAAACGCGAAAATATCATAAAATGGCAAAAACTTAACTAAAAGTAAAAAAAGATGCGTAATTCGATGATTCCCTTCTTCTGGATGTCAGCCTTTAATGGAATTCCCCATTTTTTTAAGCTGAACTGGCGTTTATATTACTTTTACTAGTCAATTTTTTGTCTCAAAATACGAGTATTATTCTTATATATTTGCCAGTAATTGAAAAACACAAAAAATTGCGATTTTTATAAGGTAGCTACCTTAGTGATTTTGAGCCGTCCAATTCCTTCCTTTCTCCTCGAATTGCTCCTTAAGTTGAATTCTAAACGCGAAAATATCATAAAATGGCAAAAACTTAACTAAAAGTAAAAAAAGATGCGTAATTCGATGATTCCCTTCTTCTGGATGTCAGCCTTTAATGGAATTCCCCATTTTTTTAAGCTGAACTGGCGTTTATATTACTTTTACTAGTCAATTTTTTGTCTCAAAATACGAGTATATTTCTTATATATTTGCCAGTAATTGAAAAACACAAAAAATTGCGATTTTTATAAGGTAGCTACCTTAGTGATTTTGAGCCGTCCAAAAAATTGCGATTTTTATAAGGTAGCTACCTTAGTGATTTTGAGCCGTCCAATTCCTTCCTTTCTCCTCGAATTGCTCCTTAAGTTGAATTCTAAACGCGAAAATATCATAAAATGGCAAAAACTTAACTAAAAGTAAAAAAAGATGCGTAATTCGATGATTCCCTTCTTCTGGATGTCAGCCTTTAATGGAATTCCCCATTTTTTTAAGCTGAACTGGCGTTTATATTACTTTTACTAGTCAATTTTTTGTCTCAAAATACGAGTATTATTCTTATATATTTGCCAGTAATTGAAAAACACAAAAAATTGCGATTTTTATAAGGTAGCTACCTTAGTGATTTTGAGCCGTCCAATTCCTTCCTTTCTCCTCGAATTGCTCCTTAAGTTGAATTCTAAACGCGAAAATATCATAAAATGGCAAAAACTTAACTAAAAGTAAAAAAAGATGCGTAATTCGATGATTCCCTTCTTCTGGATGTCAGCCTTTAATGGAATTCCCCATTTTTTTAAGCTGAACTGGCGTTTATATTACTTTTACTAGTCAATTTTTTGTCTCAAAATACGAGTATATTTCTTATATATTTGCCAGTAATTGAAAAACACAAAAAATTGCGATTTTTATAAGGTAGCTACCTTAGTGATTTTGAGCCGTCCAAAAAATTGCGATTTTTATAAGGTAGCTACCTTAGTGATTTTGAGCCGTCCAATTCCTTCCTTTCTCCTCGAATTGCTCCTTAAGTTGAATTCTAAACGCGAAAATATCATAAAATGGCAAAAACTTAACTAAAAGTAAAAAAAGATGCGTAATTCGATGATTCCCTTCTTCTGGATGTCAGCCTTTAATGGAATTCCCCATTTTTTTAAGCTGAACTGGCGTTTATATTACTTTTACTAGTCAATTTTTTGTCTCAAAATACGAGTATTATTCTTATATATTTGCCAGTAATTGAAAAACACAAAAAATTGCGATTTTTATAAGGTAGCTACCTTAGTGATTTTGAGCCGTCCAATTCCTTCCTTTCTCCTCGAATTGCTCCTTAAGTTGAATTCTAAACGCGAAAATATCATAAAATGGCAAAAACTTAACTAAAAGTAAAAAAAGATGCGTAATTCGATGATTCCCTTCTTCTGGATGTCAGCCTTTAATGGAATTCCCCATTTTTTTAAGCTGAACTGGCGTTTATATTACTTTTACTAGTCAATTTTTTGTCTCAAAATACGAGTATATTTCTTATATATTTGCCAGTAATTGAAAAACACAAAAAATTGCGATTTTTATAAGGTAGCTACCTTAGTGATTTTGAGCCGTCCAATTCCTTCCTTTCTCCTCGAATTGCTCCTTAATTTGAATTCTAAACGCGAAAATATCATAAAATGGCAAAAACTTAATTAAAAGTAAAAAAAGATGCGTAATTCGATGATTTCCTTCTTCTGGATGTCAGCCTTTAATGGAATTCCCCATTTTTTTAAGCTGAACTGGCGTTTATATTACTTTTACTAGTCAATTTTTTGTCTCAAAATACGAGTATATTTCTTATATATTTGCCAGTAATTGAAAAACACAAAAAATTGCGATTTTTATAAGGTAGCTACCTTAGTGATTTTGAGCCGTCCAATTCCTTCCTTTCTCCTCGAATTGCTCCTTAATTTGAATTCTAAACGCGAAAATATCATAAAATGGCAAAAACTTAATTAAAAGTAAAAAAAGATGCGTAATTCGATGATTTCCTTCTTCTGGATGTCAGCCTTTAATGGAATTCCCCATTTTTTTAAGCTGAACTGGCGTTTATATTACTTTTACTAGTCAATTTTTTGTCTCAAAATACGAGTATATTTCTTATAGTTTTGCCAATGATTAAATAACTCAAAAAATTGCGATTTTGGTAAAGTGATTTTTATCGTCCAACCCCTTCCTTTCACCTCGATTTCCGAGTTACAAACTGTTCCCCTTTTTTTTACGCAAGAAGTTTTCAATATTACGTATTGCCAATATTACCTTGGCGAATATTAGCCGATTGCCATATTTATAAGAACAAAAAAGTACTAAAGTATACATTTTCCCCATTTTATGTCATAATTGGCACGAGAAATTTTAATAAAAAAGAAGGAATAGAAAAAGAGAGTTTGTATTTTTAATCTCTAAAAAATATTTTATATTTCAATATCTGCAATATTCTACCATAAATTTAAATATGATGTACGAAAATGAGGACTCCAGCAGGCCAAAAGGTACTAAAGTAGAAATTTCCCCCTATTATTTTGCCATATTCCCCATTCCATCTAATAACAATTCAAATCTGTTGTATGCATTTTATATTTTTGATCTTAAAATTTATTGGAAATTTTCATGTTACTTTTTTTAAATACCTGCTTTGCTTCTGAAAATCCATAAAAATTTTGGAAGACTCTTCTGAAAAGAAAGAAAATGTGGTTGTAATTAAAAATATGTAAGAAATATATAAAATTAATTAAATTTGTAGTTGACTGTTAGAAATAAGACAGGATTGGTTATTGGGTGGAGTAGAAGGCTAATAAGCTGAAGGATGCGGATTTGATGTTCGTTTGGGGCTAAACGGAATTATTTTAATTAAAATACTCAAGCTCTCCTAAGGCTCGGATTGTTTGGCGGTTTTCACAAGCCAACTTGCAATGTTGCAAGTCTTTTCGAGTTTACTTGGCGAACATTTTGGAACATTTATTTGGCTTCGCCTACATAAGCGAGCATCTTGCCATCTACACGCCATTATAATTATTTACTTTACGTGATGCTGTAGATTTAAAGTAAATGCCAACAAAGTGAATGGCTGTGTGTCGAACACAAAAACTCTGGAACGTGCTACCAAATAACACATCATCTCGAGTTAAGATGTTCTTTAAAAAAATGTTACAAAACATTTATAAAAAGAAATTTAAATAAAAAATTTGAATCTAATATCTCTCCACCGTCTGCCTCCCTGATAAATAAAAAATTTTAAATATTTTATAAAAAAAAATTTTAAAGAAATAAAAATTTCGTTGCTGGAAAGGCACTCCGGAGGATAATTTGTAGAAAATTTTTATCAAATTGCTGTGAAGCTTCAAAACTATTCGAACGTACACATGACATTGAAAGGAACATCATGTTCGGCTTCAACTTCGGCTTCGGCTTGCGCAAGCCGAATGTAGCGGATTTTGTTTTGCCAATACTGTTTTTTCTTTAAGTGTAATTTTAGGAAAAAAAATATTTTATACACACTGTGGTAAGTGGATTTTAATGAATTATAACCAGAAATACGTGTATGGAATCTCAAGTGACACTTGTTTTTGAGTTGTAATTTATCAACAACATCAACAACACCAGCAACACCAACAACACCAACAACAATTATTAAGAGTATGTATGACTACGCAAGTAATCAGCAAAAACAACACTATTTTAAGTGCATGAATATTAGATGAGTGACTTGGTGGAGATGGCCAGAGAGATTGTGGCATAGTCAAACTGGCAGACGGACAAAAGCAAATAACTCACTTGCACTAAATTATGTAGAGTTTAGCAAATGGTGTTCCATTTAAAAGTAAATCACTAACAACATTTGAAATAATTACTTTATTTGCCACTTAAGGAAAATGAACAAACCGCGCTCTCTTTTTTCCTTGTTAATTTGATTTTATTTCGATATTTTCCTCAAATAATTTCCCCTACATTGATTGGTTCAGCATGCGTAGTCTTCAGAGTATTTTGTTGCACTGCAAAATTGAGCTGGAAGCCACAATTCGAAATAGAGTAATGATTATGACGGCAAATCAACTTTTATTGTTTTGTAAAACCACAAAACAATTTCAGCATTCTTGACGATTCTAAAGTTGAACGAAAAATCGCTCACTTATTTCCACTTTTTTTTTTTAATATCATGATGTTTATTTTAATAACGACTACAGTGGAAACTAAGATACTTCATACAAACAATATGACTATAAATTTCGGTGTTCACGGATGAACTTCCAACAAAATCAATTTAAAAAACTGTAAATAAAACATTTAAATATTTCAAAAAAAAAAAAAAAAAAAACAACATAAAACATGACAAAAGAATGCGTAATATCGTTTGAATTTAAAATTTCGCAAAATTTATGTGCATGATTAAACAATTCATCAGCAAAAAAAAATAAAGAAAATATTTTTTTGTCAAATGATAATTGCTTGTCTGCTACATTGTACGACTCTACAATAAAATGCATTTCGTTAAGATCACTAACTCACTGTGTGTGTTATCTAAATGGATTTTTAACTACATTTGCACACACACACACATATACACAAACACACACGGAAACATCAAAGCCGCTCGGTGTTGTTGCTACGAGAGTGCATTTCAAACGTTTAGTTGTCGTCATTTAAAGTTTGGGCCAACTTGTTTAAGAATGGTAAGAGCGTCATGTGCAAGTGATCAATATTTCCAAATGGATTAGCAATTCAAATGCAAATAATTGCACTCGCACACAAACACACGGAGGCACAGTGTTTATAATAGAGAAATTTTGCAAAACATAACTATGACAGTTTTAGTTTCGAATGCAGCCAATCAAAAATCTCAGTTTTTTTTTATTAAAAAGGGGTTGTGGTAAATTCCAATAAATCTCCACGCATGTATTTAATTATTTTAAATTTGGTATAAAAGAAATTGAAACGCTTATAAAAGTTCAGATCCCACTAGAAGGTCTTTTGCGAAAACCCTTTAAAATTCCTATTAAACCTTTCAATTGCTTAAAGGACCCGTTTCACTACCCTAGACAGTAGTTCGATTCATTCACACAAGGATCTGATAGGTATACCATGATTATTTAAAAAACCGCATCAAAATGGCTTTGCTAGGGCCACACCATCATACAAAAATGAAGCAAACAATTCTTTCTTTGCTGATTGAAGTAAAAGCAACTCTGATTGCATGCCATTTTATGGGAATTTTCCAAAATATTGTACATTTCGTTGTGACACTTTTAAATTTTTTCAGCAGAGCTGCCATATTTCACAAATCGTACGACTATCTAGGATAGTGAAATGGTGGCTTTAAATGCAATTTAAATCACTGTCCACACGCCGATAATTACAAAGAAAAAAAAAAAACAAAAAATATTAAAGAATATAATATAGAAATTTATAACTTTAAATAATTACAAATTTTATTTATTTGACAGTCTGGTTCTATGCTCTTTTACCCTCTCACCAATAACATGAGAATTTTTTAGAGGAAAAATTGCATATTGTGAACAGCGACTGAAATCGGCAAAAAAAGTTCTATGTATGACTTTATAAATTTTCTTTAAAATCTTCTTTCTGAAAATCTAAAACCAATAGTGGCACTTCCGAACCACAGTGGCCGGTATGCACATACATGCACACAATCAATTTGATTGATTACCGACCTTTTAGAAATACCGAGCGAACAAAATAAATAAATGCTATGCAGGCATGTGAAATGTGCTCATTTCAAACGCTTAAAAATTTTTAATGAATATTTAGAGGACGAACGCGTGAAGTGATTGGCATTCGTAAAAAAATTTGACAATCTATATATGGTACCTTCCCATAACGCTTTAAGGTACGCTTTTGCTTTCGGTATAATTTTTAATTCTGTTCAGATATTTTGAAGCACATCACTTAAGGAGGCAACGTAATCTAATTGGCTAAACGCATTCCCTAATGCTAGAGCCATCTGAAATAACTTTGGAAATGCCTTCCAAGCAACTGAATTTTTATTTTTTTCTTATAACATTTTTAATTATTTACCAGGGAGGCAGACGGTGGAGGGATCCTAATAGAGAAAAAAATGTCTAAGATATTTATTTTGAAAACAATAATAAAAAATTAAATTTTTTATTCCTACTTGGATGAGGAGGGTCTAATAAAATATAATGGAAATAAACAACATTTTCAAAAGCCAGTTTGTAACTCAGAAAACAAAGAATAATTTTCATTGAATTAAGAAATCTCTTCATTAATAAAGTGAGCAATTACATCGCATGCATGAACATGTAAAATATCAGACCTTTTCCGGCAATTACTTTTGAAACTAATAATATTCGAAATCTGATTAGATATGTATTATAAGAATAGTTAAAACAACGTATTTTAGCCATTATACGAGTATATAATGTATGTTATAACATCGATGTAGACGATATAGACAATATTTTTGAACTGGAGTGAGATGAATGTTTTAAGCATGAATGAATAAATACATTGTTTAAATGAATACTTTTCTAATAACTTTGTAAGAAATCATGCATTTCCAGCGCTGAAAAATTTCATTAAATTAAGGAATTTTTTTCTTTACTAAAATGAACAATTACATTGCATGCATGAATAAGTTAAATGCCAGGTTTTTTTTTTAATTTTTTTTAACGTACATTGTATACATGAAAAATTATACATTGTTTCAATGAATGTTATTTTTAATAGATTTACTGAAAATCGTTTAATTTTTATAAAGTAAAAGTTTCCTTTAATTATGGCGTCTTTCTTTAGCACCAAGATGACTATTCCTCTGTTATATACAGTACATTGAATAAATGAAAAATGTTACATTCTTTCAATGAATTTTAATTATAAAAAATTTACTGGAAATCTTTTTATTTTTATAAAGTAAAAGTTTCATTATACTAAGGAATATTTTCATTAATAACATGACCAATCAAAATGCATATCTCAAAACTTTTAAAAAAAAACTTTAGAAAAACCTTAAAGAGGCGGAACAATGCATTGTGTTGCTCTACCTGGAGACATGGTGTCAAGAAATGGGAAAACGAAAATGAACTCTTTCAATAACGTGTTGCTGCATATTAAGTGGAACAGAATTTCCTTTTTTTTTTCTTCTTTTTTTTTTGCAGAAAAATTTTAGCGTAAAGTAAATAAATCAAATAGTAAATAAATATTAAATTCTAAAACATTTTCAGTTGATTCATTCATCATTTTTCTTGTGTTTTGTTTGCTGAACTAAAAATTGTGCCGTGGCCATATTTTATAAGCCAAACTTGAATTAAATGAGCGACGCCAAGAGGAAATGTTACAAATTTTACCCTTTCCTTAACAAAATAAATAAATGAAAATGCAAGTGATATTATTGGAGTATAAATATCAGCATTTCTATAAATATATGACACGTAAGGCAGCGGAGCTGGAGGCCACATAGTCAGCTGTATACTCTGCAACAGCCAGCCAGTAATTGAATGCTGCCTACGCATTTCATTTGCTTGTTGCAAGTACTCGCCAGTCGGTGTTTAGGTGGATTATCTGAACTATTTTTATATTTTTACACTCATTTATTTTGCTGTTTTTTGGTGTTGCGCGATGTTGAGTGCTTTTGATTTATATTCAAATCGCTGCTCTACTGTGTTACTTGTATGCGGCAACTGTTACTTGGGTGATCATAATACAATCTAAATACAAATAAATTTCAAATACGAGTATATCTGCGCATATTTGAGTTACCAGCGAAATGTTAAATGCCAGCCAAATACTGAGACATAAATTGTTTTCGATTTTTGTTAGTTTCGTTTAAATAACTCGCTATAGCTTTTAGTACATGTGTGCAGTAATCGTATATTAATTTTATTTATCAGGTTGTGACAATTAGATAATTTATTAAATACATAATGGTATGAACAATTTCAATACTGCGAATCATGTCCAATCGTTTTCAGCCAATAGTAATAATCCGAACAAAAACAATATTTTTTTTTGTTTTTGTTTTTGTAGCAAAGTAATGTCGAAATGATATACAATTGCCCGAATGGTGTTTTCGATTAACAAAAAAAAAAACAAAAAAAAAAAAAAATAAAAAAAATTAAACATTTTATTTATTAAATTTAATTGGTATGCATGTTTAGAAGACTGAACGATTTTTCTTTAACAATTTTCAAAAGAAAAGATAAATTTTGCAACCAGCATGCACTACAACATGTAAATCAAATCATGCATTGAGGCTGCAGAAACTTTTAATAATTTGAGAAGTCTTTTCATTATCCAAATAAGAAACTACATTATATGTATGAACAGTTTTAATATCAGATCCTTTTTGAAACGGCAAAGTACATTCCATAAACGAAAAATTGAGTGAAAAAATATTCATTGGGGAAATGAAAAACTTTCATTATACTGAAGAATATATTCATTAGTAAAATGAACAACTGCTTTGCGAACACAAAAGCTGAAAAACTAGATGAAAAAATATTTATTTAGGAAATGAAAAACTTTCATTATACTGAAGAATGTTTTCATTAGTAAAATGAACAACTGCTTTGCGAACACAAAAGCTGAAAAACTGCATGAAAAAATATTTATTTAGGAAATGAAAAACTTTCATTATACTGAAGAATATATTCATTAGTAAAATGAACAACTACTTTGCGAACACAAAAGCTTTTTATATTTGCCCTTTTCAGTTTTTTCACAGTACATTGAGCCAATGAATATTGATACATTGTGTAAATGTATATTCTTCTAAATAATATTCCTCTGGAAAAATAGAAAAAAGGCCACGGTTTGTTACTTAGTATATATACTTTGTCGAGCAATTACTGTAAATAGAATTCTATACTTTTTCATTGTATTATTTTTACCTTCTATATGAATGTGTTCATTAATGAAATGTATTTATTTCATTTATTCAATGTAATAATTATACATCATACTAAAACTGTACTTATAAATCATGCCAAATTGTTGTAGTCTACTTTCAGGGTTGTGTTATGTGTGGCTTTCATTTTTCTAAGGCTGATTTCTTTGAAGGCTGATTTCTTTGTTCGAGATCACTACTTAAATCAGAAAAGGACACTTTACAGGACATTTAGCGCCCTATTTTTAAAATACAAAATTTTAATGCACAGTGTTTCCTGAATAAGATTTACGAACTGAGAGCCTAATTTATATACTATATATATGCATATATTTATATATATAAATAAAGAGAAGCATATGATAAAGTAAAAAAGTGAAATTTTAGGATTAGAAAAAGTATTAATCCTGTTAAAAGAAAAATTCTTCAGCCTTCAAAACATGCCTATCAATTAAATTTAATAAATAAAATGTTTTCGGGTTTCTTTAATCGAAATCGCCATTCATAATAAATAAATTCCATTTACATAAATTCAATGTAATAATCATATTCATTTATAGTATAAACTTATTGCTTGAAATAATGAACTTTTTTCATGCTCTTTATAAAAACTTTCAAAACTAGATAAAAGAAAGAGGAAAAAAGATAAAAAAAAGGGAAAATTTTAAAAGAGCTTGTTGATGCACTGTGCATGACACTTGCCAGACAAAGTGTGCATTAGTTTTATGAATTTGTTCTTAAATAAAAATTATTTTACATGATTTTAATGAATCTATGAATATTATTGTTATAATTAAAAAAGGAAACGAAGAGAGTGGGCATAAAATTATTATAATTGAAAAATGAAAACGGATTCTTAAAAACTGTCTATATTCGATATTTTTTATTTTAAAATTTTTTTAATTGTTATCGGAATAGGACTGAATTAAACTGAATGGAATATTAAAGAGGTAAAATATATTTGTGGTCTCAATTTAATATAAAAGAATTAAAATTGCTTTCATGAATACCATTTTACTCGTACATAAAATTATTTTATGATTCCGTTTTAGCTTTTTCCCAGGAAGGGCAGCTGCATTGTCAGCTTGTGTATTGAACTAATTAACAACATTTTTCTTATTCCTGTTTAGTGTCGCTTTTAATGATTAATTTCCATGCCAAGTCTCTGCCAAGATAAAAATATAGAAAAACTGGCAACTCTTATTTTCAGACGAGTAACTGCGGGCGTAATAAATATAACTTTTTTCAAGCTCTTCCTGCCAACTTTTCCTTTTATTTGAGTCAATGCAAATGACATTTCGTGAAGTGCTTACAAGAACCGACTTAGGCTTTGACTAACTTTTTTAGATTATTGATTTGTTTTTATATTTTATTTAATTTTTTATTTTATTCAATTATCTAAAAGAAACGCAATAAAAATAAATACAAGTTTTAAAGCAATAGTAAACTATAAAAATTTTAAAAGCATCATAAACTACGATGAAATTATAAAAATTGCAAAAAGCACTGCGATTTTTATGACAGTCATAATTTTGCAGGTTGACAAATAAATTTAATGGGCCATACATTAGGCTCCGAGTAAAAGTGAATGGTATTGTAAAAGTGTAATTCAAATTATGGTTAAAAGTTTAATAAAAGATTTATTAAGATCATCAAATTTAATTAAAACCACTAAAGAAGCAGTTTGATCAAAAAAACAGGCGATTTATTTTGAAATTTGCATTTAAAGTGCTTTGCAACATCGAGTTCCAAGTCCGCATTATGCAAATATTTTATCTTTATTGCATACAACTATTTTAATAACCAAAACGAAATAAAAACAAAAAAATAAAAAAAATAAAATAAGATGCTTATCGCATAGTAGTACGCTCTTTCGTTCTTTTGCAGCAGTAATTCTCAAGTGATTTGTGGCAATGCAGATATAAACGTGATGGATTTTTTTTTTTTATATATTGAAATTAATTTTCACTGAATTTGGCTTACAATTGTTTGCTTGCAACAAAGTTGCTCGCATGTCTTACCAAGAAATTTAGTATCTCATAAGTGGCCACTCAATATATATATGTAAAAATAAAACCAGATTCATGTCTTCAAAGAGCATAATTTTTATATAAATTTATTTATATCAGTTTCAAATTCGACAATAGATTTGTTAGCAATTTATGTTTCTAAATTTAAATTAATATTTTTTTTTAACCATCAGCAATAAATCACTTTAAATCGATAACAACTGCAGAATATGAAAAAAATTTCAGCGGAATAACAATACCGAAAAGGTCAATAGTTTTTCTATTAACCTCATGTTTCCATCGCTAATGGCTAAATGAACAATGTTTGCCGCCTTTTTTCTTGCTGGCCGGGTCAAGCATGGACTGTCAAAATGCTAACAGATTCTTTTTTTGAGCAATTGTTGTTCGCCGCTTGTTGTTGCAGCCTGGCCAAAAACCAAAAACAAAACCAAAAAAAAAAAAAAAAAAAAAAAATCGACAGTACTGCTAATGATAAATATTTGTAAAATTAAATTTTTTATAAACAATCGCAGAGTAATAAATCGCATCATGCTTTTAAACAAATTTTCCATTGTTTTATGTGAACGCGCATTCCATCCAACCAACAAAAACAATAACAACAACAACAACAAGAAGAAGAAAAAGCAAAAACAAAAAAAATTAAATAATAAAAAATATGGACAATCTCAAACGCTTAACGTTTCGGCCAACAATTCATGGAGTTCAAGCAAATGAGTATGAGATGCCAAATATGGCTGCGGGATGAACCCATTATCAACTAACGATGATCGGAAAGACCGCAAGTACGAGTACATAATGAAAACCAAGATCTCATCACATTTCAGTTTTTCGTTTGTTTGTTGTATTTTTATTGTTGTATCTGATGCGGTCGGATGGAATAGCGCACAGTTAGTAATGGTTTGATTTTCATTTGACTCCTCTGCTCCTCTATTGTCCAGTGGGCACGATAACAACAATAAGCCTTTGAAAATAAGGCATTAATGCCACAGCCAGACGACACAGGCAATGTAAAGTGTTGCAGAGGTAAATGCGATTGCGCAGCAGTGCTTGCTTGCACATGAAGTTTTTTCAAAACGAGCTGATGAAATTAATTTTATCACAGCTGTTCACAAATGGGGTGGCCACGTTTCTACTTTAATTTTTTTAAAAGCGCAAAATTTCACAGAGAAGGCAACAAAAACAATATTTTTTTTTTCTACTTTAATTTTTTTAAAAGCTCAAAATGTCATAGAAAAGGCAACAAAAACAGAATTTTTTTTAAAAAAAAGTAAAAAAAAATTTTTTAATTCAAAAAAAAAAGAAAAAAAAATAAAGAATTAAAAAGAATTTTAAAACAATAATTAAGGATAGCAACTAAATATTAGTTGATACTTAACGGAATAAAAACGTGTGGCGCAAACCTCGATACTCCATATGATTCCTACACGTTGCGTTTATTTGACACCTCAGCCATGCACTTGAAATGGCAAAACACAATGTGTGCGTCATGCATTGAATTGCGACTTCTATTTTAAATATTTTGTCATTATAACAGAATGAATGACAGCTGCAATTAATGATATTTTATTTATTTTGTTTATAAAAACGAAGACTAAGTTTGGTCACCATCATCCTTAATTGTAGAAATTTTGAACCTATGCAGCTCGACATTTTAAATAATTTTTACTTGCTAACATTTTCTTGTGATTTGTAAATATATCACGTCACACTATGGCGAACGTGACATATTAAGTAGAATTTTCTTATTAGAATTTTTCTTACTACAGAATAAATTCTTTCACTTTAGCCACTATGGCGAACGTGACATATTAAGTAGAATTTTCTTATTGGAATTTTTCTTACTACAGAATAAATTCTTTCACTTTAGCCAAATTGAAATAACTTTGTTTTTTAAATTTTCAGGAAAACTATTTGGAAAGTAACTACAGTGGACTCGCATTAACATGAACAGACTAAAACTCGCAGAATTCAAACTTTCGTAGGCTGCTCTTATTTTATTGGCTCCTCTAAAATATGCATTTAGTGGAAATGCTTCGACATAGGTGCAGCTTATTTTTTCGTAACCTCGTTCATTTATTAGTGACTGAACGCGTAATCAACTGAATTTAGGGATTGCCTGCTTTATCTGATATAACACTAAATAAAATCGGTATTATAAAATATGCCGGCAATACAAAGAAATAATATAAAAATGATGGATTTTTAAAAAATTCAAATTGCTTTTTTAAAGACTTGGAACTGCAACTTTGCGCCAAATCTTAGCAAATTTAATTATAAGAAATGTCCTACGAAGCTTACGAAAGGCTGATAAAATATTGGGATTTAAGAAGAAGAAGGCATGGATTTGAAAAGGAAATACCAAAGAAACTTCATAAGAAAATGAAAGAAAATTATTGGGAATGTGATGACATTGCCAGAACTGAATTGGTTTGGATTTAATTAGTTCATATTATAAAGAGTTTACTGTATTGAATGCTCTTCTGTTATAATTTAATAAGAAAAGTTTTACGAAAAATATGGTTCTCAACTATTTGCTCTGACTCGAGTTTGTTACCAAAATGATTTAATACAGAAGAAAATCCGCACAATTGACAAACCACTGCGTTACTGCTTTGGCAGACGTCTCATTAATCAGCTCTGAATAAACAAGACGAATAATAAATAAAAATATATATTTTCTCGTTTTGCAATGGTCACCTTATTTTCCGAATTTCTGCCTAAAACTAATTTAATTTACCAGACTAAAGGCAATTTTTGCGTTGTTGTTGTTGTAGTTGTTTTTCTTGTCGTTGTTGTTAGCTGATTTGTAACTAATCTTGGACAATATTTGAAAGAAGGCTTTGATGTGAAAATTACTACTTTGCCATAAAGATAAAGTGTTTATTGTTGTTATGGTGGACATTAAAATGATGACTTTTTTTTCATCCATTTTCTTTTGTTGTAAAAGGCGTATAAAAAAGGCTTTTTCAAAGTGTTTAAAAGCAACGAGGCTGGCAATTTTGAAAACGTTTCGCCATAATAATTTTTCATTTGAGACCGTAAAAAATGCATTTATTCCATTAGTGTCATTTCATTAAGTGATCCATGGAATGAGAGGAGCCAAAGTACATCTGTCAAGTCGCTGCTAACCAAAATAAAAGTAAAAGCTAATTGATTTTTAAGTTCATTGTAGGAAAAAGAAGAAGAGAAATGAAGAAGAAATTAAAGAAAAGTCGTAGACTGTGGCAAGTCAGTCATCGTTTTGCAAGTTGCATTAATACACCCACACAGTATAAATAAATTTCTGTTGTTTTAAGATTTGAAGCATTTGAAATAATTAGATGGATCTGTAAACGATATATCATAAATATCTCTGCAACTCCTTCACTCTATTATTCATTTATTTATTCCTTTTTCTCACCAATCAAATAAAGTTGTAAATCTTATTGGCAACAATTTATAACATTTTCTTGCAATCAACAATTTTAACTCGCACACAGTTTGCTAGTAGAAAAGATACCGGGGCGGAGCGGTGGGGGAAAAGGCATGTTCACTTTTTTCTTGCTTATCTGTGAAATTGTTTCGGTCAAATCACTTAACAATTATCAAACATCTCAAATAATTTTTTATATTTTTTCAGTGTGAGTTGGCTGTTGCGCAAACATTTCAACGTTGCAACGGTTACACGCTGCAATAGAGAATAAAAATAAAAATCTTTTATTTATGATTGCTAAACACTCATATTTTAAATGAATAATTGGATTTTTTATTTTCCATTTTTTCTGCTAAACTATTGCAACTCAATACGATTTTGTTTGATTGCAATAAACTGTAGAAACGTTGGAGGTCTGTTTGGATTTTCATGGTGGCAAAATAACCACCAGTTAGGCAAATGACAGGACGGACGGATATAAGAATGTATTGAGCTGGATTGCAGTCGAATCTTTAGTTTGCTGCATATTTGATAAAGTTATGAATGTTAAGTAAATTGATTTTAATGCTTTGCTTGACTTGGCTTTGCTTGACTGTGCTTTTCCAGCTCATACTCGTTTAGACAATTGCTCCTTGAGGACATTTGAAAATTACTTTGTTGGAGTTGTAAACAGAAAGAAACCATCATAAATTCCAGTGCAGTGCCTTGTTTTACAGGCATTGAAATGTTGATGGGAATGCATGATTAACCGATATTAAGGGTAATTTATTTCGGCTAAACTTATTCACATTTAGCTGTCACAGCATTTCAGATAGAGGATTATGTGAAATGAAAGCATTTCATCAAAGAAAAATGGGCGAACAAGAAGTTTTTATTAATCTCAGAGGTAGGCCATTTCATCAATTCTATTCAACTATCACTTTACAACTGAAATAAGTAATTGAAACTCGTTAGCTGGCACTGATTAGACATACATTCCGATTCTATTAAATAATTACAAATATCGTTTCAGATGTTGGTGTGGTAGCTCCGTGAAAGGTCATCCAACTAAAATTAAATTAAATTACTTTTTGGGTAAACTCAGAGGTGACTTAGCAAACGAAAGGACGGACAAAGGGGATAGTGATAGAGAAGCCAAAGTGCCGATAACACCTAATCACGGCGGTCATACAGCTATCGAGGAAGGGGGAAAGTATGCTTCTGCTCATACGAGTATGTATGTAAGTTATCTGCACTGTAAAATGTTTGCTGGTATATATTAGGTCACCAGTGACTATGGCTTTCCCACTTGCATATTTCAAAACATGAGAAAAAAGAAATACTTGAGAAAAATGTAAGAGAATATTCATTTGCTTTATATCTGCCGGCACTAGGGCTCGAACCCATGACTTTAGATGTTTTCAATGCAAGTACTTATTAACTACTGCAGCCAGCTGTATCCAATTCCAATTAATTTTTCGCTAAGCTGATGTAATTCCGTACGTTCTTTAGCTCTTCAGATTTAGTAGAACCCTCATCTTGGTGCTATATGTCTTGGGAAGTCTTATTCGTACTAGTGTTTCACCAGTTCCAACTTTATGCGTGATTGGTTCTCTTTGTAACCTTTTTTGCAATATTATTCTCTTCCAACTATTCTTTTACATTTAAAGTAGCGATCTACTTTATTACTTCTCACTCTTTCCACGTTCTTTTTTAACGGTGCTTCATCGGTGAAGGGAAACCAATTAATAAAATGCTACCAACAAGCATTTGAATAGAGTTCAGTTCAATACCAAAGCTATTGGAAAAAACTGCTGCGTCTTTTCTGGCACTACACTTTTCTCCTAAAACCCCGCTGTCTCCGAATCATATAAGTGATTCGCCAATACAACTGTTATGGGCTGCAATGCTGGCATGATTGCGTGGTGTAAAATTCCTTACACAAATTTCGTAATCTCTTACAAGAAAAATATGTTCTACTAAATGACGTAACGGAGCTACTATTTGAGGTACGACAAGTAAAATGTATGCCTTAAATGAAAGGGGTACAGGATTATTAAAATTCTCAGTTAAATTCACAGTTGCCAAGACTAACGGGTTTTGAAGATTTGACTCGACAGAGCTTGATTCCATAGAGGGACACCCTTTAAAGGAACGTTAAAGAGAATTACACTGCATCATTTTACTTACGTCATTTGTTAATAACATATAAAGTATGATTGATATTAGGATGACGGGTGGGGTGTCAACGCACGTATACGCGACCGTCAGTTTCGAATAGGTTTTCATTGTTTATCATACGCCTGCTATAGGGGAAGAACCAGAGGAATGACTTAAATGGAATATTTTCAAGATTTAATATTTAAATATTCAAATTTCAATTTCAATATTCAATATTTCAAAGTATTGCCATAAAGTAAATACAAATAATAATTGAATAAATTAAAAATTGAAAAACTGCAGTCTTTTGTTATGAGATGACAAATGAAACAATTTAGAGGACGAAGAGACGCTCCAGTTGGAACGAATGCTCCTTCTGCTTTAAAACATGGAAACACATTTAAAAAAAAAAATCAAGTATTACTCATGCGCGTAAATATGTAACTTGTATGTATATGTAAATGCGCAGCTGCGCAAGAGGTAAGAAATGGGGAAATTAACACTTTGGAGGAGTTTTCATATGTTTATATCCTCTTTGCATCCATTAAAAGTGGCGGTCTGGTGTGCAATTTGGTTAGGAGGAGTCATTGCAGCCTGCTTGTTAGAAATGGAAAATGGCGTAAGGATAACGGTCAAAGGGGAGCGATATCGTGGTAAGATTGAAAACTTTGTAACGCCACAACTGCATGCTTTGGGCTTGATTAACATATGGTTCCGACAAGACGATGCCACATTGCATATAAGCTAGAGTGGCCATATTAATAAAAATAATAATAATAAAACAAATGAAAAATTTGTAGCAGCACGACCAAAAATATTTTTTTGCAATTAATTATTAATTCAATCATTATTTTCAATTCGGCAAAATAGAAACGAATGAACGATTAAAGTAAAAGTAATTCTTCCAAAAAAAAAAAAAAAAAACAAAACACCGATGCATTGCTGGATCGATGCATCGACAGGTGGCATAATATTTAAAGCAGAGTTCGGGGCTCATAACGAATTTCGAAGGATACTATAAATACGAGGGTAGAAAGCATTTTTAACAGTGAATAAGATTATGGGATGCCAAAGGAAGTATCTTCATTCCTGCATAACAACTTCTTCATTGATAATCTTGTTTCGCCAGGACAATGTTCAGCGCATTGAAGCTTGAATTGGCTTATTTTCCTAACTTTAAAAAATGGCTTGGAGATAGAAGATTTAAGAGCAGCAGAGAAGTCATCGATGCTATTAATGAATTATTCGAGTGTCTTGACGAATAAAACTATGAAAATGGTATCACTGCTGAAAGAATATCGCAATGAAAAATGCATTACCCTGAATGGGGATTGTGTTGAAAAATGAAACGAAAAAAAAATCCAAAATAACCTGCCTTTCGATTCCAGGCCGAAAACTTTTCACCTCAGTCTCGTATGAAAGGCGAAATTCTAAACGTGCTTCCCAAGTGTTGCTATGCGGCCGTCCCAAAACTGTCAGAAGCTTCAAATGAAAAATGTCGAAAACCTGTACGACTAACTTCGTAAGCGAACGCATAATGCACAGCCTACTAAACCGCAGGTCGCAGGTTCAATTCCTTTTACATCCTGTCTGTATTATCATTAATTAATACAATTTTAAAATTTCCATTAGCGTTGCAAATGAATTCAGAAATGGAAATTCCATAATCAAGGGCTCTCTGGCAAGAACAAATGACTGTCTGGTCCAATTAAATTTCAAAAAGAATAATTATAAAAATTTATTTTGGATCGTACGTTGTAGACAAGCTGGTAATTAAATAATTGTTGTACTCGTATTTTTATTAAGCGACCGAGGTTGCTTTGAATAAATTTAAAACTACTTTAAGAAGCAGAAAGCAAAGCTCGCTGCCTTAATTTTCAACTGACTGGGAAAAATCAAACGTCCAACTGCCAACCAACTAGCAAGTCGGTCGTCAGTCAGTTAATTGAAAACTGTTAAGAATTTATAAAGTAATAAAAACAAGTCAAATTGAGTTTTACGATCGACGTGTGATAAATTATTTCATGTAATTTACATTAATGTCATTTCGTTTCTTTTCCTTTTGATTTTTAAATCTTATTCGGTTTTATTTACTTTATTTACTTTGTTGTTTGGTTTTGTTTTGTTGCGGTTTGTTTTTTGTAATGTTTGTTTGTTCTCTTTTCATATGCAAATACATTAATTAAAGTCAAGTTGTGGGTTCGTTACAAGTAAACACAGAACAATATTCAATTTATAGCATTTAAAATAATACAAATCGTTTCTGATTTTTGCTTGATTCGTACTCCTATAAGGAGAATAGATGTCAGTGAGACAGACGGACTGGTGTGTAAAAGAATTATGTTGCTGAAGCTGGTCGGTGGTTTGTGCTCTGTGAGACAATTGATTTGATCTCGTTTAATCAGTACCAAACATTTATTGAATACCATTTAATCGGTCATTTTGAAAAGGGGGTCATATGCGGCCACTTTAGATTGATCAAGAAACATTTTCGGATAAGACATCGGAGATCTGAGAACGTATTTTGTTGTGACTACTTTTGGCCACCTAAAGGGTTTCGCTTGATATGCTTCTCTCCCTCCAATTGGCGGATTAAGTAGAAAAAAATTGAATAGAAATGTAATAATGGCATAGACGTGAATTCCATGCACAATGGGACCGGCTATAAAAATAAATATCATCAAATTTAATTTCACAATAAAGTAATAAAAGGAAAAGGTACGAAAAATAAATCTATTTCGTGGCGATTTATGTTTTTAAGCTGTTGATAGAAGTCTGAAAATCATTTCAAAATGGCGCCCACACAGTTGCATTTTTACAACACACTAGATGCATACTTCTAGCAAACATTTTGCAAATCGTGCAATTGTATGGCAATAATGAATCATCTACTTGACAGATGACTTTGAAAGTGAAACATTTTATTGCGCAATAAAACTAAAATTTTAAAACTATATAAAAATTATTTATAATTTTTCTACAAAGAAACTGAAAGTAACTATGCAGTGACCTATTTTCAGTCCATCTCTGTGATTTAAATTTTCTCGTAATTAAAAAGAGATTAGGCGTTAAAAACTATCGATAAAAAATTTGAGGATACTCACAAAAGTTGGACAGACGGACAGTCAGAAAAATAGAACAAACACGAATAATTTTGATTTTTTATTCTTCACGTTTCGATAACACTCTGAAAATAGATTTCACGTACGTCGATAGTTTTATTACAATTCCTTTGCGTTTATAAATTTAATGAAAATTTTAATTATATATAATTAAACTTTTAATTATTATTACAACTATAATAATACTGGTAGGTAATTAACTATAATTGAGAGCTCAATTTCTAATGTAAAAGGGAGTTGGTCCAATTAAATTAATTAAATATTTAAAAAGAAATTGTTATGTTTTTTTAAAAAAAAATTTTTTTCGAGAAATTTATAGAATTTCTTATTAGATATAAAGTGACTGTTCAAATGTTTTTGAAAAATTCAGAGTATATAAAAACATTAGCAGTACAAATATTTATATAAGCTGAATGAGAATTACATTATAAAAAAATACTGGCAAAACAAAAATTTCTATTAGGGTTTATTCCTCGTATAGAACCCTGTACAGCACCTAGTTTGAGTTCATTTTGTTTTAGGAAGATTACTTTTTCCAAAGTTTGCTGCCAACTTTCTTCTTTAGAATTCCCCGCGTTATAAGATTTTTTTTTTTAATGATTAATATGAAACGTGAGGAGATTTGAGCAGATTTTTTTTTAGAATTTAAATGGATTTTAGTTGCTCTCAGATAATGAAAGCTTTGCTTCAGTCGCATCAATTCTTGTTGAGCAAGTCTCAATTTAAGCAAGAAAGGACGAAAGTTGAAAGGATATGCCTGCTTGCTTGTATTCCCTTTATCGCTTCACATCAGCTGTGCGAATAGTTTTAAAAAATAACTCAAGAGACTTAAAACGTTAAAATAAAAAAAAAAAAGTAGCATGAGACATTTTTTTTTAAACTCTGTTGCTTTCAATTTCCCTACGTAACAGCAGACCTCTGGCCATTTTGAAAGTGGGTGCGGCAGAATTCTCAATGTGCTCGTGTGATTTTTTAGTTGCATATTAAAAAAAAAAAATTATAAAAAAGAAAAGAAAACAAATCAGAATTAAACTTATTTTACTTTTCACGTGCACTGTATTTCCGATTCAATCCATTTGAATTTTATTGTGATTTAAATTGTTTTTTATTAGTTTTAGAGGTGGTTGGTTTGCCAGTTGACTGCTTGATTGGCTGTTGGGGCGGCGTCGGTCGGTTTGGCAATGAATTTCAAAATTGATTTTCTTTCTCTGTCAGTTGGTGTGGTTTTATTTCCACTGATTTAAATTTATTTACATCTACATTTGCTAATATTATTAAACACTTTTCGAGACTTTAGCATTTAACCATTAAATCAAATGTCATTTTAATTCATAAATTATTTTTTAATATCGTTTTAATATCCCTTTACGTAGATGTAAAGTGGGTGCAGCTAATTAAAATTATTAGAACTTATGCAAGTAAATAAAAACAGAAATAATATGCGGGAGAAATAGCAAGATAATATAAAGAATGACGCCTGCCAACTATTGCAGTGGTCTTAATTGCACGACCAGTTCTACGGGGCATAAATAACTGATAATAGAAAATATAAAATATATTTCTTTTGTTCTATGAATATTTCATAAAAAGCACTTAGAAATAATTATTCAAATACTTTTATTGGTATAATTATTGTGTATGAGAATAAATAATAATAGGGGTATTCAGTATTCGTTGCAAATATTTTGTGAATCTGTGAAAACCAAATGTTGTTTTGCTTTTCTTATTAATATTCCTACAACAAAATATACTATACACATTGGCGTTTGCATTTAGGTAGCGCTAAGTGTATCACTTTTGCGACTCTGGTATTAGAACAGCTGGTCTTATATTATTAATAATACTACTTGTATTAATACGGTTTTATGATAGTTATTAGAAATTTCCTGAATCTCACAAGCCATTGCAAAGTTGCGCTGACCATCTATTGCAATGTAGTTGGGCAATCATTTTTTGCAATAAAAAACGAACTCTGAGTAACGTTAATATAAAAGTAGCCTCCCGTAATAGCGTAGCAAAAACATTATCGACAAAATGTAGATAAAACAAACATTTATTTATTTTAGTTAGTTATTCTGCTAATAAATCTGAGAAAATAATTATAGCAAATGGAACCAGTCTGACTTTTACAACAAATTTAAGTGTGTAGATAAATTTAATGACGCTGCAGTAACGCAGTACGTACATAATGAATATATCAAAGATGTTTTCTCACTTATACTCTTGACCAGAATTATCGTCGTTATAAATATTTATCTAAATTGGTGTTTAACTTTTTCGACCAGTGTTTGATCGTGTAACAACAATTATTGTTGCAATTTATCTAGAGATGAATGATGTCTTATTTGCATCTCTTTGGCCCATTTTGAAAGCAAGCTTTCCCAAGTGAGCTGATGTGTTTAAGCTTCTGCTCTTAGAACAGAAGGTCAGGCAAAATTATTAATTCCATTGAGCAGCTGAGATAATTAATGAGAAACCTTAAAAAAATATTGCATGCAATTGGTTTGTATGAAAATTGTTTTTCATACAAACCAATTTTTTTTAAAAAAAAGATTACGAGTGCAACAAAAATGTAAGAAAAACGATAAAAAAAATATTTTCTATATCAGTTTCTGTATCAAAGGATTGTTAGCCTTTTCCAACTAGTTGCATTCATTTCAGAAAACATTTTTGGAAAAGATTGTAAAAGGAAATAAAGAGGTTTTTTTTGACTCTGTGCGTGGCATACACTTTAGGACATATTCAGCCGACATTATCGCTCTCAAACTGAAACATGGAATGAAAATGTTCTCTTCGTATTTCTAAAAACTACTCTTAAGCCCGACATCAAAGGCGAATGTAGTATAACAGCTCCTACTTCGTGTCTAGTAGGAAGGTCCACTGTAGGTACGGTACCAATACTTTGTCCATAGAGAATTATTGATTCCGGGCATATATTAAATCTTGTCCGCATTGCTTGCCAAGCGGCCTCAATGTCTGTATAGAGATTCTTTTCGGTTGGCTTTCCACCACTCATTCCATAACCCGAATAATCATAACCAATTATATTGCAATTAAGTTGTGACCCTAACGATATATAAAAACTACTCATCTGCCCAAGATCAACAGCGTTTCCATGAGAAAATAGCATTGTGAACTTGGCATTTTTACTGCACCGAACATAAATGCATGTAATTAGATTTCCACGAGAAGTTCTCGTAAAGAATGCTTCAACTTTTGACTTGTACCTTTCGGAAAACTGCCATTCAGCACGATCATATAGGTGAAGTTTGAATTTTATATTAGCATCGTCTGCAGGTGTCAGCTTATAGGTCGGTTCTGGAGGTTGAAAGGCTAATTTTGCGGCTATTGGTCCAGGGCACGGTGGGCAACAAAGCATACAACACAGTTCACTTATGGTAAACATGTCTTTTCATTTATTCAATTTTTATACCCTTCTCCAAAAAGGATGGAAGGGTATAAATAAGTTTGATATAGGGGATGCAATTTCAATAAATATTGATTTCCGACCATATAAAGTATATATATTCTGGATCGTTATAAGAAGGGGAGTATTTCGTCTGTCCGTCTGTCTGTCTGTCTGTCTGTCTGTCTGTCTGTCTGTCCTCATTTCCTTCCGGTAATTTTGTTGCGCTCAAAATTGACCTTAAATTTTGTCTAAAATCAAAAATTTTTTTACCTATCTGTTCTAATTTCTTTCAAAAGTACCACTTATAAAAAAAAGCAAAATAGGCCGATAAATAAAAAAAATATAGCCAAAAAATAATTTCATATATTTATATGAAGAAAATGCAAAAAATCCACGCTGAGTAACAAACCAAGAGCATGTGTATTGACAAGCACGTCTACGTTTGCAGCCAAACTTGCTGTTAAAATTTTACTATAAAGTTGGGTAGATAAACGACTATTTTTTCTTAATTTTACCCTTTTTGAACGACATATGTGCTATATTTTTTTTTTTTGAGTATATTTGTAAAGCAACGGAGCCACTGGGGATCCGTGGCGGGATGCTTATGTATATGAATAGAAAATTTTTGTTTTTGTTTTTATTTTTTGTTTTTGTTGTAGCAAACGCAAATTCATTTGGTGGTGGTTTTGTTTGTGTATACTTTTATGTGTTTGCAATACGATTGTATAGTATTCTGGCATATGAAGTGTTTTTTTGCCATCATAGTTTTCTTAAGCATTTTTGTACATACATGCACACAGTGTTGCAAAAATTTCTCCAACTATATATAGCTATTGTGTTTCGATTGCCTGCGATATGGAGCCATGAGAGCCTCCGTGGAGCTGTTATCAATGGAGATCTTGAATTTGGTGGGTGGCGTCGCAAAGAATTCCTAGCGCTGCAGAGAGCAGCAGAAAGAGAAAGAAAGGTAATCTTAGAAAGTAGTAATCGGTGAACACCTCCTCACGAAGTAATACTATGACGATATGGGTACGTTTTTAAGTTCTTCTTTATGTTGCTTATTTTTTGAGAGAACATATCCATGGAGAAGGGTATAGAAGATTCGGCACAGTCGAATATAGAACTTTTACTTGTTTGATATATATTTATACTTCTTATTATACGAATTATATTCACATTCTTCTAGCACAAAAAACTGATCATATACGTGGAATCATACATTCCTTTCTATTCATAAGTTAGACCCACAAAATATTTATTTGTAAGATAAATTTGTATGTAATCTTGATTAGTCTAACCTTACCAGGGTCATCTATAGCCACGATTTATGTCCTACTTTCACAATCCATGGAAGGGATTTGAGCATACTTAGCGGTTTTTAGCTAAAAACAGCTGTGAAACATATTTAGCGTAATTTTTTTCTGTCTATGATTGTCTGAAGTAGGGATTGAACCCAAACATTTAGGCATTTGTATTTAACGAACTGGTTATCCAGTTCAGCACTTTAATAGCTTTCATTTTGTATTTAGATTATTTTCCCAAAATGATTATTGAACTTCAAATTAATATATAATTGAGCATATTTCGGTAGCACGTAAAGGCAGGACGAAAGGCGCGTCAATAGCCTTTTTTTTCCACACAGTTTTATGTATCGAGAAAGCAGCTCTACGGATTAATATTGTGTAGCAGGTAGTATTATTGCATGCGATATTTTTCCTAAAAGTTACTTTAGTTACTGAAGGTTACTTCCTTTTACCCTCTAGCCAATCAGCATTAGAACAATTTTACAGGAGTTGCACATTTCTTACACCTTCTGATGCCTTATATCTGCTGGCGAAAATAAAAGATCTCACACATTTTTCCACCGACTTTATGAATTTATTTTTATTTTCAGGTAAAACTAAAAACAACAAAAAAAACAATAACACGCCTTTGAATTTTGCTATTAAAAATTAAAAATTAATTTGCATTGCTGGCAGCAACTGTACGACACTATTGTACTTTTGCATACAACTGCCTGCCAGCCAACAAAAGCAACAAGAACAACAACAAGAAGAGAAACCGCAACAACAACGGATTTGCTATTAACGAAAAGGAGTCTTCGATTATTATGAAACATTAATTGTTTTGCATGGCGGCAGTATTTGTTTATCGTTGATTGTCATGCAGCTGCCAACACCAGCACCAAACCAACAAAAGCTGAAGCCACTACAGCCAAAGAGCAGGCTAAAGGTTGTGGCAATAACAGTGTAGTGTAATGCAAAAAGTAAGGATGCCCCATCCTTCCCAACATTAAGGACAACTAGTATATATGAAATGATCTTGCTGTGCAGAAGGTAATACGCACCTTGACCTTGACGTGACAGCTGTTATGGGGTAAATAAATTTTGTAAATCTATTCTCAAGGCCAAACACGCTTACAATGTGCCAACAAAACGAAATCCAAAAATAATTTCCTGCTTAGAAAGTTCTTCTTACAATTTACAATGCAGGGTGCTCAGAATTCGACTTCAATCCCCTCAGCCTACTTTTTGCTTCACCTACTTTTTGCTTCTTATGCATTTTTTCTGGTAGCCAAGAGGCGGTTGTGTATGTTTTCGTTATAATTTGAGATGAAAAATAAACAGCCAGAAGAACTACATTTTCTTAAGCTAAAATTACAAATTTTCCCACGACAAAAATTCGTAAATGCAACAAAGCGCAGTTACTTTTCCCCCCTCTGACATTATGAGGTAATCACCTTTAGTGTATGCTTCTATGGCAGTGTCGTTTTGTGCCTCCACTCTCCTTTGAAGAACATTAGATTAACCAGTGTTCATAACAAAACATAACAGCAGCTGGCTGCCAACTCAGTCAGGTTTCGATTATAAGTTTTTTCAGTCAATTGTTGATAAAAAAAATTTAGAGGAAGAAAAACACTACAATAATAAAACCAAAACGTTTCGCCATACTTTATTTTTACTGAGATTGCACTAAGAGGATGGTCCAGCTCATGAATATTGATTTAATTGAAAGTCTATGTGTACACGGGCTAAAAAATAATCAATTTACAGGAGCCCCTTGAATGACACGATTTAAAAAAACCGCCAAGTTCCTAAAGCGCAAAATGCAGTTTAAAATTTCTGACAAGGCCTACAGTTTCTTATTATATGGCAACTCAGTTTGTTGGATATCATGTGTCATCTCAGAAACTTTGAATCAAAATTTATTTGTCTGAATTTTAAAACAGATAGTGGCCATGCTTCTTTAATAAGTTATTATTCAAAAATAAACTTTTTTTTATAACAAAACAACAAAAAAACAGTGATAAAAAATGGCCACATGAAAGCAGAAAACTATTACCTGTAACCAGCCTTCAAGACGACCCAGATTTTATTTGCAACACGAAAACGAGCATGTCTATTTGGGAGTAACGCAACTAACATACTTTCTTTTCAGCAACTGTCTACAATGATTGCTTCATGTATGAGTCTGCAGTTGGATTATTGCCTCTAAAATAAGTGGGGCTTTCAGTGAAGCATGCCTTCAAGAGGTCGGACTTTTATTTATTGCACTGAAGTGCCAAAAATTATTTTTAAGCAGAATATTAAAAATACATTGAAATTATTATTATTTACATTCACTGATGTTTGTCGGCTCAAATGCAAAATAAAGAAGAAAGATAAAACAATTGTGCTTAGTTGATGTACCTATTACTTTATTCAGGCAAGTGGCAACTAAAAGTTAGCAGTAGAGGGGTGAATTTTTTTTTTAATAAAAAATTTTTAAATACAAGTGGAAAGATATACACAGATATTCTTAAAAAAAAAGAAGAAGAAAATGATGGATACAGTGGTGCACTCGATCCATACCTGAGGCAGCTATAAAATATCTCAAGAATTTTTCTGAAAATTGTTTATTAACATCTCAAGGGTTAATTCCCTGCGGAATTATTTAAGTGACAAAGCCATAGTACTTGGACACTGAACGTTAACCAGTAAGTGGTTAGCATCCACTCTGGACTGCTGACCACGTGCTCTTCTTTACTGGTTTTCTGCAGCAGAATTTCATCGGTAGAACAACAAAAAAAAAACAAATAATAGAAAAATAGGCGTATTTATCCCTCATGACAGGCATGGCATGACAGGGGCCATCCCCTAATGGAACCCATAAGTACTTTCGAAGGCCTCGTTTCAGTATCCTAAAAAAAAAGTTTATGAAAAATCTCAAACATATTTAAATAATAGTGTGGCACCAGCATGCCCATTTTGATGTGATTTTTTAGAATAGGAAGGTATCACTCACATTTTTGTGTGAACGTATCGTACGGTAAAAAATCGATTTTGCATTTTTGCTGACAGGGGCCATCCCCTGTCATGCCATGCAAACCACTTTAACTCCTTCACAGTTCACTGTGGAATACCTTATACGAGTGTAGTAAGTATATATATTTTTTTTTTATTTATAAAATATTTAATTATTTTTTTTTTATTTTTTTTTTCTCAGAAAACACAAATGAAGTCGACCTGCCTTGAAAAGCTCTGCTGGCTTGAGTATAATTTACACGAAAGCAAACTCACGTTTACACGCTTTGCGAGGGATCCCTGTGCCTACTTTAATATGTAGATTCCTCATTGCAATTGCTTGTCTACTACGCCTTTTTTCCTTCATACCACAACTGACGCCAATATTTAGTTGGTAGTCACGACAAACCGCAAAATCTTAACAAAAATAAAAGCAAACACCAGTTTTAGGTTCAGGTGTTTTCATTTGGCCAACAAGAAAAAGAACAAACATTTAAAAAAGAAAAGACCATCATCAATCGGGTCTTAATCTACTACGTGTGCTAAAATTCAGCTTTAAGTGTGGCAATAATTTTTCCTTATACAAGATGTGTAGTCAGTCCGTTGGATGTGTTTTGAGCTTTTTCTCCTCTGGCGAGCTTTGGACAACTCAGACGGACTTATTGAATGTATTGAAAAATCATGAGGAAAAAATTAAGGAGCCAGCAAAGCTAATAAAGCGGATAATAAAGTTTAATTGCAATTTCTAAACTCTGACAGTGATTTAAAATCTAACGGATTTGGCGTCTTATCGACTAACATTCGCAATGACATTTCAAGCATGTGGAAAATGTGCTTGTGAAAGTTCAACTTGTGCATGGTAATGAAGTACTGCAGTAGCCAGCCAAGCTTCTTCCCTTAAGTAATGAACAGGAAGTCGTAAAAAGGGTTCTTACATCGAAAGGTGGTGAGAAACTAATTCGGTTTATATAAATTGCCGGAGGGTGGCGCCATCAGTTTTGTGGCGGGGAAAAAGGATAAAAGTAAAGGAAAAAATATTTTTTATGGATATCCTTATTGCGGAAGCAGTCAAATAAATTTTCAAAATAATAATTTTTTTTTCTCATTTACGAGAACATATTAAGGCAGGATCAGTTTTTCGGGTTTAATTGCCATCACTTTTCATAGAAATCTAATGCGGCTAGAAACTCAAATCACATTAAACGGACTTAAAAAATGAAATAAGAAATACATATTGTATTTCAATTTGCCAGAAGGCTTCAGAAAACTCTCTAATGAGACACTGAAAGGAAGATGCTCGTTAATGTTCCACCGAGCATTTCGTATAAAACATTTAAGAGAAAAACTTTAAAATTAAGGAAAAATTAATTGCAATAACTTTAATTTATTAAATTATACGCTAAAGTATACTTACGTGTACGTCAAGCATTCGTACTGCACTTTGTTGACGAATGTGCAGTTTTATGGCCACCAATGAATAAGCGATTTTTTAAATAAATACTTAAATTTCTACACGAACCATAAAATTAATTAAAATAAAATCGACATTGGTCAGTTTCAGAGATGGGCCTGCGTCCAGCCAAATTTCAACTTACCAACAAAAGAAATGTAAAAAAATTGACAAGTAGCCAAAGCAAAGATACTTGAAATATGAAAGTCTCCTGGCCGATGTTGCCAAATGTATAAATTGGAGTTACTGCAAAGGGAAACTTGTATGAAAGTGTAGACTAATCGGTAGTTGTCGAAGCACGAACGAGCGAGCAATTGCTCGCAATGTCTACTTAATTACTTTTAGTCAGCAACAAAATCAAAGAAAAAATTCTTTAGTTTGGCAAAGTAAAATAATTCCAAAAAGTAATTTTTATTTGTTGTTTCAAAAAAAAAAAAAAAGAAAAGAAATTATTTAAATTGATTTTATAAAAACAGTTGAGTGATAAAATTTTTAAAAATTCTTTCTTGCTTAATTGACAAGGCAGCATAATGCCAACAAATCAACAATTTAATTAAAACACAATTTGCAATGAATTGAAAAAAAATATTTCTCTTTTCAAGCGAAAGCAACTCTAAATAGGCTGCCGAGTTCAATAACTCTATACCAATCCGTAGAATCGTTGAAGGCTCTCTATACACTTATACCTTTAAAGTCCGACTCTTTTAAGAGCTCGGGCTGTAGAAGGAAAAACTATGCTGCCGCATTAAGATGTGGCTCACTCGAATCTTTTTACAGTTTCCCATCTCTGCTTAAGAAATTTTCTTATTAATAATTCACGCTGCTGGGCAAATGAAAATTGATGCAATTTTTATTGCTCAAGCCAGCAGTTGTAAAATTTATCAGACACTTGCAACCGTTCAGTTTATAAATGGACGAGTTGAAGTTCAATTTATTATTGTACGGTATCCTGCTGTGTGGCAGTTCATATTTCGCTGAAGCGAATTTAATTAAATTAATTAACGATTTAAACAAACAGTTCAATATCGAATGGAATATTGTGATTACAGAGGCGGCCCACAACGTGTTAAATAATTCAATTGACAGTTTGCTTAAGAACACGCAGAAATCAATCATATTGAAAACCATTCAATCAAATGCTTCAAATCAAGGTCAAGCCGATATATATGAGCTTTTCAGTCATAATATTTTGACAATCGTTTTTCAGGACGGAAGAAAATTGTATTGGGAAGCACATATTCGGCTGCTTGTTGGAACGTTAAAGATGCTACATTTCACAAGGATTTTGTGGGTTGTTAAGGCTGACGTAGATAGCGAGTTGTATATGCAAGAAATATCGGCCAGTTGTTGGCACTATGGCTTCATAAACGTTTTATTTTATTACAATGGCCAAATGTTTACCTACAGACCTCTACCTGTACTAAAAGTGGAATTGGTGTCGCTCGTTGAAGTATTCAGTGGCCTCAATAAAATAACAAATTTTCATCAACATCCCTTTAGAGTTCCAATAACATCCAGCCCGCCAAGATGTTATCGTTACATCAATCCGCAGGGTGATTTCGTTAATTCCGGTTACTTCTACAAAATCTTAAAGCTGTTTAGTCAGCAATACAACTTTACATTTGTGGAATATCCTAATGAGTACTCTGCTGATAGAAGGTGTGAGCTTCTAGAGGATTTGGAGAAAGCTAGACTTGATGCCGTAGCATTTTTGGCCTATAAAAATCGCAGCTTTTGGGCCTCAGACGTTTTGTGGAATACCAAAGGCGTATTGCTGGTGCCCAATGCAAAACCCATTCCAAAGTTTCAATATTTTCAAATGCCTTTTGCAACCAGACTGTGGTTGCTACATTCCATTTGTGTGCTGCTGAGCACAGTAGTCGTATGTTTCATAATATTCTTGAGAGCCAGCAGATTTGATTTCTCTGAGTCCTTGCTATACGTCTTGAGCTTAACTTTGTATCAAAATCATTTTAGGATCTTCAGACAGCCTGGCCAGCTCAATGACTACTTTTATATACTCGTTTTCCTCTACAGCTTTATAATTGTCGAAATGTATTTGTGCAAGTTGTCGAGCATGTTGGTTTTAATCATTTATGAGCCGCAAATAAAATCTCTAGCCGACATCAGTGCCACCGATTTGAAGATTTTTACTCCTGCTGAAGAACTAAAACAATTTGTTTCCTCAGCTGATTTGCCAACCGTCTTGCTGGAACGTATGATTATCACCGATGGCATCGATATTGACAATAAACGCCGCAGTTTAAATGTTTCCTTCATTCACATGGGCTTCGAGGATAAAATAAATTTCTTTTTAAAACAACAAAAATTTTTGAAAGTTCCACGCCTCCGTCTTATCGATCCAGTCTTTCTAACACAACAAATTTTTTTCACTATGCGACATAATTTACCATTTGCAAATTTATTTAATCGTTATTTAAAATATCTGGCAGAATCTGGTTTACTGCAGAAGATTTTAAGCGATATTGAAGGCGATGGCATATTGAGTGGCGAGATTCGTTATATAAAAAGTCCAGATAATAAAGTAGATGAGCTTTTGACTTTGGAATATTTTTATTCACCGTTCACTTTATACTTAAGTGGTCTTATTTTAGCAATTGTGGTATTTTTTCTAGAAATTTTACACTTCAAGTATACAGTAAAACCTTTAAACATTAAGTAAAATAAAATGATGTTACTGTGAAATGGGAACAGAGTAGGAAATTTCACTCCTCAATTAATTTTATAGAACTCCACCTGATGACAAAAAGTCTGGCAAATTGCCGGATAGGAGAGTGAGCTTAATATCAGTCTCAATTAAAGAAATTGAATCTATTAATTTTATTTATTGAAAAAATAAAATAAAAATAAATTATTTTTATTATTAAATTATATAAAGTTGTTTTCAATGAGAATTTAAACTCACGAAAACCTTCAACAGTCTAAAAGCCTATTCACATAGAATACTTCAATCGTATACTTTTCACTCTCGCAACTGAGATAAAGATGGCGGCAACAACAACAACAACCTGCTGAATGAATATGTAGAGGAAAATCAAATGACACTTGTCAAAGTACTCCACGTATCGTACTTGGGATTAACGAAAACGTATTTTTTCTTACTAAAGCTTTTCTGCAAAGCTTTCGGTTTGCCGGCAGGAAAACAGCCAGTATCTAGGCAGGTATCTAACACGCTACCTCCGGTTTAGTAGGCTGTGGGTTAGTTATTCGCCTACGAAGGTACCCCATTGATTGATTTGAAACAGCCGGTCTTTTTTAACTTACTTGTTAGTTGAGGGACCATAAAGTATACGTATGAAGTATTCTATGCGACAGTATTCAATGAATTCTTTTTAAGTTTTTTATGCGAAATTATGCCAACACCACATATTGATGCATCTTCCGTCAAGTCTGAGGCCACGTTTATAGTATACGTATGATTAACAAACAACTTGTTTTGATATTAATAATACGACACATAGTCTTCAATAACGGCTTGTTTTATAAAAATGGAGTGGCCACTGTTGTCCGAATTGGGGATACCTCTACATTCTGACGATTTTCACTTCTCACAATACACTAATGGGAATTCATTTTAGAGAAGGAAAATTCTCAGATTTTAAAAATAATTTTGCGGGAAAGGAAACAAGTTTTGGAGAATTTTAGAAAAAATATCCGGATATGAAAGGATGTAATTCAAGAGTGGCCTCCCCAACTTTAACACATTTATCGGCAATTATCGAAGGGATATTCAGTCAGGTGGATTTTAAGTTCGCAATCGTTTAGAAAACTATTCTTAACGAGGTATTCTATACACAAAGGACTATTTAAAACTTAAAAAGTCAAAGTCCTGTGATAGTGAAATCAGCTCAAATTGGTTTAAAAATGATATTTACACGTAACATGTTTTTTTATAAATTTTCTACTTTTAAAATTAGTATATACATATATATGCACGCATTTGAATTCTGAAATCACTATGTTTCATTTACTTTTATTTTTAATTTTAATGGTTTTCATCAAGATATATAGTATAGATAGATGTATATATAGATATATGTATGTAGATGTATAGTATAGATGTATAGTGTAGATGTATAGTATATTAATATATATACATATACTAATAAATTCATTAAAATAAAAAAATTTTATATTTTTGATTTGACGTTTTTCTTGACGATTTTCTAAAAGCCCTTGACGATTTTTTGACATTTCTGATTTTTAGAGATGAGTAGTACACGACTTGATTAGCAGTAAAAAGTGAATAAGTTTGGCATAACATCTCTTACTCAGTCAAGGCATTATTTTTCAATTGCCTTAAATTCCGCACCAGCACCGCAAAACTAACAATACAACGTTAAAAATAAAAAAAAGGAACTTGGCGGTTTTTTCTTTTTAAGAAGCATTTTAAAACGTTTCTCGAGGAAAAGAAATCTAAAAAATGTATTATAAAACGACGATTTTTGTTTGGGAATTTTTATTAATAAAGTTCTCAGATACGTTAAGAATAATATTTTAGCAGAGTACAGAGATATTTTGATCTGTAATGTCGCCACAAAATAAATAATGAAGGATGTGTGTGGAGGCCTGCAGTCGAGGACACATTTCGCGTACCAGAACTTTCATTCAGTCTGTTACCAGCCGAAGAGCTTTCGTTTCAGAACTGTATCAGATTTCAAGGAAAACAAACATGGCAAACTAAAGCTTTGTGGAATTAAAGGTTTCTCCAGGAGAACGTTCCATTTGAAAGCTAAAACTACTTTGAAGCCTTTTAAGGACACACTATCAGTCAAAAAGCATTCTGAAGACTGATTGCTACTCAAGTGAGATCATTTTTTTTTTTTGGGTTGCCTGATGACTGGCAAAGTTAATGGCTCCACTATCAAACAAGTCTACATTTAAATTGTGACAGCTTATTGAAGGCCGTGTTTTAAAATATCATATTTTCTGACTTCTCTTCTGAGATTCCCCACACAATTCAGAACTGCGTAAAAATTATTTTTCTTTATTTTTTATATTTTATAATAATTTTAATTTTGCACAATATTTTTAAGAAATTTATTTCAAAGAGAAATACAATCAGGGAGCATGTTAAGCCAATAGAAAGCAAAGCGATGGCACTGTAGAAGTAGGTCAAGTCCAAAGCTTGTTCGCCATGCCGATGGACAAAAAACTCAATTTCACGGGCAATGATGCCCTCCCATTTGACATCGTTCTTCAGTTTTTGGTACAAACCATTCTCATGGACGTACAGTAGATAACGATTAAAAAGCTGCAAGTACGGAGAGCGATGAGGCATTGCAAAGAAATATGGGCGAATGTAGAGAGCTTGCTCCAAGGCTTTGGCGAAAGGCCGTCCCAAATTTTTCTGTTGAAACAAAACGAATTGGGCCAAATCGTCTGCTTCAATATAAAAGTATTTTTCAACTGTGAGATTTCTACGCAATAAATAAAATTCATATTTGGAATTGACGCTGATAAGACGTTTCTTAATATAATCCGGCACCGAATCCAAACTCAATTCGTACTCTATATTATAAGTAGATACGAGAATATTTTTATTGGTTTCCACTAGATCCTCCAGTGATGTTAAGGGAGTTTCATAAATTTTCGCCGTCAACATGCTGGACAGATTGCAATTATAAAAGTTGCTCAACAGGAAGCCGGTCAGTAGCGGCATGAGTTGCAACATGAATATGAGAATGCCACGCTCCTTGGCATAGCGAGACATCTGATAAAGGAATATGGTTAAGGCATCCAAATAGGCGACCGCCACAAGCCACTTCTTGTTAACAAGTCTGTATTTAAATGTTATTAGCAGCCAAAACACAATGAACACTAAAAGACACAATAACCAGATGTCGACATCAAACGCACTTATCAGATATAAACTTTTCGCCACTTCCGCTGGCATGGAGCATATAATAACCACTCGTGCCAAATCAAATACATTGCTGTTGGCAAAGTAGTCATGGGAATACAGGCTGGCTGGTATAAAATCAAATGGCCTTGAGATAATCATATTCAAAACGTCTTGGCGATTTTTCGTTTGCTCCACACTAACGAAGTAAATGTTAGTGCGGCCATTATAGTGTTTGATGAATAAATCAACCAGTTGATACCAATAACCGGCCAGCTTCAGTTCGCCTTTTAAATTCCGATAGGCAAAGCAATGGGGAACACTTTGACGAAATGGCACGTTTATTTTGCGGCCCAGAAAATTGCTCAAATGATTTTTATTTAAATGAACTTTGACATTTAACACCTGCACGACTTGGATTTCGGGATAAGGATGATAACTAAACAATAAGCCTCGATGCCACAATAACACATTGGTGAAGCCTTTACCCCAACATTGTTCAAAAAGTTGCAAATAGTTGAAAGCTGCTTCGCCTTCGGTGATGAAAAAAATTTCGATCCAGTGTAGCTTCCATAGCAAACGATCCAAGAGGTGGATATATTTTGTTATTGAAGCGGTTTCATTTAGCCAAACAATGGCCAACAAGTTCTTGGTATGCTGTTGATAAATCGGTTTTACACTGACATCGGCCTTGCTGTAGATAATTAGAGGGATGGAACTTGAGCTTAGTATGCTTCTGTAGCTTTCACTTGCGCTCTGGCCATGGCAGTTCAATAAAACATTCACCTCCAACTGCAGCTCTGCATTTAGTTCAGCAGCAACTCCTTCAGCAGTCAATTGGGCCGTGATACTTTTGAAAGACGGTATCATCACAAGTAAAATAATTACCTCTGCGAAAATGTTCATTGTTATTATTTTTCGGTTTGTTTTGTGAACTTGTGCTCCAACAAACGCTTTCTAAGCAATAGCTAAATTACAAAGTCGGTTCTCGTTTTTATATGATTTAATAATCCAGTAGTTGAGTAATAAAAGTTTAACATTGCAATTAAATACTAGTGGGTGTTATAATTTCATTAATTAAAGTCATACCCCTCATCTGTTGTTGTTGTTTATTTTGAAAATAATTATGAATATTGAAATCAAAATAACCTTCTAATACGTGATAATAATACCTTTCCATGAGCCTAATCAACTTGGAAGACAGTTTTCAATATAAGATCCATTAAGCAAATCATTTGAGGCCATTTTTCAAGTACTTGTAATGCTCTTGTTCTAGCAAGAGCTTTAAATAAGACAAGCCAACTATTTGCGCAAATTATTCCGTAGTAACGGTATTCAGTATTTTGGGGGCATTTCTTAAGCGACTATTGGCCTGTGTGGTTTGTGTGATTTCTTTCAATTTTAAATAAATATCTCATTAAAATGCGAAAATGAAAATGAAATATGAAAATTATTATTATTTATTTGCAAAGTATAAATCTATTCCTTACAAACATCAGCTGTTCTAATACCAAAGTTGCAAAAGTAATAAGTGTAGCATGCATAAGATCGTTTAAATGTAAATGTTTACACTTTCTTGTTAGTATTCAATAAAGAAGCACATTTGCCCAAAAACTGTGAATACTGCTAATGAATTTTTACTACCGGTGTTGTCTATTTTGCGTTTTTACTCAAAAAATTGAGCTGCATTTTTCTACAAATATGTAAATCAATAATATAAAAAACCTTTACAGAAAACACTAACCTGTAACCATTACTGCGGCAAGAGGTCACTACCTCACTAATGGTTTCCATTTCGATGTTGAATAAGGAAGGCACTAGCTCTGAACTCACTTCAAGTCTATAAGCTAATATTTCTTGTATTAGAATTCCCATAAGTTTAATTAATATTACATTCCTCATATAATTATTTATGTACAAATTACTTACTTTGTGCCGTGAAAAGCTGTACGTAATAAAGCAAACAATGTGGCTTCTTAGCTGTTTTTGTCAGTGGCGAGAACAATTAAAATGCAACCGTTCACAATTCAATACAAATTATTATTAATATAATCTATTAATGCGAAATAAATTCCTAAAACAACAGTGTTACGTAAGAGAGAAGCATTTCTATATCTTAAAAAAAAAAGCTTTTTTAATTAGCCTGTCTGTGTAGAATTAATAAAATAATTATTGTATTATTAAGTGTAAAAGTAAATAAAGAAATAAAATTTAAAAATATTTTAATTATCTTTAATGTTTGAATATTAAAATTTCTTTTAGGTAACTTAACCTGCCAAGCTTTCGGCTTGTCCGCAGGAAACCAGCCATTGACCAGGCAGGAAGCGAACCGGCGACTTCCGATTTAGTAGAGAGTGCATTAACCTTATTCTCTATTGTGGTTTTCTCAAAGCATATTTATCTTGAATTCAATATGTAATTACGTAAGCTCTTACATCAATACTTAGTTACACACATGCACACACACACTTACACAAACATGGATTTTTTGAGAATAAATATATCGGCCAAAAATGAAATGTTGGGAACATATAGACCACCAGAATGGAAAGTAGAGCTTTCTCAGATATAGTTTTTACTATAAAATTCGTATACGTTTTCTGTAATGGTATCGTATCTGCTTACTTTTTCATAACACTGTACTGCAAAATGCTTCAACCAGTACTCGTGACAATTTTTTGTGCTCATCTTCGCATTAAATACAACATAGAAAAATATTAATTACATTTCCATGTAGCGCACTTCGACTACGCACTGCCCATTTTAAATGTATTAATTAATTTATTTTTTGCACCATTTCAAAATTAGTTGTCTCATGATTGACTGAATTTTTTTCTATATTTAAATTAAAGTTTTTATCATGCACTAATTCTATCAATTTGCCAGTCAATATTAAATAATTATTGAGTGGTAACCAAATACGATAATTTATAAGGAGAAAAAAAAATTCACTCGAATATAAATAATCGTTATAGCGTAAGTGCAAGTACGATTAAAATATAAATACATTTTTTTATTGCATAAATTAATTTCAGTTGAAATTTTATCCGAAGCAATGAGAAAAAAACTGCCAGCCTAATAAAATTGTTTATCGTCGACATACATAATTGTGGACATGTGTCTGTGTATACAGACGACTTATTGCACACTGCACTATGGGTAGCTGTCAGTCGGATATTTGACGAACGTTATTAAATTGGAGCGATAGCAAGTGTTTGTAATGGTATTCAGTTGCTGATATATCACGGAGATAAACAAAAGAGTTGGCTGAAGTCAATTTAATGAACATGTTTTGCTTGTTAAAGTTGATCTTAAATTAAGATTGTATTAAAATAATTTAAAAGCAAATAAATATTTTATAGACACATTTTAAAGCGAAAGTGAACGTGCTTGTTTATTAGAAAATGTAATTAATATATATTTTTTAAAAATTATTTGCTCAGATACATTTACGCCTAAGAAGATTATGAAATTTTTTTACATTTACGAGGCATGCATTCCGGTTGTGGTAAAACCAAGCCCGTCAGAGGACTTTCAACCAAAAAGCTTTTAAAGATAATTCCAAACCTTGTTAAGATATGTTGCCTGCATTAAATGTCTGATTAGCATCTAGATTATCTTAACCATATAACAAGCAAAAGCGAATACAAATAAATTGGGGGAATCCCCCGCATAATAATAAATTTTATATTAAACTTTTGGCCTGCAACATTGAGGAAAAATATACAATTTACCAACTACTTTTCTCTAAATATGCATAATATATTTTGTTGTCATAAAGTCTACTAATTATTAATTAATTAGCCCTACTAATGCGCACAGTCCCTTAAGGACTACATTTTCCTTTTATTGGTCTACTGATATACAAGTTAATTGAAAATTGCTATTTTGTAGAAGACATGCGGCAAACAGTATTCGGTGGCCTAACATTTTAGAGTTAGCCTGAAGTTAATGTGAAGACAGAGCAAATACACTGTGCACAGTGTGCAGTACCTGATTTCGGTTAACGAGATAGAAGGTAGAGACACTGTCGAGTGCTTTCCTCGCGGCATTTTATAATTGTTTTGCATTTACCAATATAATACTTTCATAGAACAACTTCGAAGGACTAAGGTAATGGGCTACCCCCATTAATCAAATATTCCATCACTTAAGATACTAAAGCAGGAGAGTTTCATGAAATTATTTTATTTTATGACTTTTGGTAGTTGGAATGGAAGCCACTACTAACTCAACTAATGATAAAAGTTTTATAAGTTTACAGGAAAATAAAATAAAATTCGATTTTGAAGCAACGCTAACTCTGAAATGTTAGACCACCGATGCCTTATGACCCATGTCTCCTACAAACTAACAGTTTTCCATTAACATGCAAATGTAAGCAAAAAAGCAAACAAAAAAATCAGTTTCCAAAATGTATCACTTCAATTGAAAGGCGTTAAAGGAAGCGGTGACAACCTTTTGTACCAACTGTTTGATACTGCCAATTTCGTAGTTTCACCTCTAATCGCTCCGCCATACCTCATCGCTAAAATGCTTTTGTTTTCAATTCAACTACAATGCAAGTCTTTAAATCTTCATGCGTTCAATGATTCTTTTTTTCTTCCATAAAAATTTCGCCCTTCTTTGCAACAGCGACATTTTTTTTTTTCTTACTATTTTGCAATCGAATCGCTTCCTTGAGAAGCATTTTTCCCTTGTGTCAATTTTGCTGTTTCTTTTTATACATTTTTTTATTCCTTCTTTTTTTTTGGTTCCTGTTGTATTATTTTCTTACTACCACTCCAAACAATGAAAGTATGTTTTAAGTACTTTAGAGTAAAATGCTTTTCAAGGATGTGTACTTGTGTAAATTTGTATTCCTTGCCTCCGATTTTGTGAATTTTTTTTGCTTTGCTTCCTTCAAGAGCACTTGTTGTGTTAGTAAAACCACTTCAAAATATGGCGCGTTTGCTGAAGTATGCAAAATATATGCACTCGTATGAATTGTTAAGAAAAGTTGGAACACAATTTACAACAACAAAAAAAGTAAAAATAAAAAGAAAGACACACACACACAAACACACACACAGAGGCACACTATAAGAAGTCATAAATGATTGTACACGTTTAACACAATATCCAGCATATGGAAGTAATCGCACAAATCAAATAAATTTCTTTGCAGTTTCTTTTATTTTAATTTTTTTCTCATCATACTCGTGTAGCAGTTGAAAACACTGCCAGCGATTTCTTCTCTGTTCCAGCAGAAAAGGGTTATTTAATTAAGTTATGCGGTCAAAGGGAAGCCCAATTGTGCTTACCTTTTGAAAATATATGAATCCTATTTAATTTTTTCTCGTTCTTTAATTTTACTTTGCCTGTCCAGCGGCCAAATTACCGCATTCGATATCAAGTACTTTATCATCGAAATGTGATTAATGTTGAACACGGTACTCGTTATCGAAACGTATTTACTCGAAGTTGTACTCGATTGTTGATTTACTATCGGAAACACACAAACACTCATCTTGTGGTGAGAAACAAAGCAAGGACACAAGAAACAAAAGAAAGACGCAATTAAAAATGAAATTGTTTTACTTCAATGTAATAGAATTTCACTTTGTTTTTTTTTATTTCGTTTTATTTTAGCACTATTCGGTTCATCCTCTGATTCCGAAGATGAGGAACACTTAACTCTATATTAATAATAATTTATTTTATTAATTTAACAATTTTCCACAAATTTGTCTAATTTCACTTTTTTTGGTTTTGTTATTATTATTCTCATGCGTTTACAGCAATGTAAAATATAGTAGTAGGCACTTAAACTACGATCGGTACGAAGGGTACTAGATATCGAATGCAGTAATTTGGTACCAGTTCACGTGTAACTTTCATATTTACTTAAAATCTCGAAAAAGATTTTAAATTTATTCCAGTACGAGAACACAACTGACAACAAAACTTTAATATTAGTAGTATCTACTAAATCGTTTTACATTAAAATGAATGCCGAGCGCATGCATAACGTTTTCGCCAGATTAAAAATTCTGCACTTCACAAGAATACCGTTAGAAAGTCAAAAAAAAAAAAAATTATGCGATATAAATATGATGACGGATTAGGCATTAAATTTGCCTTCAGTTGCCTAAAAACATCAGAATTGTTATGCAGTGTAGTTACCAGCACACCCGAGCCTTCTAGCTGGGAACTATAATAGCAACAACAAAAGTCAAAATAACTCCTAAAAGATTGATTATTTCTTTCAAATTGCTTCCACTAAATCAACTAATAGTTTTCCTTAGAAACAGGGAAGACTTTGTCTTCTGGTGCAACTCTGCAGCAACATCTTTAAATGTATTTAATTTTTAATGAGCACCATGCAGGGCTGCACAGAAGGGATTTTCTTTGTGTAGTGACCTAAACACATTCACTACTACACGACTGAAAATTTAAATACATTTCTATTTTAGTGATTGTCACGATCAAACAGAGTGATGCCAAGTTGATAAAAATTATTTTACGTAATTTGAAATAATTTCTAATTTAATTATTAAAATTAAAATATAAATAAATAAAAATATAAATATATTATATTATATAAAAATATTATATATAAATATAATAAAAAAAAATAAATAATAAATAAACAAATTAACAAAAAAAAAATATATAACAAACTTGAAGGAGAAATTTTTTTTTGGAAAATGTAAACCATATTTTGGCACTGAGGAGCACTTTATGTATGCGTATAAAAAATTGTCAGCTGTTTTTCCGCGTTCACCACCCTGGGGGTATTAAATTATTTTATTGATCGCTTACAATCATCAACTCTCTTGTTAGTCGTGATTACACGCCTCGTTAATAAGGCACTTAAATCGCTGTTGTCGAAATCTCAAAGTCACGACTAGAAAATATTGTACTTTTACAAGATATGAAAAGTGGACAAAAAATTCCACCGTCTCGCCACACAAACATAAATTATCGTACAAATAAGTGGAAAATGAACATCAATTTTAAGATTTCAATCGCTCTAAAACAAAACTCTGTTCAGATCATGCAGCATTATCAATCAAAAAGATAAAAGAGTTGAAATAAATGCAGCTTCCCGAACTACTCATCACGTAATGATGACGTGTACAGGCTAACAGATAGCCCACGCAAGAAACAAAGGAAAATATTTTAATTTACACTTTTGTTTCATTTTTCGGTTCGCCGCGTTAATTAATATGAAACAGTTAATGGAGTCAGGCCAGGCATCTTTCAAGGGGCACCTCCGTGGAAAAAAAGCTATAAATTTCATACCTGCAGATAAGAAAATCTTTAGAGTTTTAAGCGCGCTCGTACGTATAATAAGCCCATGTTTTTATATTAATTAATATAAATAAAAGTGACTCAGGAGACCTTTTTTATAAAAAAAAAAGAAAAAAAAATATTCAATGCGACTCAACGAGTGCCAACAACATGAAGCGCATAAACGTAAATTTTGTTAATACGGACGAAGAAGAATTGAAATTTAACCAGCAGCAGGCAAAGAAATGCAGGCACATATTCATATTGGCATTACAGTGGCAGACGAAAAGTGCACGCTGTCATGACAAAATGCCAGTGTCCAACAAGCATTTACTTATATGTAGAGAAAATTTTTTTTCAGAAAAATAGTACATTAACAATTTCAAGTAAAGTTGGAGGGCACACGAAATGAGCAGGTAAACGAGAATTCTAATAAAAACAATTTTCCATTGACAGTTTCATATATTTTTATTATTGATTATTATAAACTTAATTATTATTGAAATAATACCGTTTTCAGCCACAAATTAAAATTGGGTCCATAGGGTTTTAGACTACTTCAGAAATCAAGAAGGTGCTCTTTGTTTACAATTTTTGACATTTTAAGTTTCCCGTCATTTAGTGCTATCAAGTATAATAGTGTTTTATTTTTTTGTGGACCCTAAGGAAATCTTGAGAAGGATTGCATTGACCACTTTACTCAACTGTTGACGCAATTTAAAATGAATTGCGCAAGTTGTTACGTAAGTGACTTGCATGAATGAATGGAGAAGACAGCTAAGTTGCTTAATTTAGATGTATGTGTGAGTAGGCTATAAAGGGTATTTTGTAGTTATAAAAATAAAGGCTATTGCGATTTCTACTCGAATATATCGGTGGAAAGACATGTGCTTAAGAAGGTTATAAGAAACTGAATTTAAAACAGATCGGCATTGCATTACCGAAAGCTCGCGCGCTAGTCCAATCCAACACGTGTTATTGTACCAGAGGCCAATCTATGTTCTTATAAGAAAATATTACGTTATACGTCTACTTTATGAACTGAAATGGTGGTTTCGCCTATTGCCGTTTTTTTTTTTGAAAATGGCTTCGTATTGTTGTGACTGGTATGTTTAAAGAAGAATAACTCTAAAGCTGTCAAAAAAGAAAAAAAAGTGTATCCAATCAAATTTTTTTTTATTCAAGTTCAAGTGATGCTAATGCTGATGCGGATAGAGTAACTCGTTGGCATATTTCATTTGTTCTTTATTATAAGAAAATGCTTAAAATGGTTTTCTCTGCCACTGTAATTATGCTTATATACCAAGTCACGCTTCTTCTGTCGCTCTTTTACGAATTGTGTAAACACATGAAAATGCCTACAAGTCATTACTTTGGGAAGAGTGTGTCAAATCCGAGCAGGCTGGAAAATATTTAAAAATAAATTGGTCGCCACACTTAATTAATAAGAAATTAAAAATTTTCTTTCGACACTGTATTGTTACAAGCATATCAGATATTCCCGGGAGCTGTGAAGGCACATAAACTTAAACAATGCAGTGAAAATTTGTAATGGCAGGATGCTGGTGATGCAGAAAAAGAGAAACAATAATGATTATGGAAATGATTATGATGATGATGATGATGGTACGTACTGCTGCCGGTTGATAGGTTGGCTGATTGTTTGGTTGAATGGCTGGCGGGTTGTTGAATGAATAGCTTTGTGTTGTTGGTGGTACGGTATACAAGTATGAATGGCTGACAGCGCAAACTAAAGAGATGGCTCATTGCACATGACATTCATTATACTGTCAACGTGAGCACTTATGACGCGCTTAACAATTTGCACCTTGTTAATTAACGAGATTGCAACCTATGCGATCTATTGCGAACGTGACAACAACTAACACACTCGCAGCCTCACTAAATAGATTCAAAGTACAAAATGCTTCGTACACAAAAGATAAATTTTCTGGCTTGAGTGAGCGCGTGTGTGTGTGCAATTACTTTTCGAAGGTGGTACAGGACGCTGCCGGCTTTCAATAAGAAAATAAGTTGATGATGTCGCTGGCAAAGCGAGTGATGTCATGATTTTATCATGACACCACACATCCCCACACACAACCATAAGCACCGCACTCATATTTTCTGCATGACATCCATGAATAAAGATGATAAGACAGTAAAAATATCACACTCAGTATGAGTTCTTTAAATGTCTCAAGTGCATTTCTTTAATACTTTTATTCATTTTTAAGGAACTTTTTCTACCTTTTTATGGAGCACACACTTCACTTGTTCTGCTCCCTGTGAATGCCCGTAGAAACACTAAGACGAACTGCCTGATATTTATACAGCAACATTTGGCATCAGTGCTTCTCACAACATCGCTGTATGCGTGTGTGTGTTGGTGTGTTGGTGTGTCATTGTATGTGGAGGCGAAAGAAGGCGACTTTCAGAGTAAATGATGCCTCCAAACAATTTACTTTTGTTTTTCTAGGCATTAAGCCACGTTCTTGGGGAGTTTTGTTGGCAAATGATGGAGAGTGTTAGTGAACACTTTTAGCTGTGATATGTTCCATCATCTGTAATGAACTTGATAAAGTTGTGAATTTTTAATAACAACGCCAACCATCAGCGATATGAATATGCATAGGGGTGTGTGTGTGCGTATGTGTGTCTGTTTGTGTGTGTATGGGTATATTTGCATGCTTCAAAAGAAAATATTATTGTCACAGGAATACGTGTAGAAATCTAATCTGACGAGATGGTAATTTTACTTTGTGATGTTGAATATTAAATTTCGATTCAAGCGGTTCAAGCTGTCCAGGCTGCAGGTTGTTTTAAGCATAAAAACATAAAAGTAATTAAAAGCATTTCCAGTAAATGAAATGTTTCACTCGCAACAAAAATTATTTCAGTTCATTCTTTTTTTTTTTTTTTTTTGTTTGATAAATTAAGAAAAGAGGAAATTTTTACAAGGCAGCACTAAACAAAATTATTACTTAATGCTTTAAAGCTTTAAGCTTAGGGGGGGAAAAATTATATTCTGGCCGTTTTACAAAAGCAAATATTTATTTATTTGCCGAAAGCTGATAATCGTGCGGCATTGAACTCTATGAAAACTAATTTTCAGAATATCTTTTTGTGAAATTCTTTTTGTATATTTTTTATAGTTTTAAATAGAAATTAAAGTCAGAGGAAAAATCATGTTTGGAACTAGACGAGCTGAAGCCTAAAGAATATTCGAGATGTATTGACAAGCATTCTAGCACTTGTCAGGTGCCCACTTAAGAAATTCTACATTATTCGTTCTTCTTCCAACTTTTCATTTCTCCCCAACTAATCTTCTAATCATCTCACACATACACACTTCCGTGCATATTCAGATTGCTGATGGTTGGCGTTAATATTAAAAATTCACAACTTCGTCTAGTTCATTACATATGATGGAACATATCACAGCTAAAAGTGTTCACTAACACTATCCATCATTTGCCAACAAAATTCCCCAAGAAAAAGAAAAGTTAATTCCTCACTTTTTGCATAAATATATCCCAAAGCCAATTCCAGAGAATTTAATTGCCTACTGTAGTGTACTGCTGGTCGGCGGTTGAGGCACAATGGCATTTTAAATTTAAATATGTGGCAAAAAGCAAAAAATTTTAATGATATCAAATTAAGATGGATTTATTTATTTAAATTCAAGTAACAATATAATTCTCGAATGGCAGCATTTTTTTAAAAGGCCAATTATACCGGAATACAATTGAATTTAATCAAATTTTCTGCATGCCACACTGGGCCACACTCACTGTCTGTGCACTCAGCCCGCTGCGAATATTCACCAAAAATTTATTTATCTCCAGTTATCGTACTTATCGCACTTAATACTCTGGAACGCGCAGCGTCTCCTTCAAATTGAAATTCTTAGGAAAAATGAGGTGCAGAGGAAAAAAATCGCCAGTACATCAGCGCCAGTGCGATTTAAACAACTTTAATTAAGCCAACAATTTGTTGCTCGTAACGTGGCTGATTTCGCTTTGAGGAGGAAATTTATTATTTTCTGCAAATTATACAGATGTAATTTTCTAAATAAATTCCATTAAATACTTTAATATTTCAGGAATTCGTATGAATTTATACAATTTATTACAGTCGTAAGTTTATAGTTGGAGTTCTGGCATGGAGTGCCTGCATTGAAATGCTTGTTGCGCGGTCGCATGACATTTTTTTTTTATTTTTATTTTTATTTTTATTTTTTTTTTTTTGGTTTTTGTTGGTTTTCAGAATTGAATTAAGGAATAAAATTGCCGATTTGAAATCTTCACACAGCGTACAATCAGCACAACTGCAATTTATGACGCCACTTTGTGTGCAGCTGACGACTTCAGTGGTATTTGTTGTACGTTCCTGTTGCTGCATTTTTCATTGCAGTTTTTCTTTTAAATGAAATAAAACTAAATAATGATCGCACATAGTGAACGTTCAAACGTACAAGTGATCGTTTAGGAAATTAAGTTTATAATATTTTTGCAAATTACGATGATCCGTTGACAGGCCGACAACAGTAACGGCAGCAGCTGCAACTAAATTATCGTCTCTTTTGTTGTTGTTATTTTGTTTGTCTTTAATTTTTTTTTTTTTTTTTTTGGTTTTTTCTACTTTAAAGCGTTTTTTTTCTCCACATTCCCGCTGTTTATTTTCCTTAAGTGTCATTGTGATAAATATTGAAACGGCTTCGGTTTTAACATAGATGTCATTAAAAGACCGTCTATGTTGTCTAGCTAACCATAGAAGTTGTTGTTTAATTTAAGGCTTTTGCACAACCTATAAATTTAGGCTTCAGGATACAAACAGGAAACAAAACAAATATCGAGTTGATAGATTTATAGATACAACAACATTAAGCTAATTAATTAACATGGAATTAATGAAGTATGTTGTTTACTGAAAAAACATCATAACTCACGATATGCAATTAAATAAATAATGCAAACTTTCTACTGAGCAAATAAAAAAGCCTGACCAAGTTTTGTATGCTTAAATGAATATGAAGGAGATGAGAAAATATTTTTAAAGCTTTAAGGACTTTTGTTAATAAGATATTTCCTGGACTCGAGAGGCACTGAGGTGTTTAATTGCTGCCATTTTTATAATTTAAAAGACCGCCCTTCAACTGTTCTCATGATTCAGCCAGCAGCTCCTTCACAGCTGACAAGTAAATTTTGCCTCTTTAAAAAGTATAAAATGTATAAGAAATTCACAATTAAAATATTTTTCCTAGTCTTTTTGTAAATTTTTCATTTGGAAAAGTTTTTCGGCTAATAAAACGTTTACTTGTTGTCTTCAGATGTCTTTTTATTTAAAGCGGCTAATTTTAATTCTAAATATCATCAGTGTTGGCAACACTGCTAAGTAGTTCTTAAGAAATCCTTAAAGGAATTAAATGTTCTGCATATGCCTAAAACACATTGCAGGCGCCATGCTACAAAGCTTCACGCATTTCTTTGCCATTGTTGATCATTTAAATCTATTCGAGATGAACTTCTGAATATATCCAGTAGCCTGATTCTGTAACTTTCTACTCTGATGGAAAGTGCTTAAGTAAGCGGTTCCTGCAGCCATTTCCAGTAACTCTGAAAGGACTCAGAGTTGAAATCATGTTGAAACTTACTGAAAACTTACCTACACTCTAAAGAAAAATAAACAAAAGGCAAAATTTTTCTCGCCAAATAAATTATTTGCATATTTTTTATGAATCCTATTAATTTTGAATATTAAAAATTATATTTAATGTTTAAATAATGTATTTAGATACATTGTCTTATTTTTTGTAGGAAATGCTTTGTAAATTAGATGACTAAATTGTGCTTCGGCCAAAAGTCACGTCTGCATCTTTTTTAATGTTTGTGTTTAAAATGATCACGACAAAAACGTTCGACGTGTTTCTTCACAAATTAGCAAAAACAGCTGCTTTAACGATGCTGAAGTGCCTTAAAAATATGTATTGGATATCGGAGACTGAAGTTTTAGCGTCAGCCTTTTATAATGCCAATTATTTATACATTTATCTTTAAATACTTTTTAATTATTATAATTATAGATTACATACTAATATGGGAATTATATATATATATAAAGCGCTAAAATCTGGCAGAGGGCTGAGGTAATGCACAATTTCAGAATACGATATTTAAACCTCCCAATCAGGTAAAACAAATTTTCGTATCTATCATTTACAATGTTAAGAAATATATAAAAGAAATGTGGGAAATAAGAGTTGAAGAAAAAATATTTGACAACGGCAACGCTGGTTGCTACAGGATTTCTTAAATAAACCTATGCCATATGAACTCCAGTGTTAGCTTCAGCTGATTTCTAAACGTATAGAAAAAACAACAATTTTGTGAAAGGAAGTTAACTGTAAACCGATATTTAGTGACCGGACATCTGAAACCGATATTTCCTCCAGAGTCAGTAGTAAGCTATAGTGAGCCGGTCAATTACATTTCCTACACACGATATAAGTGATAACACACAAAGACACAAAGCCTCCAACATCTTTGTAACTTCGTTCTTATGAAACATCCTTTTACGAAGTGGCGGATATCCCACCAAACATTTTAGGTGAACTGCTTTTCAAAAGCACGTTCAATAACAGCGATTATAATATTGCATTATAATTGGTAGTGATGACAGCTTAGAAAAAGTTATCCTCATTTTGCTTAAGGTTGCCCAGATCTGGCTTTTCTCAGTTTTTTCTATTTTTTTCGAAAATTTAAAAATAATAAAACAGAGTTAACGGAAAGCGCCAGTGGGCACGTATAACGACAAAACAACGGCATCATTTAACTAGACTCTTCCAAAAGAATATTATTAAAGAACTAATAAAGAAGACAACACATAGAAAAGAGGATCATTATTTTACTTTTTTTTTTTCTTACAGTAAAAAAAAAGAGATAACGGACCCATACATGCGCACGCATGGAGTATAATGGTTGCGCCACACTTTAGCCGAGAAAATGTGTGCGTGTGCAAGAGCAAAGCTGCGTGCCTATTTGCTGGAATAAATTTTATTATCCAAATTGTGTTTGTGCTTCAACTTTGGTATGCTGATACTGGTACCCTACATCTGGCATGCTAAGTAGAGCAGCAGAGTTTTTCCTATTAGAAATCTAAATTCTTTATTACAGTTAGCCAGATTAGAGGGGCGGCAATTTCTTTGTAGCCTTGTTTTTACAATCAGTAACTTTTTAACACTTTTCGGAGATGTTCTTAAATCAGCTGTTTTTGTTACTTTATAGCATTAATGCCAGTAATTCAATGGAATCATCTTTTTTTTTGCGAAAAACACTTCTTGCGGTCTGTGTAACACACCACAACCCAAAATTTCTGTATAACGGAGAAGTCTGGTCCCATATCAATACCAAAAAGTTAATATCCTTTTATATTTTTCTTCGAAATAAATAGATTAAAATCATTAAACCAAGTTTAACTTCAATTGTTGAATATCCATAATTGATGTATGTCAGTGTTGCCAGACTAGGGGGATCCCTACATACAGTTATTATTGTTAGTAAAATCGCATTATTAATTTTATACAAATAATTTGAACACAAATTAGTTTTCCATATTTTAATAACAAAAATGCTTGGAGAATTTTTTCCAGCATGTGCTGGTGTTTTCTCGAGAATCGTCTCTCTTGGAAACGTTTCTATCAAGAATGCTTGGAGAATTTTTTCCAGCATGTGCTGGTGTTTTCTCGAGAATCGTCTCTCTTGGAAACGTTTCTATCAAGAATGCTTGGAGAATTTTTTCCGGCATGTGCTGGTGTTTTCTCGAGAATCGTCTCTCTTGGAAACGTTTCTATCAAGAATGATGAATTCTTGGACTTGCCATCTCTCGCTTAAGAAAGTAATTTTTTCAACTTTCAAACAACTAATTAAGCGAATGTCTTGAAGTTATAAGTCCCAGTAGAGTAGAAACGATTCGGAGCTTTCGTTCCCGGCATTGAAGTGCTTCTTCTCTTCTTCATTCTTTTTTTTTTCTATTTGGATTGGCTCGTATGATCTTTATGTTACAAGATAACATTTTTGAGTATTAAGATTTTTTATTCCTCGCTAACAAATACGAAAGCTTAGATGTGTTTTTCTTTTATTATTAAGCTAACGCTGATAACCTCTAAGTGAATTGCGAGACTAAAGACGCGTGTTGCAAATGCAAGATTTAACTCTGTATATTTAATTTTAACAAGCTGCATATGTGAATAAGACAAGGGAATAATATTTGACGCGCGTCCAGTTGGCGAAAATTGCAATTATCATACACTGCATTCGATAGCAAATGTTCCAAAGCTGTTCGTGCAGTGGAAATAAATTTAATAACGCAACAAGTGAAATTAGCCAATTTACGTATTTTGTATTATACAATGAAATTTTATTGGCGACGATAAAGTATGAACACCAGCTTTTGTTTTCAAATTATTCGAATAAAAATTTGTTTTTCTCAGATTTTTTTCTATTTTTTTTTTTTTTTTTTTTTTTTTGGAATAAGTTGCCCCCAAAATAGTATGGATGGAAAAAAAACAAATGTTTAGGAATAGGAAAGGTGATGAAAGCTGTACGCATTTATCCTATACGAAGAGGCGTCAAGCCTCGAAATGATTCAACTTCCTACTTCACTATATAAGATAAATTTGAAGCTTAAAAAAGTACAAAACTAGAAAGAAAATAAATAAATAAAAATTTAAAGAGAAAGTTGGCAACAATGCCTTTACACATACAGTAACGCATAAGTTCAATCCCACAGCTGTTGCCAACAGATGTTTGTGTTTAATCAAAAATACACTCTGACTCATATAATGTTATTAATATAGACATGATTTAATGGGCCACTTAAGTTCTGTATTATATTGTGCAATCTTGTCACCAGTCCCGATAAAGCGACTACCCTGTAAACAGACTACTACTGTGTAAAGTCGGATTAGGTAACATAAGTATATGAAGAAGCTGTGGTATATTCAACAACGCAATGTACCAGGCATGAACCTTGCAATACTAGTTTGCGGTATGTCGGTAAAGTTCTAGATCACTTGGAGCATCAAAAATAATCCCCTATCGTGATGTCCCCAACATTCCATTTTAATATTAATATTTCCTTTTTTCACTAAAAAGTTCCCAGAAAAAAAAAAATTTGTACGGTGTAAGCCTAGTAGCCAACAGGTGAGAACCTACTCACACTATGGTCTAGTCATACACCAATAGTGTATTCCCATTGTAGCCAAATTATAGTGTAGCGATTACGAAATTATAAACAATTATTTTTTCAACCATTTTGTGGTCAAATTTTTAGGGTTGGCAATAATAGTCCCCTCCTATATAAGAATGCTTAAGTGAAAGAGAAGTAGCGCTCACTCTCTGCTTAAGTCATATTCATGTAGTCAAGGCATATTCAATTTAGAGTATACAAAAACTGTAGTACTTTTCTGCTCGTGGTGTAGTTCTAACCTTAGCAGACTGGGTCCGTATTGACATGTAGAAATTTTATTTATTATGTACTAATTTTAATAGCGAAAGAGGCGAGGAAGAAATTACTGGACTTATTATTCTTACAAAGTTTTATGTATATATTAAGGGATATATTTTTTATTTGAATTGTACAACTATAACATTTTCATATAGCCGCTCGATGGTATAATGATTAGTATACCCGCCTGTTACGCAGGTATCAGGAGTTCAATTCCCCGTGGAGCCAGAAGCCAAAGGCCTCAGTAGCCAGTGCTTCTATACATATTGCAATTATATTCATATAATTGTAATATTTGGTAAATAAATAAATAATTAACATTTTCATAGTGTAAATGGGTATATTACGAAGGTAACATTTGAGAATTTAAACAAGACGAAAGAGCAACAAATCGTTACGGACGGCAACTGTATTTGGGCTTGCTTACCAGTTGCTAAATATTAATATTACGTATGACAATAACGAATAAAATTCTCTCAATTTCTATTACTTATTTACTTCTGGCAAAGACAAGCTTTCAATTGACAACTGGCAAGTCGACTAACCTTTAAGTGCTTCTCCCTAATCTTGTCGATTATTAAACTCTGCTGTAACGCTTATCCGTTCTACGAGTGTTAGAATTCATAACATTCATAAAGACTGTCAAGAGGTCATATTTTTAGCAGAACACATCTGTTGTTTCCAAACAAATCGGATTTTAGTCCCACGCTACCCAACAACACACGATTAATTCTTCTTTTTTGCTTCGTTGTTTTTTTTTTGTGTTTTTTTTTGTTGTTGTTTTGCTGTTGAGTGCATGAGAAGACTGCAAAGCTTAAGCAATATCTTATCAACGAGTATATCGCAGATGGATGCGTGCTAGTGAGGGCGTTTTCTCAATAGTGTTTCTTTTTTTCTTCTTCTTCTTCTTCTTCGTCTTTTTTATTGCACATTGTTATTGCAACAGCTGATGTTGTTGTTGCTGTTCTGCTAGATTTGCATATTTTCAAATGACAAAATATGTTTTGTGTGATCCGCAGCTGGCAAGTGTCAAGCTTATGAATCTTGTCAACGCAATTATATCTAATTGTTGCTACATAAATCTATCGCTTAAATAGAGGATGAACGTGAAACATGGAATTCTTAAAATATTTATTATGCACGATCTCTCTTTTTGTTTGTTGGCATGTACGCGACGTACTCGAACATCTAGCCAGCCGCGACTATCTATTTAATGTAATGGAGTCTATAGAATTCGTTTTCTGCTGTCCACTTGTAGCCGCACCTTATTTTGTGTACTTAATGTGTGTGTGCGTATGTGTGTATGTGTGTCTGTTCAACCTCTTAACTTAGATTTACAGATAGAAAAAAATTTATTGCAAATTTCGTAGCTGTTGCTGTTACGTTACTTACATGCGACTACATGTTGTTTTTAAGTTGCTGCTGTCTTCTTACGGAGTATTATTTGCATTTATGATCATGAAGCAGTCATTCAGCCGACATGGCCGCCGGTTGGTTGACAAGACACATTTTTCTGATGCCATCAAATTAGTTGCATTTTATGATTAGTATCATATTGTACAGAAACAGAAATAATAAAAGAAAGAAGAAGCAAAAAATTGCGAAAAACTTGCGAAAAGCTGCGGATGGATGTCTATTAAATATAAATTGGAATTTCTATTAAATAAATTAATTACATTTGAAGGAAAACTTTATTGTGCATGCAGGCGATCAAGTGTGGCCAAATAAATTTATTGCTTTGGAAAGTTTGCATATTAATTTAATCAGGATAATAAATGATTACATGTGTAGTTTGTCTTTATTAATCAAAAGCTTCGTGTATCCAACTGAGTTCGATATAAAATATTTTTATATTTTTCAATTTTTTTTTTTAATAAAATAAATCTATGAGGCAGATGAACTGTGTAATTAAAAATTGGTTTAAATCGTAGTCCTTCTTCAACAATATTTTACAAAGACAAGAATCTCATTCATCATCTCAATGATATCCTACAAAACCTTTCTTAACATATTTTTAACAGCTTTAAAAATCGATTACGCGAGTTAAAGATCGATTCAATTTTTATTATATTCGAAGCAAAAATATGTTTAAACAATTTAATTATTTTACAAAAATGTTTCCTTAAAACCTTTTTAACACATTTTTAATAGCTTTAAAAATCGATTACGCGAGTTAAAGATCGATTCAATTTTTGTTATATTCGAAGCAAAAATATGTTTAAACAATTTAATTATTTTACAAAAATGTTTCCTTAAAACCTTTTTAACACATTTTTAATAACTATAAAAATCGATTACGCGAGTTAAAGATCGATTCAATTTTTATTATATTCGAAGAAAAAATATATTTTTAAAATTCAATTATTTTACAAAAATGTTAATTCAACTACTCTTAACACATTTTAAACAGCTTTAAAAATCGACTATTTCGACGATTTTTCTTTTTTTTTTTTTAATTTAAATAGACTATTTGTTTTTGTTTTCCGATATTTTAAGATACAACAATTTTCCGATACAACATCTAGTTATAATTTATTGAACGTTAAATGCGGTGTGTTGTGGTATTTTGTTATTGAGTCCGTTGAAGGATCTAATGAAATTCGGAAACTCTTTAATGAAACTCGATATATTTTATAGACTATAACACGTATTTTAATACATTCTTTCGTAACCAATCGATAAAATCAATTCGTTAAAGCATTGCAGTGACGAATGATTCTCGTATGGCAAATTTTGTTCTTTTAAATACGATAACGAGTATTTTATTATTTATTTTAATTTAAACAATTTAATGATTTCAATTTTACATTGAACGATTGGAATATTTTTTACACTAATTCTGACGGTGAAAGTTCTTTTCGTTCCGAAATCATGGCCATTTTGTACTTCAATTGAGCAAGTTTTCCTAAATGTGCGTAAAATCGGAAAAATCGAGCCCAAAATTTCAGTACTGCAGAAAATATTTCTGCTGTTCGCGATGGCCTGACTGAGGAGCCGTTCACCTCTATTCGTCGTCGTGCACAACGATTGAAACTCACACGCTCGTCGTTGATGAATATTATATATAAAGACTTGCATTAACACCCTTATAAGGTGCAATTGACTTAAGAACTAAACCCTTTTAGCCATTCCAAAAGTCGTCTATGATCAGAATGAAGGTATGCATTTTTCAAGAAAAACATCTTCACTGATGTCAATGGATTCGCCAATAAGCAGAATTTGCAGCATTTGGGCGAAAGATAAGCCAAGAGTGATTGACGAAAGTTCAGTGCACTTGCAAAGAGTGACTGTTTGGTGCACTTTATAGGCTGGCGGTTTCATCGGCACCTTTGTTTTTCACAATGACGACGGTCAGACAGTTTCAACAAGACGTTAAAACTTGCCACACAGCTAACGAAACAATGCCTCGTTTTCGCGACAAATTTAATAGCCTTGTCATCTTAAATGGTGGCGATGTCAATTGGCCGCCAAGATCATTTAATCTGACAGCGTTGGACATCTTGCTTGGGAACTCCTTGAAAGAAAAGGTGTACGTTGATATGTCAGCAACAATTCAATATCTAAACGATTTCATAATTCAACACACAAACGGCATAAAACCTCAATTAGGCCTCAGCATCATCTAAAATTTGGACTATCAGACGGAGGTGGCCATTAGACCGATGTTTCCTAAATAATTTGTCTTGTATTCAAAATCATCCTTTGAACCATCCTTTTTCAAAAGAAAATGAAGTCGTTCCTAATTTTTAAAACTTATTAATTAATTTAGCCTTTATTAGATGACTTATCTTTTGGCCAAATCTTTTTGCGCCACATTTTTACTTTCAGTTCCAAGTAAATACACTCACAAGTAAATATCAAATTAATTAAAACATTTTAGTTTACTTTAAGCCGCATCTCGTACTCGTGAAGCTCGAATGGGAAATAAAAAGCGTGCTCATGAAACTAATTGAATTGAAAACCTTAAAATACACTAGAGGTGATGATATTGATAAGCAACAATGTTTCAATATCTATTTTCAATCTTTCACTACAACGCTTGTCCTCATAACGGGAGTTTTTGTGCAACTCATATGAACAATTTTAATTTAAAATTGTTTGTGAACATTCAAAAAAATTCAAAAAAAAAAAAATATATATATTATAAGTAAATGATATTCTTACAAACCTCTGCTTTTATTGTATTAGTATTTGCTGGAATGGCAGTGCTGCAAAGGAGTGTTATCGTTGAAGAAAAGTTGTAGCTTAAACAGCTGTTGACAGACAGGACCAGACTTTTGCTGGCTCTTAATGCCCAGAAATCGTCTTTATTTGATTTAAATGCTGTTTCTAAATTATTTAACCAAACCATTGCTAACTAACACACATATAATATATGCATATCACCCTTGTTCAGCAAAAACGTATTAACTCGAAAATATTGCATAACTAATTCACTCAAAAATATTTGCCTGTTACAAGCATATCACTTTGCTTTGTAAAAAAAAAATTATTTTAAAAAAATTAATTCTCCAACTTGCAGTTAATACACTATTACTGCAATCAATATGCATACATAGAGATGCATGTATGTATGTATGCATGTGTGAATTTCTCTCGCTAACGTGTTTTTTACTAGCAAATTGAAATTTTTAAGCAATTTTCTCAGGGATGGCCGTAAGTAAACTTTGTGCTAACGAAAAGTTTATCATGGCCAAAAAACAATTTTTGTTTCACCCGTTCAAAAATATTCGTATGAGTTGCATGAGAATGCATGCGTATCATGGCAAATAATCTTAATGGAAAATAAGGGGTTTCATCACCTGTGCCTTCAAATAATGTTATTCGCACAGACATGCTTTGTTGCCATCTACGAGTACAACTTTCTATGTGAGTTCAATTTGCTAAACATTTTTACAATTTTTTGGCAAAACATAACCCAGTGTGCAGATTATATTTAAAATTAAATTTCGAAACTTCTCGTTTACAAAGTACATTTTTTTATATTAAGTACCTTTCTATATAAAAGGTACCTTTTTATTAGAACGACAATTTATATTAAGGTCCTTTAATAACATTAGTTTTTACACTTAAAAGCGTTTTTGAAAGAAATAGTTTTCACACAAAGTACCAATTAGGGGCACATTAAGCTATAATATAGTTCTACCAAGATTCTGATTGAAGGAGGTACATTTTTTAAGTGCATTTTATCAGAATAACGTGGTGTCCATGTGATACTTTTTGTAAAGGAAAGGTACTTTATTAACAAGTTTAGCAGAATCTCTAAAAGCCCTAATTTACAAGAGATATGTTTTATAAAAGGTACTTTTTATACAAATACTTTTTATTAGGACAACATTAAGCCATGAGATACTTTTTGTTAAGAAATAGTACTTTATTAGCAAGATTCTGGTAGTAAGAGCTGCAATTTACAAGAGATATATTTTATAAAAGGTACTTCTTATACAAATACTTTTTATTAGAACAACATTAAGCCATGAGATACTTTTTGTTAAGGAAAAGTACTTTATTAGCAAGATTCTGGTAGTAAGAGCTGCAATTTACAAGAGATATATTTTATAAAAGATAATTTTTATACCAAAAGGTACTTTATTAGCAAGATTCTGGTAGTAAGAGCTGCAATTTACAAGAGATATATTTTATAAAATATATATATACAAATATATTGTATATATTTTTATACAAAAAGGTACTTTAACAACGTTAAGCCATGAGATACTTCTTGTAAATCAAAGCTACTTTATTAATAAGATTCCTTCAATAAGAGGTTCGCGATATCTCTGCGAGGTATTTTTTTTTTTTTTTTTTTTTTGGAAAAAGTACTTGCCGCAAAAAAAGGAGTCTTTTAAAAAATTGTTTTTCATAGCAAGTACTTTTTAATACTGAGTTGAGTAACTTGTGTGCTTTTAAATTCTCTTTTTATATAGAATATACTTTATACGCTTATAAAAGTACTATTTACAACTAAAGACATGGCCTGCAATTAGTAAATTTTACGAATACAATTTTTATAGAAATATTTTTAATAGCGTGCAACAAGTTTATAAAAGTACTATTTAAAACTAAAGCCATGGCCTGCAATTAGTAAATTTTATAAATTTAATTTTTATAGAAATATTTTTATAAAAATATTTTTAATATTTTTTATTTTATCTCAGTTTTTCTTCTTTTTATACAAAGTACGTTTTAAAAAAGGTACTTTTGGTTAATGTTGTACTTTATGAAAATCTTTTATAAAGCGGTACTTTTAATAGAGAGTACTTTTATTGAAAGGCAAATTTTTATAAAAAGCTCTTTTGATAAAAGGTACCTTTTTAATAAAAGTACTGTGCTTAAGTGCGAATTTACTGAAGGTGTATTTTCGCCGAAAAACACTTGTTTTATTTATTTTATTTGTAAATCAATTCATTTTTAATTAAAAATGAATTGGTACTTTGTATGAGAGATACTATGCAATAAAAGTACTCTTTTACAAAAGCCACTTTTCTATACGAGATTAACTATTTGAAGTTTTTAAAAAAAAGCACTTTACTCTTTTAGATTTCGAGCTTAAGTTTTGCGTAAATTATGCGCAGTTTCTAGAAAATTATCAAGTTTTGCTAGTGATGATATCATATGAAAATGTTCACTGGTCTCTATTTTTATTATTTCGCTATGCTGAAATTTCTATTTATTAAAGCAAGAAAAATAAAAGAAAATATGTCCGCCAGCCTATTCGCTTAATTTTTTTAGTGGCAATCATAGCAAACCACACCATAAGCAACAAAAAGGAAGAAGCAAATACACGAGGTCTTACCATTTTTGGGGCCAATTGGTCATGTGGTCATCAGAGACATGAAAACGACCAGCAACAATTGCCAAAAACAACAACAACAACAACAACAACAACAATACTGACAACAAGCAAACAAACAACAGCAATAACAATCACATTAGTTTTAAATAACTTAAAACAGCATCGTCGTAATTATGTTCCCCATCACCATCCTTTTCCTAACCCACAGCATTAACCGCACAGAAAGTCTCATCTACAAGAACACACATAAATGATCACAACCAACCGTCCATGCGGTACATACCACTGGGACTTTTCAGCTTCATGTGTAGCTGGACCAGCTATTTGTTACATCGAATTGCTTTTGATGAATTATGAATAGAAGAAGAGTTTGTTAGCCGTATATGTATGTGTGTGTGTGTGTGTGTGTGTGCATTTTTCCCCCCATTAAGCCAATTTCTTGTAACTTCAAATAGCGGAAAAACTGCGGGATGAGCAGGAATAATACGTATATAAATAATTTCATGGAATTTACTCATAATATATGGTTTTTTATCTGATTGCATTCATAAGATCACTGTCTGTGCGCGCAGATACACTCCTGTATGGACATGTGCATGTGCACAGAGTCGCATACGATCGTATGAAACTTGTGAGACATGAATGAGTACGGGAGGTATTTTTCGTTACAATGTGGACAATACTGGCAGATGCGAGGACAGTATAGTTCCCAACCAGGACACTTTGACTTTGAAAAAGGTGGAAATTTTATAAAATGGCAACTTGAAGGTTCATGGAGTATCAAATTAATATTGCAGGATTTTGCACCGATATTGAGCAGAGAACATTATATGTTTCCTTCTAAATTGCCCTTCAGATTCAGTTTATAGTGTCATATATTGAATCTACTTTTGAAGTGTAATTATGCAACCTCAGCTGACGATAAGCCATGATATAAAAAAAATTGTAAAGAGGTTTTTTGGGAAAATGTTTCTTATTTTAAATTTTTTTTTTAGTTTTTCTATTCAATTTTATTTTTAGATACGATTTTAAAAATTATTTGTTTAATTATGTGTTTAATTATTAATTATTTAGATACGATTAAAAATTTTCCCCTAAAATGTCAACTATAAACTTTGATCTCGATATTATATTGTAGAAATTCTCGCCCATTCTTTGGCGATAAAATTGTATTTTCCAATATGATTCAGCCAGCTTTAACGATTTAATGAATAACTTAACGAGAACTATTTTTTTTCAATAGGAATTTGGCAAAACAAACGAGAAGTACAAGAGGTAAATGATAAGTGAAGAAAACTTTAAAGAATTCTTTAGTTGGTATTTCGTTATAATATTTAAGAAGTTTATTATCTTAATTATGAATTTCTACCGAGCTGGTGCCAACAGAAATCGTGAGATATCTATAAAGTCAATATATTTTAGAACAAACTAAGAGATTTCAATAAGACGAAGAATTTAAAAGCGTTGGCCTACTTATTTGTGTCCTTTACATTTGAAAGGCATCACAATAACTATGAAGAATACAAGTAATATCGGTTGGTGACTGACAAAAAATAAGCGACAACAGCTGATCCTTGTCAGCAGCTGATGTCGTTAAAAATTCAATATGTATAGATTATTCTTATTTATCGCTAAAATAAAATTCATAATCACACTTCTCACTCAATATATATAAATTATCCTTATTTGTCGCTAAAATTAATTTGTCGCTGAACTAAAATTTCGTACTTTTAGAAAGGGATACTTCTTGCAAGTTTCTCATTATTTTCTTACTTTATAATCCACTCTTTTCAGTGTGAAGTTTAAGCCATCTTAGCAACGACCCCATAGCAAACCCTTTATATAATATATTTTATATTTAATATAATACGAATTTTAAAAAAAATAATTAATTAAATGCTGCTTATGCCCTTTCGGTTTAGAAAACGTTTTATAGGCTAAATATATAAATTAGTTTAGACGTTTAAATCATCTTTAAGCGCAAAAAAATTGGGCGATTAAACTGCAATTAAAATTCATTTGATTTTTGCAAAAGTTAAACTTGTTAAGTTTGTGCTAAAAATTTAAATTTTGAAAATTTTTTTATTAAAATTTCCGTCTAAAGAACACAAAAAGTATTTTTTGTGGATATCAACTTTTATGGGGAAATTTGGAGATTAAAATTTTCAGAACGGTAATACGAGTTGAAAAAATTGTTGGCAACACTGACTCTTAGAGAGTTTTTTCGTACATACTGTTGTTACTTTACCTTCATTTTTATTATCAAAAGCGTTGAAAGACAATATCAATTTGGTGGTGCTATTTGGGTTAACTGACCCTACAAGCGGCAACTTTAGCTGTGTCTTCTGGACAAGATCCGCTGACATAAAAAAGGGAAACTAAAAAAAGAAATGTAAAGAGGAGGACGGAGAATTGTTCATTTCTAAAGCAATATTTTTATAATGATCCTTGAAGTGAACAATGATGAAGCCGTTATATATGTATATATGGGTGTAGCGAACAATTCTTTTCGGTACATGCTTTGGAAAATGTTTCTTTTGATAAATAAATAAAGTGGAAATTCAAGTTGGAAAAGTGAAAATATTTCTCGGATTAAAGAGCTTGACATTTGATGAAGTACATATTTCTTAACTAAAAAACGGATCTGTACTACGAACATACCTTTGAAAAGCTGGTAACGCCCCTTATAATGGTTAGAGCTTTCGCGAAAACCAACCACAAAAACAAAGACTGGTTTCCATCTATTCCCACGCTATTTCATTTAGTTGGCATTTCCGGCTGCGAAGGGTGTTTATATCGGCGTGTGCATATCTGCAAGCATTCGCCTCTCTATAAATCCGATGTAAACAGCCTCAAATAACCCAAGTCAGGCTCATAACTTTTTGCCAGCGCTCCGCTCATCCCATTATTATTTCATATTCGTGCTGCCTCCATGTGTGGTTTTATGTGGTATTTCATGGTTATTTTTCCGTATCATAAAAACAATGATGTATTTGTCTCTTGTGTCAAATGTCATTGCTGTTTAAGTTTAATTGTTATGCACTTCTCTGCAAAAGCGCATCCAATAGATGCATGTACTCGCACGTACGTATGGATTCTTGAAATAAATTTATTTACGCTTTTCGTTGTACGAGAAGTAGTTTTAAGAAAATTCATAAACTGAGTCGAATTTATACAATTTTAGGCGTCTGCGGGGTCATAAGTGGATTTAAATTAATAGTGGTTTGTACGGCCGCATAAACATGCAGAGTGTCTGCACCTCCTCTACATTTTCATAATTGAAAATTGTATGAAATAAAGAAGCAATGCTTGCGAGCTCCTTCTGTTATTGTAAATATTTTTATAAACTAAATTTAGATTCAAGGGGAATTTAATGATGGGGAAATTTGTTTTTATAAACTCCCCATTAACGAAAGTATTCAGAGCAAATATAAGAAAAACCATCGGAAGGGAAGTGTTTAAGATTAGACAAGTTAGTTCATTTATAAGGAACTAATCAAACAAAATGTTTTAGTAGCACGAGTTCAAACAAGAGCCTGCCCGAGTTTGCGGGCCAACTGATTTTGCTGGGTTCTCTTTAATGAAAGTGAATTTAAAATTATTTAAAATTTATTTATTCATTATTATTATCAAAAAAGTTTAAAAAATATATGAAAGTCAAAAATTTAAGCGAAGGGAACTAATATCAGACGGTGAATATTAAAAAAATTAATTACTTAATGTGAAATTAAATATTTGTCTGATGCACGTAGAGGCCCTGATACATGGTCCTATATAGTCGTACGATTTTTTAAATACGGCATTCCCGAAAAAAACTAAGCGAAGGGGACTAATATCAGACGGTGAATATTAAAAAAATTAATTACTTAATGTGAAATTAAATATTTGTCTGATGCATGTAGAGGCCCTGATACACGGTCCTATATAGTCGTACGATTTCTTAAATAAGGCATTCCTACTAAAAAAAAATAGAAGAGTCTGGCCTAAAATAGTCAAATTTTGATGACATGAAAATGACAATTTTCATACGTTCAATCAGTGAAGAAAAAATTGTTTGCGTAATTTTTGTATGATAGTATAGCACCATCAGCGACAGTTTGATACGATTTTTTAAAATAGGATGGTATTCCTATCAGACTTTCGTATGAATGAATCATGACCTTAAGTAAATCGTATATCATATAGCATAATATAAGCCAGCTCGTAAGTCGTGATCTCATTTTAGACAAAATTTTGACCTGACTTTCATTTAAAAGTTGAAATTTTAATAATAAATAATAATAAAAAAAAAATTCTCTGAAAAAGTTTTTTTTTTACTATTTAATAAATTCTCAATTCTATTGAAATAGATTTAATAAGTCGTCAGAAGTACACAATAAAATTAAAACTTTCCTATGCTCTTGTAAACTATACCCACAACAACAATGACGGCATAAAATGGTAATTCATGTGGACTCTCGCTAATTTCGCTGCAATTTTATATTATCAAATTTAATGCTTTAAAACAAAATTTGCCGAAATTATTAATGAAAAAAATTGATTTAATAAACTAAAAATATAAATAAATAAATTTTATATATTGTTATGAAATAGGAAACATTCAGCATTTGTTTCAATTGGTCTTTTATAATTCTCAAACATTTTTAAAAAAAAATTTAAATTACTTTTTAGTTAAAAAATTGGGCGGGAAAAAAGTTTAATGAGTTTTTATAATTTTTTTTACTCGAAACAGGAGTGGTTGCAAGACTTACCCTGGTATTCCTCCCATAATTATCCCTGCTTCATTAGTTTAATTCTGAATTCGGAACTGTAAACTACGGTTTTACTTCAGCCAAAGTTTCAACTCTTTTTTCTATGGAAATATAAGTCAAAGATTCTACCAAAAAGCCAAAAGTGCCATCAGATAAATAACGATGGAGAGCCCAGCGTATACACGATTGGTGTGAATCTTTTCAGCCCATTTTTAGATATTTTTTTCTATTAAACTTTGCCAATTAAATTTTATAAAACTTTGCAATTGAATGCAAAAAAAAAACAAATTAAATAAATTTAATTTTGAATTTATTTGTCTGCTGTGATAACGAAGAGCAACGCGTTGCTGCTTTAACTGTTCTCGTGATCACGATGCATCATAAAAGGCTCCCAAAGCTCTTTAGCAAAGCACTCTAATGCTGATGGCCGCGATTGTGCTTGTGGCACCGGCTGATGATCTCATTGTTAATATTTTATTAGTTGCACCATCACCAAAACCAATAAAAGTAAAAAAAAAAACCAGCAGAGATTTTCCTTCTTCTTTTTTTTTATATGTGGCATTTGTTCTTTGGAAGTGTCTGCGATTAGAGTGGCTGAAATAACTTAGAGGTGTAGAAAGGTGGGTGGATTCACGTTATATATTTATTTCTTTTTTTTTAAATTATTTTTTCTGCATTTCTGAGATTTCGTTTTCGTTTACCTTTTAAAGGTCAACTGAAAACAAGGTTTGGTTGAAGGCAAACAAAAAAGGAAATCAAAAATAAACACACACTGCTCTGGTTTTTCTTGGTTTTCAATTTTACTCCGATGAACTTTAGTTTCGAGGAATGTAATTGAATCATAATCTTTATACAAATTTCAGGTAGTGTCTGCCATAATCTTTAAGAGAGTAGCATCAGTAACAGAAAATGTGTTGCAGTCTGTCTGGTGAACGGCAGACAAGCCAAACCAACAAATCATGTTGTTTGTCTTCAAATGGCTTACGAGTAGTTGGTTGGTTATGGCTTTAGGAAGGTTTCGGTTTCCGATATGAAACTGTGTCGTTTTTTTCCTTCTTTCCTCTTTTTTTTTGTGGGTGTAGCGAGCATTTATTCGGCATAAGCCTGACAACTGGCTGGTTCTGGTAGAAATTAATATTCAGCTTCGAGTATTTGGCACAAATAACGTGTGCAATAATGCAACCATGCGATCTATTTGGCCTGCTTGTTACAAATCAGCTGATAGTGCGTGTGTGAAACAGTTTCCCAACAAGTATTTTTATAGAGAAATAAGTTTAATTTATTCCATGAAAGACTTTCACATGCTAAAATGTTTCATCTTGACCAATTACCGTTTAAGGCTACCAGCAAGTAGCAAAGGAGGTATACGAGGTTGGTTTAAAAATTAACAAGAATTTTTTGCATTTCACTTCAAAGGAAGTACCTTTGAGACAATATCTCTAATTTTTAAATTTTTAATCTGCTGTTTGAATTGATGACTTTTCTTGGGTCTGCCGATAAGGCCATACTGCTGATTTCCGTTTGTCAAAAAAAAATAAATCACGCCAGATATTTGTAGGAATATATACGTAAAAAATTAAATACGCTTTTAGTGCTAGCAAGGGTAAAGGATGAGACTTTTAGAAGTCCAATAAGAGTTTACAAATAGTAAAAGGGTTTTACAAAATCGCCGTGAAGATGTTAAAGATAATAGGTATATCAAGGGAAATAGTTAATAACTTCAACGATACTTTGCTAAAACTAATTCATGAATTCATGGCTTTTGGATCAGGAATGATTCCGCAGTCTCCATACTAGCCACACATGATATTAAGAAGCTTTTTCCTAGTTCAAAGGCCATCATTTTAAATGGACAGCTGAACGAGTTTGATCAGTGCTAAGCCGATTTACAGAGGGCAATATAAGTACAAAGGAATAAATATAATAAATATCATTTTCGAGAAACCAGAAATCTTTTAAAATACAGTAAAACCTGCCTAATGCGCTCACTCGCTAGTTTAGCTTTTAAGATAATACAGACATTAAAACTTTTCATACAGTTTAGAAACTTTTACATTATAGTCAGCTTAAGTACTGCTCACGCCATGGCGACAAAGCGATTTTAAAAATAAAACCAGCAAATTGTATAAAAATTTAAAAAATTATTATTTTTCAAATTATGTTTGCCACACATCAATTAAATATAATTAAACTTCTTTTCGTTAAATAAAAGAACTATTATTATTATTATTATTTTATATCAAATGTAACTGGAACGATCCAATAAGCCGAACGGTAGCTGAAATTGTAATTGTACGTATTGTAGAAGTTGTACTGTACTATTAAGAAATTCGCGGAAATGTGGAAATTTTATATACAATTTTTAACGCCTACTTAGACTTAAGCCATCAAATACTTAACTAATGTGACTTTTGAAAATTTTCTGGTTCCATATTTTAAGCTGCCTCCTTAAGAACGCAAGCTTGTAAATTTATTAAAATTTTTTTTTTTTTTTTTGTAATGTGACTAGTTTACTCGTCTGTCTTGGAGTTCTGTTTAATTTGGGTTTTCTTCAGGATTTTGGTTACAATTTACAAAAATTACAATGTTACAATTTTCAATTCGTGGGGCTGTGATGAGACGCCTTTTGTCCTTGAACGTGCCATCTTCCTGCTTGCTGCATGTTAAATAGTTTGACCGTTTGCTGTCATAAAACTCTCAAGTAATTTTATTGAAATGTTCTTTCTCCATCAGCAAATTATGCATTAAAATCTAGAGCAATGCGTTTGCCGCCTTTTTGACATTTTGGAATTCATTTGGAAATAAATGAACAAGAGGGCCTGACACCCGCTGCAGACTGCTTGCGCATTTATTTATTACTTCATCTCCACTGGCATGACAAATGGAAATGCCAATCCGACTGTACGTTCACAAAGTGCTTTTGTAATTCTTCTCTTTTCCAGTCTTAGTAATAATTCGAAATGAACTGTATATGGAATTTTGATTTTCCACTCATATAAATAAATTATGGCCCGACTAAATTACAATCAGCAGTTGCACCTTTGAACTTGGACAAAATAACTTCTTTTTCTTTTTTCTTTTGTTTTCTAAATTTAAATCGTTTTATTAGTTTTTAGGTTGGTCGTTAAGAAAAAGTAATAATTTAGATTCTTTTACATGGAATTACATGTCGAACTAATTTACAACACAACGACGATATGAACATAAATTTAAAGGAAACATTTTGTTAAATGAGAAAAAAGACAACTTTAACCCAAAACCAATAACAATAATAAATAATCTTTATCAATCAAAATTTATAGCGGCAAACTTAAAAAATATATAAATAAATATTATTGACTGCCAAACCCTTTTTTCCATGCTTAAGCTTTTTTCGCTTTATTCTTTTCATTTCATTTCTAATTCAACAATAAATAAATTTCCAGCAAAACGTGATCGAAAAACCGAACACTTTTCATACAAGCATAAGCTCGTACCTCAGCCATGTATTGAGCATGTTTGTCTGTCGCGCTATTAGTCTGTCTGTCCATTTGCTACGGTTTCGTTTGTCTGCATCAGCCCATTATGCTTTAGGGCTTAGCCCAGAAGCTAGTAAAACGAAAATTAGTATAACGAAACAAAGAATTTTACAAACAAATTGAATTTACGAAAATGAAATGAGTGACGGCAAGCCTGATGACGTTAACTAAGCGCTTAAGCAGTTCCAACCGATACACTCAAAGGAAATATTTTGCGATTTGTCTCCAACGCTGCAAATAATTTTGATTTGCCGTATAAGAAATGAAGAGCTCTCTGCGACAACGAAATCGAAATCTACCAATTTATGGGGGAACCCCCTATTCTGTCAAATATTGTCATGTTCAAAAACAATCTGTAATTGATATTTTCCCCCACTTCTACACTCTTAAGTTGCGGCTAGGAGCGCTCAAACAGTTCCAGCCGATACACTCAAAGGAAATATTTTGCGATTTGTCTCCAACGCTTCAAATAATTTTAATTTGCCGTACAATAAATGAAGAGCCCTCTGCGACAACCAAATCGAAATCTATTAATTTAAGGGGAAACCCCCTACTACTGCTGTGATGGTCACTTTTCTGTCAAATATTGTCATGTTCAACAACAATCTCTAATTGATATTTTCCATCCCTTCTACACTCTTGAGTTACGGCTAGGAAAGCATGGTTTACAAGTCCGCAAACAGCCATGAACCGATTTCAAATTCGCCCGTTCGAACGATATAAAGTTTATTTACATTATAAAAAATTATAATACGGTTTTTGTATTTTAATTTTTGCATTTCTGTATAAACATTAAAGTAATTATGGTCATATACATACTTCCTCAAAACAATATCTGAATTATTCTGGCTTAAATCATCTATTCAATTAAATCATCTATTAGCCGCATAGAGATTTGATGATTTCATCAGCAGAGCTCTTTTTACACTGCTTGTACACCCATTCTTATATTTTATAAGACATTTTCCATCACTCTGGGGAACCCCCTGCTCATGCAACATATTGTATCGTAACTTTGAAAAAAATAGCGGGAAGCTTATAAGCTCTTGACATTTCGATACTGGTTTTTACCTCCCCGCTGAAATAGTGCCAGAGCAGACATGACAAAAGTGAATGACCTCTGGTATATGTATGTTATCACTGTATATTAACACAAGATATATTGTAACACTTTTAGAAAAATTCTTGAGAATTCTGTTGTTGTTTTTTACTGTCGGAGGGTACAGATCGAACCCACAACCTGATCCTCCCAAGACATTTTTAAAAATTTAATTACTTGAAGCTTTTCAATAATGGTCTCGTTTAATAGGGTTTCCCACAACCTCTTCCAGAATTTGGAGCTGCAACGCTTGAATATCATTCGTCAGTTAACGCCATACTATCCATGTATAGGACAATTAGTGGGGTGCACTTAACTATTGCATGTGAAATTTTTACACGTGTATTAACAGCGCTTACGATGCATTATCTACCCCAAAGTGTCATTGCTAATAGAGGGTTTTTAGTACAATTAAATTTATCCTAAAGGAGAATTTTTATCTGCCTTAATCCCTTTCCTTAACAACGAAAAATTACCCCAAATTACAATCAATAAAAATGGTGTTTAAAATATGTTTAAGCCAATGAATGATATAAAAATATATAACGATGTATTTGAGTAACAACAAACCAATAAGAGCAGGGCTTCAAGGCCAATGCCAGACCGGTATGGCTACCATATACATTCGATTCAATTTTTCCATTATGTGTAAACTAAAAATGGAAACTTTTTAACTAATCTTATTACAGCATCCATATCCATCAAAACCAATTACTTTTTTAATTAAGCACTGGGAAAAGTGTGAAGAAATTCTGATTGATAAAATAAATAAAAATTTAATTGAAAATGAAGAACAACAAGTTTAAAAAATAAACAATTTTTAAAAACTATCATATGTTCAATTCACACATTAATTTTCAGTTCAGTTCAATATCAGTTTCTTTTTACAGTCTTAATGGGGTTTCTGATCTCTGGCTATCCCAGTACTCACTATTAAAATTTTTTTTTTTTAATTTTTTATACCAACGAGGAAAGGAAATTCCTGATAACAGCTCTTTAATGACTACCAAAGACTTGTTGTCTTGTTGACTACCCCTGTCTAACGAATACGGATCTTATCGCTTATATTAGTAAGTGTAGGCAGTTTTTATAGAACAATACATTCGCCTATATATTTAATAATCGTCTATATTTTTAATATCAAAGAAATGGGATTTTTTTGGCTGACTCGTACAAGGGCTAATTTTCACAAAATTTTCGCAGAATTTGCAGCTGAATTTCGCTAGCAACTCTGCAAAAGCTGATTTTCCCCTGTTCAGTCTTCTTCGCTTTTTGGAATACGAAGAAAATAATTCTGGCAGATTAAATCAAATGATCTTGATGGCCAATTAACGTTTCCTTGAGGAATTAATTTAGAGGAAAAGACACTCTTTAAATTTGAGCGAAATTATTATTTTAAGTTTGACGAAAAATTTTTAAATTGTGCGAAAATTGAAAGTTGTGAGTGCGAGACAAAATATAAATTTAACAAAACTAAGAAATCAATAAAATCTTTATTTGGTTGGGATAAGATAAAATTTCTATTCACATCCCTGCAACATTTAGGTCATCAGCCCTTTTTGACGATGTCTAGATCAATGACTCTGCCAGCTCATAAAATACAAAAAAATATAAATTTTCATCTGATTCGGCAAAAGATTGTGGACTCTTCTCACTATACGCATTTCAATTTGGAATGCAGGGAACAGTTGCTTTCATTTAAACAATTGCTTTTGTTACCGAACGTTTTTACTTTGATTAAAAATTTAATTGAAAAAATACACTGCGATTCACAACATTTACAATCATTGTTGTGCCGTCAGCTGATCCACAATGAAATGTCACAAAGAAGAAAATAATTAAATTAAAAGCAACTGTCACAATATCAGCTGTTTTGTGAAGTGAACCAGTGAAGGCAATTCAAAGTTATAAACACCAAAAAATCATCGCATAGAAAAATTAAAACTTAGTAGACGCAATCGTTAGTTAGAGAAGCGCAAATGCGTAACTGCCCTTTATGAAACCAGTTAAACAGCTGTTAGTTGTGTAATACGGGCAGTATCTGAGAGTAAGGCGATATTGCGGCTCTGCGGCCACTGTTGTATATTGTCTGTTCAACTTTTGACTATTTTCAGTTTGTTGAAAATGAAAAAAAAGTTATGGAAAATTAATGAAATAAATTATTTAAATTGGGGCAGTGTTGCCAACACTAAACAAAATTTAAGTAGTTTAGATATAAAAATTAGGTTTAGCAAAATATTCATGTTGTTTTCTAATTAAAATCTCGAAAATGTCTGACTTCCAGCAGTCTGAGAAAACACATCTCTCCAGTTGAATGTCAGCAGGTCTCATACTGATTTTTATTACTTTTAAAAAAGAATTTAAAAAAAGAAAACAAATAAATGAGATCCTGCCATGCACAAACTGCAGTTTTGTTTTCGTGTTAAACTCAAACAATTTTATTGATTAATTTCATTGTCGTGCTTAAAAGTTTATTTTTTTATGATTCGTGATGAAGTGAAAAATGATTAAATGTTTCCAATATTTAGTACAAGCAATTGTGTCACAAGCTGCACAACAGCAACAACACCAACACCAACACCAACAACACCAACACCAACACCAACACCAACAACAAAGGCAAAGTGTTAAAAACCTAAAGTCACCAAAGTGAGACAGTAATCGTAAAGTGTCTTGTTAAGAAATTTGTCTCGTAGTCAAGCACAAGTTATAAATTTTAACTTAATGCCTTCTGGCTGCTGACCTTCTTCCCTCCGCTTAAACTGCTCCATGGTAATTCTCTTGTAGAATTTTTCGAAAGTACATGTTTAAATCACAGATAATTTTTCATTATTTCATTTGGCTGTTAGTTTATCTAAATGTTGCAATCATGTACGAGAGATATTTTTTATAACACGAACAACAACAAAATAAATTAAGCAATTAATGAATGAATGGTATTTTGCTGTTATTAACTTTTCAGCAATTTTCAATTGCAATTTGTGGCCGGTCGTATATTGTGTCCGTCTGAATGTTTGCATTTTTCCTCCTTTTTTTCCTCTAATGAGTCCATAAGCGTTTTCCTCGAATATGAGCAAGATAATGTGAATGTTCATGATCGCTGATCAGTTTAGAGAGTAACTTTTGCTGGGAAATTATTTGAGGAGACCTTTTGACATGTTGCGTGTAGTTTTGAAAGTTTATTATTTCTTGGCTGGCGATGGTACGATGGAAGACAAGGCTTTCGTTGGTATCGCATCACAGGCCATTTTAAATTGACCAATTAATTAAACATTAAAATATATTTTGTTGATGGCTGAAGATCTAGTGTGTGATAAGTATAATTGGATATAATATAATTTGTCTAGATTTTTTCTCCGATGCTCTGGCATAAATGGTTATTTCCAAAGGCCGCACGCCGAACATACACTAAAGTAAGTAAAGCATTTGCAAACACAACTGGCTTGCTGGGAAATATCTGGCTAATACCTTTTGGAAAGGATCCGGTTCGATAGGGTTAGTAAAATGCTCTGACGTTACTTTCAATACAATTAAGCCATTTAAAGTGACTTTAATTACACAAGGGAAAAAACGATAAAAAAAAGGATATTTTTGGCAGTAGAATTATCCTTGCCTGCATTGAATAAAATTTGCAAGCAGTATTCAACATACCAAAATTAATGTTTGTACACCATTTCTTCAAGTAACCTTTATCTCAAAATAAATGGGAAGGACACGCCTCCTTAGGAAATTCAGTCAGCAAACTACGTATTTGGTTCTGTTTTAGAAATTCAAGGAAATGTGCCAAATTACATTATAACGCTCGTGATAACGCTTATCACATCCACAGCTCCTACGGATTTATCTTATACTTATAATTGGGTTACTGGAAAACTTTCTTTCCGATTTTTTTGTCTGTACAGCGTATTGTATTACCAAATCTAAATTCTTGGAATTATTGGTAGCAATCCCTCGCTAAATAAACTACCTCAGAATACCTCACCAAATTTCTGGCAAAGCAATTGTGAGTTATTAAAATCAACTGAAGGAAAAAGCAAGACCGTCGTTTGAGTTCACTACAGAGCAAGTAGCGATGATATCGAGCATCATTCACTATAGCCAACCAGCAACCCCTACTAAACCCCCTTGCAACATCGCCGACCCAAATAGTACCCCTGCATCGGTTTTAACCTCAAAACAACTTACATTAAAGTTTCTCATCGTCCTAACGGGCAGTCAAGTCCTTTCTTCTTCCTTTCAAAGATCATTTCAACCACAAATTGGAATTCATACAATAGAGCGGTGTGATACAGTAAAAGACTATGACAAAAAATCTCCTTAAAATTTTTACCAATTATTTTCATTTTAATTTCGTCCATTTGTTGCGGGTATTGCAAACGCAACACAGAGGAACCCCTTTTCTTTTGCACAAGAATTTACGAGTGGAGTGCCTGCCTGCTTTAAGTTTTCCGCTATTCTTTGTAATCAGAAATTTTTCCTAAATAGACCAACTTTCCAAAAAAAAAACTCTCAACCGTACCTGCTGAGCGCTATTTCGAGCAAAATAAATAAAAAAAATTCCAGTAAAAAGTGTCGAAAAGCATTCCAAGTAGAGAGAAGGAAAAGATTTCTTCGCTCAAAGAACTTGTAAAGCTTTTACATAAAGAAGAAAATTTAAAGGGCTTTTACTTTAATTGTTCGACAATGTAAAACAGTGTGGCAAAAATATACGAGACAGAAAGAAAACAAAAATTAAAAGCCGAGTTTATTTGGCCCTTAAAATTCATCAGCAAACTTGATTACTAAAGTTATAAAGTTATTACGTAAAGTTATTAAGTTGTGAAGAAATGGATGAGAATTATTGCGAACCACTTAGCCTGTGCAAACTAATTAAATAATTTATAAAATCAATGAAACTAATTTAGAAGAACCGTAAATAGAAAATGTGCACTTTCTCAAAAGAAGAGCCAAAATATTGGACGAAATAGATCACGGGAAAAGTGCCCACTACGGTGTAGAGGCTGATCTCCAATACAGCCCTGATCACCTCCCAAAGTTTAAGACTTTTTATCTTTAGCTGGAATTTCGGTAAAAATTCTGCTCTGTGGCCATTGCAGTTGGCATCCATTAAATATTGTGTATTATAGTTTATCACACATTTGTCATTTAAATGATTTCGATTCAAGAATCTTGTGGGCTTCTTTGTGGACTGGTTGTTCTCATTTTTATAAAAAAAAGTTTCTTATTTTTGTTACTTTTGAAAATTGCATTTTACATTGTATTTTATGTTTGTGCACGCCGAACTTTTTTTGTACTTCTGCAAATGGTCAGATTATTTCCTGTTCCTGTTTTCAGTTATTTTTTTACTTACAATTCATGCAATATGAATCCTCGACTCTCTGCCTCGCGTAAGCAGTTTTAATTTTTTTTTTTTTGTTCCCACCAAAAACTCATATGCAGCCGGCAACAAAAAGGAAAATAAAAACATCCTTAAAGCCATTCACGCGAACGTAAGGATTTCTTGTGATTTACTTGATAGAAAGGGAACAAGTTGTTACAATTCAGGAAGCAGTCATCATGCCACAATACACAATAAAAAAATATGAAAGCAAAAGGATAAAAGGATTTCATTGTGCATGTTTCTTGCCTCGCGTTATGACGTTGTAAAATTGCAACATTGTATTGCACTTGCAATGTGTTTGATAAATCCATGGCTTAAGGACTATTGGATCCGCAAAGCTAATTTGAGTGCTCAAGGAAAGCATAGAGGAAAGAAATTTGTTACACTGCAGCCACACTGTTCAGATTTTTTCCATAATTTGCCTGATCATACTTTGCTATGGATCAGCGTTTTATTTTCTTTATAGAAAGATTTTTTATAAAAATTTATATGGAAATTGGACTCTTAGAGTACACAGTGATTTACCAGCAGCCCAGGTAAAGGCTCCTGTATTGGCTCCTTTCGATTTTAAAGAAAATTCGTATTTCCAGGCCACACATATAGCACTTTAAAAATAATAACTTATACGATTTGTCGCTTAAAAAACTGTACTTTGCACAGGTTTTTTGTTCAACAGATTCCATTTTCATTTACCCTCCATTTCCTCAGTCCGCTGCTGGATTTTTTTTTATCACATTTTAAATCCTTTTTATATTTTGACAACTTTTTTCGCAGGACATTTTAAATATGTTTCGCAGCAATTTTTATTTATTTATTTTTTTTCATGTTTATTTTTTGTTGAAGTTTCCTTATGAAAAGAAATGAGTGGAAGAAAACAAAATCCTTTTTGCTTTAAGCAGAGTAAGGAATGGATAAAAATCTAGATGAAAAAATGCACACCATTGGATTCAGTGCTTTGTTGCTAAGCTTGTAGCTATTAGTCAGTCTTGTTCCTGGTACTGTTACTCATGAATCCCTGTTGAGTTGTATTGCAACTGAATCTCGAGTAGAGTGTGCCACTAATCGCTTATTAGTTTAAAAAATATGGCTCGATTAATCGCTCAGGAATTACAAAGTATGGAAGCCTTGTTCCTGGTACTCTTACTCATGAATCCCTTTTGAGTTTTATTGCAACTGAATCTCGAGTAGAGTGTGCTACTAATAACTTATTCGATTAAAAAATATTGCTCGATTAATCGCTCAGGAATTACAAAGTATGGAAGCCTTGTTCCTGATTATTACGCAGTCAGTTTCAGAAATAAGAAAAGCCTGCATTTGCACCATCTGAATAAATAAAATACATAGACTGACATTAAAAGAATTTTAATTTAGACGAAATTTTACTTTTATCCTCCTAAAAATGAAAAAAAATGGATTGAAAAAAATTCAATATTTTTCCTTCTCAGGTATCGTGTACTCAACTTAAATTTGTTCTTTTTTTATAGTTGCAATTTTAAAGGATACATTTAATTAATAGTCAAACTTAATTCTACCAGGATCCATATAGACTATATCCTGGCAAAGTGCCATCCTCGATATAGTCTGAGCAGTCTCAAACTGAAAGAAAAAGTTAAACAACTCGAATGAAAATTCTTTGATTGCAGTTTTACAGGCCCACAATTTAAATTCTGTGGACGGGCACATTGTAAGTTCAAGTTGGCAACACCGTAAATCGAGTCATTTCAGAAAGCCATGATACCAACTGAATTTGATGAAAGATGTAAGTTTTTCTTCTTCTTTTCTCTTTATTGACGCAATATTTCGCCAATTTTTTTCGCTGAGCTTCGTCGGGGAATTCTCTTCATTTGCGGCAAGAACTTCCCTGGGTATTTTCTATGGCGGCTCCTCAGGATACATAGTGACTTATCAGACATGTATAATAAACAAAAGCCACAAATGTGAATATTAGTTTATTTGATTTATTAATTATATATACATAAATATTATTTACTAGCGCTAGCTGAAATCCAAAAGTAACTGGCTAAATCAGAAACGCTTTCACGTTAATTGTTGCCTTTCATGTGGTCTAATACACAAGAATTTGGAAATTCCATGGTATAAAGTATTAGTTATGTAATTTGGCATTTCATTGCACGATATGCTAAAGCGAAGTTTTCAAACAGATTTTCAAATTTTACGAGATTAACTTCCGAAACTCTTTTTATTCGATTAAGTTTTTAATAGCGTATTAATTGCTCATATAGTGTAAATATGGAATACTCTAAAGTGCATTGTGTGTGAGTATTATCCTTTTGGTTCTGCTGTTTAAACCAGCATATTTTCTATCTTTTTTCCACTTTTAACTGATTTCGTGTTACTCCTGTGCATTCACTTTCATTTAAGTATGTTCCCGCACGAGTTACGCAGCTAACCGTTTTAAATGCAACAACCCAGCGAACATTTTCCCTCAAATTTCAATTGTCTGAAAATAACGAATAACGAGTTGTTTATTCTTTAGAATAGCCTGTCCAGAAACCGAAGTCTGAAGCCTCAAAAATTTCTGGTTAAGTAAAACTTATATATAACAGAAAATATTCGCCATCTTTAGAATCATATACAAGTATATCGCATATATAGTAAAGGAACTTAAGGTTGAGGTGGTCGTCATAAATTTTGATCCCACAAAGAAATAGCGAAATATGGGATTAAAAATTTTGGCCCTAAAAGCGCCTTAAATGCTCAAAATTAATAGAGAACACGGTACGGTTAAGGAATTTAATGTAAAAGTGATTATAGAAATTGCAAGTGTAAATAATTGTATCCTGTAAAATTGAATTTTTAAACATACCAGATGAGGCCACTTGCTAGAACCCACTGATATAGAAATAACTGCTTTAATGTTATCTATTCATGGACTAAGCCAATCAGTCAACTCAGTTCGAGATGCATTTTATGATTGAGAATTTTTCCAACACGAAATTGATTTAAAAAATATGAAAGACGAAGTTCATGGCCATATTGAACTCACTAGTCTGATGCTAACGGTTTATTTAAACGATTAAGCAACTTTAGAGGTCGACCCTCCTTGAAATGTTCTATCAGACATGCCACAAAAAAAGTGCTTCCTGGGATATTTTATTATTTATGCATGTTTGATCTGTGATTGTGGGATTATGAGAGTTAGAGGATATATATTTCTGAAACAGAGTGCAAGAGAGAGAGAGAGAGAGAGACAGAGATAGAGCGGGGCTTACATACAATGTATAATATGCATATTCCACTTGAGACATTCTTTTGTTTTAGTTAAAAACTGATGTGGTAGACGTGTACAATTTTTAATTTTAACAAATATTTTTTATGCGAGTACACTTTTTTCTCGCTTTCCATTTATGAACAATATAGCAGGACCTAAATCTGCATAATGCCCAAGTACACTTGGAAAACAGCTCTCCCTTAAGGTGCTGTGAATATTGTTCACAATAATCTGGGACTTAAATCTTGCTACATTACATTCAATAAAACGGGAATGCCACTTGCACACTGATTTGGTAATATATGCATCCACTGCATCTACGAGAAATATCTCATTCGCTTAGAAGTGGCACGAAAGGGTTAATACAGGGGTACACTTTGTAGATGAACATGGTCTGCTCAGGGGCTCAATTTTGCTTTTAGACGATCAAAGTCTTATGTCAAACTCATTATCAACACTTTAAATACTCGGAAATGAAATTTGCACCCTTTGACAGGCTGGCTAATACACGAGTGTAATGCCAATTTGAAATACCATCCAACCAATTTGATAACCGGAATTTTTCTCTACCATACAGTATGAAGTCATGACATAATCCTCGCCCAGCAAGTATGGCCATATAACAGCTCTCTGATAGGCTTCAGACAAGAGCACTGTCTCAATTGCTGTTTATTGAGAATAATGTGGCAAAATGGCAGTTTTTAGCGAAAGCGTAAAGATAACGTGGTTCCAAAGATCCAATTTTGAACCAATTTTTTTTTTTTTTGTGTTTGATTTTACTACAATGGCGAGTGTGAAGTTTAAAAAACGACATGTTGAAATCATACACGTACGTTGACAACACTAACATGGTCTACAACAGTGTTGCCACACATTTCGTACAATTTATTGTGGAAGATTTTTAAATTTTTAAAAAATTTAATTCAATTAAAAAATCATAACTTTTATAATCCCATTTAAAACTAACAAAAATATTAAGCTCAGGGCCATCGCTGCCATAGTTCTCCTCTCATTATACTAATACTATACTAATAAGTATAATATGTAAATAAATATATATATAAATTATTTACGAACGATATAAAGTGGGCATTTTTAAATGCGGATGGGGATGAAATCGTATGTTCAAGTTGATTAGCAGGATGTGCTGTCAAAGCTTGCAACGTGTATTGATGCCTTATGAGTACCACGAACTGACCACTAAAATCGCTCTGTTTGGAAATAGCAAATCGGGGGGAATTTTATGCGACAATTCAAGGCAAAAACAAACATTTTTATGCTCCATCTGTTTTATTTGGTAGGAAAGAGACAACAACACTTTAGAAAATTATATGTAATAGAAACGCAGTGTAATGAGACAATCCTCTTCTATTGGCTTTGCGACATCTGCTTCTGAGCAAGAAGTCCCATTTCGTTTCTCTCAGTGTTTTCGTTTTATAAAAAAAAAAATACACTCACTTTTTTATATTTTTAACTCTTCATTTCTTCCTTTGCTGCTCATTACATTGTTGTTGTTTTTTTCTTGCAATAAAGCTGTGTAATGCAACTGAGTGCATATGGGAAACAATATTAATTTTTATACATTCAAATACACATATCGCCACATGAAATGAAAAATTCTCTAAGTTAAATTCGGGAATGGTAAGAAGAGGAGCAAACCAAAAGCTTTGCAAATTGAAAAATAAGGTATTCTGTGTTGGAGTGGTAACCCTTTTCAATAGTTTTTTTATTTACAGACTTATGGACTTATATATTACCATTTCCCGTCTCGAAGTAGCTAATTAGCTAAAAATAAGAAACATAATTTAAATATTTTATACAATAAATAATTTCATTTTGACCGGAAAGTTTGACCATCTGTGCATATCGTAATTCAGGCTGCTTCTATACTATTTTAAGTTTTATTTGAAATGAAATAGTTCCAGGTAGTTCAATGTTTGAATCCTGTTTATAAATTGTTGTCCCCTTTTCTGCAACTTATTTCTTCTGCACTCTTGTGTAATTTAACTACAAGGCTCATCCGTTTAATGCCCTTAATGTAATGGCCTTTGGAATTTATTCAATCCGCGTTCGGAATGATAGAAGTAGACACTTGTGCAATTTGGAAGTTGGCAGCATCATGGACTAGTTGCTTGACCATTAATTTTTTTTGTATGTACAAAATACATAATAATTAAGAATACTCAGAAATTTATTATTACGCATTTCCCAAATGCTCAGGCAATTCATTAGGGAATAGTGAGAAAACGATTTTTTAAAGCCATTGGAGACAATAATATTAAGGTTTTAATTAAAGTGTATGAGAATTACAAAGGCATCACAGTGGTAAGAAAAACTAAATGATATTAGGGAGTTAAAGGCACTTCAAATCCTTAGTTAAAATACTGAAAAGCTGTCAAGCCTAAAGGAAATATAAAAATGAATATTTTCTGAAACTTAATTCGTTATTTCGTTTTTGTTTTGAGGAATAATTATATCAGAATTAAGAAACATTTCCTAAAATGTAAGAACAAATTTTGAGTTTTTGAATTGCTTTGAAAAGTATGATTTCTAAGCAACTTTCAACGTGAGTAAAATTTTACTAAAATTTATATATTTTTATAAAGTAGTTTTAAGAATATATTCTACGAAAATTTAAGCCATATTTTTTTCCAGTGTATTTCAACATTTTCTGTGAATTTAAATGAAAAATTATTTGAATGTTTTTATTTATTTTATTTTTATTCATTTATTTGTTTTTATTAATTTTCAGTTCATAGGAAATATTTTCAGTGTATTGGAAACAGTGAGAGAAAAAATTCGTTTTTTTTTCTTTATTTCAGTCGCTTCCCATTTGTTCGGCTTAGGACTTCTAGAATTTTGATGACAAAAATTTCCCCATTTTTAGCTGAAGCAGCATTTCATTTTGCAAGCCCACTTATTGCAAACCAATTTCATATATATTACGCGACTTAGGACCATTTCGATTTCCTCTGGCGATATGCGCACACGTATAGATGTGTACTACGGTTTTATTATTATTCCAAGCAACGTCATTATCGAGCTGTTTTTTACAAAAAAAAAAAAAAAAAAATAAAAAAAAAAAAAAATATGAAAATAAAAAATTCTACGCCTCGTTAGACTTGCAAAGACTTTTAGCAAGATTAAAAGATGTGGCGGATTTGAGAATAATTGCACTTATCACTCAACATTATTTTCAAACTTTTCGTTAAATAAAATCAAAAATGGTGCCGCAAACAAAAGACTTTTTGTTTCAACTGGAGGTACTTTGGCAATGAATTTATAATGACATTTTTAAGTTTTAAGAAAAATTGAAAATAAAAATTTCTTCCACAAAATTTTTTCAATTGGAAATTTTTTTGAAATTTATATTTTTTAACACTTTTAGCGAATGTATAAAATAAAATTTCATTTCTGGATAAAGAAAATGATTTGAATTCTTTTACCAAAACATTTGATAAGATCAAATTCTGGGAATAAAAAGAGCTGATCTTGTTCAAACGAAAATCATGAAATAAATAATCTCTCTCATGCGATAAATTTTGTGGAATTTTTTTTAACAACAAACAAATACGCGGCGTACCGTAAAAGGGGAGTTTACAATAGAGTTTTTTGTTTTAATTTTTTTTTTTTGCCGGTTGGAATGCTTTCAATTCCTCTGCAGAGGAATCCTGCCTGCAACCTTCGGACGAGATAACCAGGTTTTTACCACTGTGACGAAATCTACGACATAGCCGTAAATCGAATTAAATCGCTTGTTAAATTTTATTAAAGTTTTCATTGCGCTTTTAAAGGTTTTGTTCGTGAAGCTCTGTAAGCGATCCGCTTACACAACCTAAGCAACAAAGCTCAAGAACACAATACGAAACTACATATAATTTTTTTTTTTTTTTGTGCCAATCTTCTGTTCAAACCATTCCACTGTTCACGAATCGAAATTCTATCGATTAAAGCATTGAAATTTCCTTTTGAGAATGGCTAATTCATTTTATGAAAATCCTTGTTGTAAAAAATAGTGATATTTGCTATGGGAACAGTGCGTAACAAAAGCAACAATGAGTTTAATAAAGCACCTATTAGGAGATTAAATATTTATGCAACAAAATGAATATATACGAATTTGTCACGTGATATATTCCACAATCAACAAACATCGAACGCGAACGTCAAAACGTAATGAATGAAAAAGCGACAACATGGAAAACCACTCACTGAAAATAAAATGTCCACTGAAGGAAGAAGTAACGAACAACACAGTTTAAGCTGACTGGCAGCGAATGCCAAAACTTAATTCTCCAAAAATAACAAAAAAAAAAAAAAAAATAAATAAAAAAAATAAAATAAATAGAAACAAAAAAAAAACGCAAATAACCGACAGAAATGTTAATGACAAAATAATCCAAAATTATAGCATTTGTTTGGAAAGGAAAAAGGAAGACTTATGAGTGCTGGTCAGATATGTCAACACAGTTTAATGTCAAACGGACACGCGAGAAAATAACTTTCACTTGAAACGCTACAGCGTAATAACAACATTCAATAAGAAAAACCTGCCAGTACAGCACTTCAACTGAGTCATGTGTAGAAGGCAAGCCAAAGCCAAGTTGAGTAGAAGGTCCTCTTAAATGAAATTTCCAGGAATTTTTGGCTTCTTGATTATTTACATAAAATTCAGAGGATGGAAAAAATGGAAATTATATGACTAACAATGCTTGTATTTAATTAATTAAGAAAAAATGGAAAACGTATATTGCCGTCTTGGAGCCCTTGTGTAGTGCAACATAGGACATTGTTCATGTTGACGAAGTCCTTGTTCACCATATGAAATATTTTTCCATAAAAAATAATTAGCCTCTCCTCTCACAATTCTCTTTACAATATGCAATTTTATATGAATACATTAAGTGGCTTTAATTAATTAGGGAAATATAGAAATAGGATCCGATTGGAAGAAGTGCTTCTCCTATCTTAGAGAACACATACATTCTAACAGGGTAAAATTTTTTTCCGCAAAAATATCTAACACGATTAACAAGATAAAATGCTTGCCCAAAAAAAAATTAATTAGTCTCTGCTCACATATGGCAATTTTACTCCAAAAGAAATATAATTTCATACATTTCACACATTTCTCGAAAAATAATTAGTGCCGTTGCACACTCTGCAAACTTTTGTCGAATTTTTGCGCCAAAGAAAAATAATTAGTCTCGTTTCATAATATATGACAGTATAAAGGCGGACAGGACATTCTTCTGATATTATATTCCATACAAAATCACAGACATTAAATAAAACTTTTTTCAATAGAAGATCCATTATCCTTTATTTAATCAGATATTATATGCAAAGAAAGTAGTATACATTCCCGAACGACACCCTGTATTGTCACAGATAAGCCCCTTTTTCTTGTACCGAAAAAGAAAAGAAGCCAATTTATTAAAAAACGTAATATTGCGTTATTTTGGTCGTAGGCAATACTTTCATCTAAATTCATCCAAAGTAGTTTAGAGAGCGCCTCTAGTTCGGTTCCCAAGGAGGGTGTCTTATAAACTAAATCATAAGCTCATTTACAAAAGTTAATATTAAATTAAAATAAAATACAAAGTATTTTTAATTCCATTGTTGCTGGTTTATGTATAATTTTTTTTATAATTCCTCACCTGTTCCTTGACAAAGCAGAGGCGAATTTTAAGCGTGAATGTAGGCTACAGGTGCCAATAAGAGTATCTGCTTGTAAATTGCTGTATAATAGATTTTACGAAACATTTCCGTTGAACGTGTCTACAATACGCTTATTCAACTGGCATTAAGTATGCGGCGTGCAAATATGAGATTTAACAAGCTGTTGCACAAATGTTGCTTCTTAATCCTTGTGGGAAAGTATGAAAGCTGGCCAAACGTATCCTTACATATCAGATACATTAAAATATTATTAAATTATTAAGCGCTGCAAAATCAGCAAGTAAGTCACAAAGAATTTTGTGACTGTCACTATCAAAAAACGTAAAATTAGTTAAAAATAAGTTACCGGTCTTTGGCAAGTTAGATGCGAAGGAAGGAGGCGCTGTAAGCAGGGAAAAATCAAAACAAGAATCAATTTCATTTCATTTGTAAATAAAATTTAATTTTCAGGATTTCAGTGCAATTGAAACATTAAAGTATAGAAGTATTTTTTCTTTGTATATTGTGCAATGTGTGGGGAACATTGTACAATATTTTGCATACAAGCAAGAGCAAAACGGCACCATCAATTTTGTGGTTGAAACCGATAAAATTACTTAGCCCACAAGCCTGGTTTAGCTTCTAGGCTTTGTGTAATATTTTCGATTTTAAAAAATATTGTGCAATACTTTGCATACATGGCAAAGCAAGTTTAACAATGCATACAAAAACAAATCCACCAAACAGCCAATTAAGTTTGTGGATTAAATCTCTAAAATTACTTAGCCCATTACTTCTAGGCTTTGTGCAATATTTTTTATTTTAAAAAATATTGTGCAATATTTTATTTCACACTTTCTCACCATTTATTGCATAACATGAGGAAAAATGGAAGCCAGATTGCCAATAACATATGAAACACTATTGCGAAATGATGCTCAAAATTATTTCACACTCGTTCCAAATAAAAATATTGTGCAATATTCTCTTTCCAACTTTTGTGCCATTTATTGTATAACATGAGGAAAAATGGAAGCCAGATTGCCAATAACATATGAAACACTATTGCGAAATGATGCTCAAAAATATTTCACACTCGTTCCAAATAAAAATATTGTGCAATATTCTCTTTCCAACTTTTTTGCCATTTATTGCGTAACATGAGGAAAAATGGAAGCCAGATTGCCAATAACATATGAAAGATTATTGCGAAATGATTCTCAAATCAAACACTCGTTCCAAATAAAAATATTGTGCAATATTCTCTTTCCAATTTTTTGCCATTTATTGCGTAACATGAGGAAAAATGGAAACCAGATTGCCAATAACATATGAAAGATTATTGCGAAATGATGCTCAAAAATATTTCACACTCCTTTCAAACAAATATATTGTGCAATGTCTTATTTCAAACTTTCACGGCATTTATTGTGTAACATGAGGAAAAATGGAAGCCAGATTGCCAATAACTATTGCGAAATGATGCTCAAAAATATTTCACACTCGTTCCAAATAAAAATATTGTGCAATATTCTCTTTCCAACTTTTGTGCCATTTATTGCATAACATGAGGAAAAATGGAAGCCAGATCGCCAATAACATATGAAACGCTATTGCGAAATGATGCTCAAAAATATTTCACACTCGTTCCAAATAAAAATATTGTGCAATATTCTCTTTCCAACTTTTTTGAGGAAAAATGGAAGCTAGATTACCAATAACATATGAAAGATTATTGCGAAATGATGCTCAAAAATATTTCACACTCCTTTCAAACAAATATATTGCGCAATATTTTATTTCAAACTTTCACAGCATTTATTGTGTAATGTGTGGCAAGGTGCTCAAAAATATTTCATATTCATTTCAAATTAAAAATTCCCATCGAGAATTAAAAAAAAAAAGAAGAGTAATTACTCAGCACACCAAAACAAAAAATTTCAATATGATTTCCTGCACGTTTAAGTGGATTTTACACACATGAGAATGCGCCCTTTCATATGTGGGAGCCTCCCTGCATTTATGCCACATTTGTGAAATCCACCCTGAAATGTTTTTGGAGAATAAAAGTAATTTTTATTATCCTGAACATTTTTCTTTCAAATGTTGTCATGAAAAGTAAACCCCTCCCCCTCAATTTCTTTATTGGAATCTACACATGTGCGGAAAAAATATTTTGTTTTCTTTTTTTTTTTCATTTGCCAAGAAAGTGAAAGTGCATTTTGTTCTATTTGCGGATGTGTGAGAATGTGAGTGTGGGGGATGTCCTGATTTGAAAATCTACAACATTTTAGAAATGGTTCGCAGGTATTGGTAATGACTTTGAGTATCATTTGTTCTTTTTAGGTTGTTCAGTTTGAAGCTCTCCATTTTGTCGGACATCAAAAGACACTTTCTTTCAAGGTGTCACCCTTTTTTCAAATTTCCTTTTGTGTAAACGAGGTCTGCTCGAGTGCAAGTCTTAACGCTTAATATCGTTTGAACATTTGCGTTTCAAAAGAAAAGTTAGAACACAATGGATTTATTTTTTATGCTTCTGTTTTAGTCATTTATTTATATACTTTTTTGTTTTTCATTTTTAATTATCATCTTTCCTTTAAAAGAATTGCTTTTATGTATATGCAGGCATAGCTGACTACTCGTGTGTGTACGTTTTTCAATATGTTGTTGTGTTTGTGATTTACTTTGGCTTCCTTGTAATAGCAGATAATTGCAAAACTTGAAAAACAATATTTATTCATTTGTGAAGCTTTTTTTGTTCTTTGAAATTCTTACTTTGAAATCGAAACTGGCCTTAAAGCGCTCTTCGTGCCGACAAACAGGGCAAAATGATGTCAGAAATATCGTTGAGACCGCATAAAGAGGCAAAACCATTTGCGACAATGCACAAAAAACTCTTTACTTTCAGTTTTTTATTTTTTATTTTTTTTTTTATTTCATTGAACTTAAAAACTATTAGTAAATGCGTGCCGAACTAAGAATTACGGACTGCCTTATAAATGTGGCTGCAAAGAATTCTTTCTATTACTCTTGGACTTTGGAGAGGAAAAAATTGATTCAAGACGCTGTGAAAATATTTTTAAAATTCGAGCAAAGTAAACAGCCAAGCTTTTATCCAGAGCCTGTCTACAATATGAAATTTCTGTGTAACATTTAGGTTGATTGAAAAAGGGTGTGCATGTATTCGTATAACATTTTAAAAAATTAAAGGGCTTAAAAAAAAGTACTAAAACAATAGTTCCATAAAATGGTAATGAATGCAATTAAAAAAATAAGAACAGAAATAGGAAATTCCATGCAGTGATCTAGCCCCCTGCTACACCAGGGCTACTGCTTACGCATTTTTCGTGTACAAAAGCCTTCTTAAGAATATTCGTTTAGCGAACTTAATACTGTCAAATTGTTGAATTGTAACGATAACGATAACAATAACGATAACGATAACGATAACAATAACGATATCGTTGACGTTAACTAACCTTAAAGAGTTTGTTACTGGTATCTTAAAAATGATTTTAAAAATGCTGCTAAAAATTCTCATTACTAGACATTGTAGTTGCACGATATCGCAAAAGAAAGCAAAGCGCAGATATATAAAAATATAAAAGATATAAAAAAATAATGTAGAATTTTAATTATATGAATATAATAAACACTTAACGTGTTATAAAAACCTATAAAATAGAATAAAAATAGTCAAATCTATTTTAATCCAAAAGCTGTGCGGTCTGCAAAAGCATTTGCAGAATATTTTGGCGAAAATCGCTATCGTTAAAATAACAATTAACGCAGCGACTGGTGTTATTGCTAAGAAAACGTTATTGTATAATAAAAACGTTAATTACACATATTTATAATTTTTCGCAGTAAGAATTATTGTTACTGATTAAGGTTAATTTTTTTCTTTAAAAGTACACTGAAATGGATTGCAGGGATGGCATCACTTTGGAGAGATGCTTTGCAAGCGAGGAGCAAAGCATGTTTTCTTCTTTGCTGTTCTCATTGAAGCAGCAAATTGAGGCAAATTTGTAATAAAAAATCACTTTAAAGATATTCGAATTTTTCAAGGCAGTAGTACAAGTCGATCACTATGGATGATACCGTACAACATGCTGTCTAGACGTATATGGTACAGAACAGTATTTTCAATTTTATTGAATATCAAAATTCCAACAAAATTGAACTTTCAATTAAATTTGTATTTAATAGGATATAAAAAAACCCGAAACAATTTTGGTACAGATTCTAACACGAAATATGACCTAATCCGTCCATTTTTGTTCGGCCCCTGTGCTTTATAAATAATTCTGTTGCCGACCGTTTTAAATGCCTCTCGATTTGCATTCAACTTGAATATTAAAGCTTTCAATTAAAAACAACATCAGCCCAAGCGCAGCAAAAGATATTAAATATCGTAAAGCTCAACCAGAATAGAAAAAAAAAATTAGAAGGGATATTAATTTGAAAAAGGATTTGGATGCTTTTGCATGCGCAAAGGAATATATACAATTTTTGTGAAACAATATACATTATAAGTTGTTTGCTAAGTCAGGCGTACGATCATCTGTAGCTGCATTGCGGGACTTCGTTTGCAATTGGCGCCTATAACTTACGTATTTGGCAACTCAAACTTTCAAAGTTCTACGCTCTACTTTGTTCTTTGCGAGCTTATTCATGTAAGACATGAGCACGAAATTAGATATTGCATGTGTTATGCGCAAATATATACTTGATATTTTATTTTTTTTTTAGTACAATATGTGACTGCATTCACATCTCCTTATCATCCCATTAGGCTTTACTGTACCTTGACAATCGATCTTTTGTGCCGTTTCCTTGAAAGCAAACAACAATAAGAAGTAAAGAGAAATGCAACAGACAAGAAGTAAAAAAGCTATAAAAGCAGACATGCAGCAAAGAATATTTTGTTCTTTTTGATGAGGGCGCAAGTACTGGAGAGAGAGGTAATAAAAAATCAGAAAAATAAAATATTTCAAGCATTCAAGAAACGAGTATGAGTAGATACCCTACATAATTGTGTCCAGTTGTTTATGGCACAGAACACCATCTTAATTATTCCGACAATTTTTATTTCCTAAAAAAGAAATATTTATTGTAGAATATAAAATTGAAGAAGAAATAAATATATGGCAGGGCTAGTCGGCAAGTCGACCACGATATAGATTTTACACAATTAGCAATCGATCGCAAAGCCTAGATTTTGACACGACTGCGGAAGACAAAACATTTTACCAATAATTTAAGGATGCTCGGAATTAACCGGCACCACCTACAGACCACCGGTCCTATTAAGTTCCTCTTATATTTGTACCTTTCTATAAAGAACTGGCTTAGATCTTAATCTGTGATAGCAAGTCATTGCCGTCTTTAACTTAACTAGCTAATAAGTTCACTCTACCGCCGGCATTCATTGAATGTCACATAACAGTTTAATGGGGTTAAATCCGGTATCGAAAGTACTAAGAGAAGAAAACCACTTTGTATACCTTATCACTGTCTCTTTCTCATAAATCCGAACCAATACAATGCATGAATAGGACCTGCTGAGAGAAGAAAACGAAAGAAACGTTATCACTGTCTCTTTCTCATAAATCCAAAACAATAGAATGCTTGAATAGGATCTCCTTAGAGAAGAAAACCATTTTGTATACGTTATCACTGTCTCTTTCTTATAAATCCGAACCAATACAATGCATGAATAGGATATGCTGAGAGAAGAAAACGAAAGAAACGTTATCACTGTCTCTTTCTCATATATCCAAAACAATAGAATGCTTGAATAGGATCTCCTTAGAAAAGAAAACCATTTTGTATACGTTATCACTGTCTCTTTCTCATAAATCCGAACCAATACAATGCATGAATAGGATCTGCTTCCTACACTCGATGAGATACTTTTACTTAAAGCGTATATTCTTCTTCTTTTTCAAGTTATATATTTTTTGTTTGGAAAACGACTACAGCAGAGTCTGCTGAATGACTACAACATGCTCCTCCAGCTGGTTATTAGCTGATCCCTAAAGCTTTTAAATAGTTCAGTTACTTCATCCAATTCTGGGAAAAGTGACAAAATGATGAGGTGCAGTTGATTAGCTTCTGTCCACTATGGTCACACATACTTTTTCTAGCGACTGTATAGGGGATTTACAAAGAACGATATTAAGATGACGAATACTTTATAGATGAATAATGTATGACAGCTGCCAAAATAATTGCCGTAAGCCAGCCACGAAATACGGGCCCACATTGCTTGGGCCACAGCTGATGAGAGTGCATCAGCTGAGCAAAGGTGCTGTACCAGCTATGACAAAGTCTGTGTGACTCTGTCTTTAATTGAATTTTACATTTTCTTTTTTCCGAAGAAACCCATTGTGCTCCCACCACCTGTACTGGCGTCGTTGGCCAACAAAAGAAAATAAATTTTCGTACTCCTTGCCTGCCAACTTTACTTCATTTGTTATATTAGCATGCTAATCCCTCACAAAACACATTTCTAACTATTATTGTTGTTGTTTATTACAGTTATTAATCTGATTAATCCGCTTGTAGTTCAAAACTTATGTAAAACTGCTCGAAAAAAAGGCAAAGAAAAAAAGTGTTTGAACTTTTCTTGCTTGCTGAAACAAAGACTCGCAATAAGATGGGGCGGCGAGAATGCCTTACGAATTGTGTTAAAACAAACCGATAAGAGTTTTCTTTTGCTTTACACCACATTTTAATTTATTAGAGTTTCGGCTTGGCTGTCCGGGCCTGGCTATAAGCCATTCACGATGATAGTCACTCAGTTGGCAGTCGCTAGTTAGAGAAGTCAAGTGCAGACAAATAAATAACATTAATATATTTTTAACACGCTAATCGCAAATGTCAGTTTTCATGACTACTTTTGTGTGTCTAAATTTTTTGTTAAACATGTTTTTATTTAAGTTCTGGTTAAAAACTTATTAAATAAGCGAATGTCTTAACTTTTGTAATTTAGCGAATTATTCTTTTTTCGCTGCGTTTTGGATATGTTTCAATGAAACTGTTAATTAAAACGAATTTTAAAATAACGCCTTTTCTGCTTTAAGATTAAGGACCGATAAAGAATAGATTTAAGTTAATCCCTTAAAGGCGGAGGGAGGTCTTATTAAAAGTTTCCTTAATATCTGCATTATAAAGACTTTAGTTTTAATTGTGTTAAATGTTTTCCTTTCTTTTCTCAAATAAATAATAATATATTTATGATAGTCTTAATAACTTAATAAAAACCAGTCTTTGTTTTAACAACAAACTATCAAGTTCCGTAACAATGAACTTAAATGAAAATCCAACAATTTTGGTTTGGTTAAAAATTCAACTGCGAAAGTGCTTTAAAACAGTCGACGCTAAATTATATTTCCTTGTAGTAATAGCGGAACTTTTATAGAACATAAACGTTAATGACGTTCTAGTTATGGCATGATTAATAAAACGCTGGCATGAGAATAAATGGACACCTCTTTCCTATTTACACAACCATTCCTTACAGAGTTTTATTTGACTTGTATATTTGTAAATAGAATGGTTCGTATTTCATACCTCGTTTGTCCTTGCCCCCAGCCAAGCATGCCACAAATGCTTAAAATCCGTAATTAACTCCACACGCAGGATAATTGTATCCTTTACAAATGTGAAAAAAAAAACTTAACTTTGTAACAAATTCGCACTTGCAATAGTATATGATTATTAAGGAGAACTTTGTAAAGTAATTACAGGCAGCAACCTGAAGCCGCAATAGCTATAACGCGGTACAGTTAGCGCTTAAAGTAAATAACTAGAAGTGAACAATTTTTCAAGCTACATTAGGAAAGTATTAAAAATTCCTTTAAGTGAAGTGCTCCAAATGCAATCACTTAAAACTAACACATTTACACTCTGGTTCACGGGGCCGATCAACGTCGTAAGGATGCTCATTAAATGTAAGTTTATGTCTGAAAGCGGTACCATCTTGAGTCAGGGCTACAGTTATAGGGCAGAAGGGCACAATATGAAAAACGAAGTACACTAAGCTAGATAATAATATATTGAACGGAGACTATCTGAGTATCAGCCGAAACTGATAGAACTGATTGACTGCATATCCCGGCCCACATTTTGGCCCATTTTTAATGTGAAAATTAATGTGTGTTATCGAAACTATATGATTTAACAGACTTCTGTTAACGTGTTTACATAGCTGTATTAAACTTGTAATTCAGGGAGTGCCAATTCCAAAGGGAATGATGCTCATATTTATTTATCTAATATAACAAAGAATGCAGGGGTAAGTGGACTACTCCCAGTATTTTGTAAAAACACCAGAAGCCATAAGAAATACGTAACGCCACTAAAGTTTTTATACATTTAGAAGTTATACAAACTCTTAGGGAAGAAGGCCGAATTCTAGAGGAACGAACATACCTGGGCGGCTAAAAATTTTTGGATGTAATATATTTTAGCTTCTGAAGCACGATCAAAATTTGTATTCACATTAAACATTATAAAAGAAGCTCACAAGTAGAAGCAATAAATAATTAATAATAACCCGCGATGTACTGGCTGACCTGCCCCCATACCCCAAATGCACGTGAAAATGATTATTCAGGAAACAGTACGACATTTTTTTTTTTTTGCCTTCAAATTAAGATTTTAGCAAAGCTTTTGTATTAACAACATTTTCCATGTATAAGTTTCTTACTGGCCAGTTTTAAACAAAAAATTAATGGCAAATGTCTTTCGTTGTTTAGAAACCTTAACAACTAAATTAACACAAAATAACTAAGAAGAAAAAGCTAATCAGTTTGAACGGTTTCTACTGCACAGCCATTTACAGTTTATGGGGCCTGCGAATGTGTTTGAAATTACAAAATGCTTTTACCGGTGCCAATTATTGGTTGTAAAAGAAAAGCATGAAAATGTTGTTAAAACTATAATTGCGGCGATTTTTTAATTCTTCTTTAAAAGCTCTGAAGTTTGATCAGTTTATATGATCGCGGTCAATTAAGCATCTTAAATATCTCATTTAATTTCAATTGAATATAAAACTTCCTTCGGCGAAGGATGCGAAGTGTGATTCTTTAATTTCTGAGAACACCAATTTGTAACGAGGAAAGCAAATGGACGAATTACGTGCTTCATTCATATCGGTGGTATTAACAAAATAATCACAAATCTGTATTTAATCTACTTTTGATTCTACTTAAGATGACTGGCAAGAGTGTGTGTGTGTTTATAGGTGTGCGTGTGTGTGTGTGTGATTTTTATAAAATTTATAATTTCTCTAAACAACAAAATGTTTAGTGAGCGTCGATCACGCAACTTTTAAATCTCTTCTCGATTAAAAAACATAATGTGTTCATCAAGAGAGCAAGTTTGTTATAAAAAACGTAGTGGCTGACTGGCTGACTGGCTGGCTGGCTGACTGTCTGCCTGCCTGACGCTTTGCTGGGTATTGCAATTCAAATGATGTTGTACGAGTCCGTCACTCTTCACTTTACGATCGCCTTTTGCTTCTCTCTCGTGATTTCTTAAGAAGCTAATGACCAATGAGCATGCAGGACAAATCAGAAGACATGCTTAAATATGTGCAACATGTGTGCCGCCTGGAGGTATAAATAATACATGTGCTGACACAAGAAGTTGTTTGACAATGTCACGATGTCTGATACAGCATGAAACATATTAAACTGGTTCAACATTCATACACAGATCAATCAATGCTGAAATATCTAATTGATGTTGGACTCAATTTTCTTGCACTGGACACTTTTTTTAAAAACGGATGCAGACAGTGCAATTAGTCTTTTGAAGAGTGCACGCATTATTGATCTTACGTTCATGTTCGAATCAAACCTAATCTAAAAAATTTTAATGAAACACATAAACTCAAGCAAGAAAAAGGGAGTGAAAAAAATTTAAAAGGCGGAAGATGGCAAAAGGGCCTTTTAGGATATAAATAAATAAAGTTCTTCAATATTTATTTTATAAGGACAAATGTAATCCATAATAAATATTCTTTGACGATTTTTTAACCAATCACGAAATGTAGCTCCATAAAAACTGGTGGCCCACTTTTCCTTAGAGGCCGTAATATTTTCCGTAATATATTTATCTTTAATAAATTATTTACAGAAGAGAATAAAATACTAATCTTTCGAAAGCCGCATCAGTGTCGACATCTGCTCTTGTATTCAGTTGGAAGAATTACGTCTTGCCTAGGTCGTTACCACGTCACGTAAGCAATTAACTTTAATTCATCTACTCCTACTCGTACGCATGCGTAACAAAAAGTTGTCTAATTTGTTTTTTTAATTCCTTTCTATCTTTTGTTACATATTTCCGCTTAGTAGTCAATGGATCCTCATTAATATTCGTCGGAAAAAATAGGGCTTTGAGCTTTAAAATTGAAATAAATTCCAAGTGGAATATTTATAGTGATTCCAAATCACTAAATGAATATTTTATTATAAAGCTTCGAAAAAAATAAAGGGTAATTAGTAATGCAGACAAAAAGGGTAAATGCTGTCCTTGTTGTTCTGGGCAAACTTTATATTAGCAAGAGCATGTAATGCTTACACCCGATATTCACTAATCTGCACAATTGCTCTATTCACTCAGAAGAAAATCATTGTAAAATCTGTCTGATTTCAAAGAATTATTTCAAAATACTGCTTAAAGTGCTAAGCTTTTAAGAAATTTACCTAATTTTATGCAGATGCTTATAAAGTTTTGAAGATCTTGTAACTTGCATTTTCATGACCTTTAAGGTCATGATACACTATCCTACACAATCGTACAATCTGTCAAATATGTCATCAGTGGTGGAAAAAATGTATGGTCTGGCATAAAAATGCAGGACTTGCAAAAGTTTATAAGAATGTTAATAAAATTATAATTTTTATGCAATCAGAGTTGTATTTATTTCGAACAATAAAGAAAAAATTTGTTTGCATGATATTCCTATGCCAGTGTGGCACCTGCAAGGACATTTTCATGCGATTTTTTAAAACAAAATGAACTCACAACAGATTTTAGTGTCAATGAATCGCACGGCTGTATAGGATAATGAAGCATAGTCTCTACTAAGCCTTCTAAAGTCTAATAGGAGAGAAAAATGGAATAAAAATAAGTTTTTTTTGTTTCAAGTCTTCAGCTGTTAGGCCTTTTAGCAATTCTCTTGTAAAAAGCGAATCTTCCATAACAACAGAGAAGGAACTTTAAGGATAATAATTAATTTGCCAGAAAAAAATTAGAAGAAAAATTAATCAAAATACAATTACTCGTACGTGAGTGCACTGCCAGCTTAAAATCCTTTAAAGTCAAACGTACAACTCAAGTGAAAGATTTAAAGCATTACCTTTCAATACAATATTAATTAACTAAAGATGTAATTTAGATATTAAACTAAACTCAATATCAAACTATTATAATCTGTATAATTAGGTTGCCTACGTATTCAATTTCAAGCGTTCGCAGCACAAGCATGCAGCCAATGCTGTACTGCAGTGTTTGATATTCACACAATGTATGCGATATGCAGCTGAGCGAACACCCATCCCATAATAATAACAACTAAAATGTCAGCTTAACAAAATATGCTTTACAAATATATTGCGTTTTTCCATCTAATCATGGAAAGGTCTTTTTCTACTTGTACGTGTGCCTCTGTGCCTCTGTGCCTCTATGCATGTGTGAGTGCGGTTGTTTTTGTTTAAAGTTCACAACGAGAATGTTTCATGCGAAAATGGCAACAAGCATTTAGTTATTACCGTATCACATTCCCACATACTCGAATATGCAACATACATGCATACGAGCGCAAAATGGTATAATTTCAACTCTGCTTCATATTCATAAGCATATTTATAAAAATGCATTGACTTTACACACGTACATTTGCATGTATACATTTGCCGACTTAAGGCAGTAGGAGAGGCCACAACGATTTGAAATTTTATCTGTAGTATATAAGAATAAATCCCTATTTTTTATAATACGAATATGAGAATATCGCTGGCCAATGACAGCCTATATTATTAACGCTCTGAATCGGTTAGCATAAGCCAGTTTTCTAGTACCAGCAAAGACTCCTATTTTTGGAGTGGCTCAACTGAAGTAGCTTAAAAATACCTCCCCGAAGAATAATTGCTTCCTCTTTTTATTTCAATAAAATGTCTGGCTCAGATATCATCTCAGATATCTAGTTGCCGTCCAGTGATCATCAGGGACTTGACACATCTTTGCAAGAGCATTTGAGAATTGTTAGATCTCATTCTTATGGAACTCCATTTACAGCTTCATTATACAAAAGTGATGATTCAAGGAACATTCCTTTCAGTAAATTAATTTTGTCATGCACTGTAGGGAATTCAATTGTTTTGCAAAAAGGTTTCCGATTGGAGCCCGGTTACGCCCACCATCTACAAAGAAGTAAAGTTGGGTTTTAGGCATATAAAACGACTTCTTTTAAGTCAAAACAAATTGTGGTATTCTGGGAATTTAATGGTCGGGGATTTCCCCTTACTATAAATGCTACAGTTGCAGTTGATGGCACATCTATTTGAACTAAACTGTACAGAATTTGCTAGTAAAAATTGCAATTCATTGCAATTGAAACATGTTGAAGCCCCAATTTTGAAACTGATTAAAAATAATGCTCCTGAGAACTTTTTTTATATTCACTAAATTACTAGAATACTAAAATAGAAGTTTCCGAAATAATTGCAACGAAATAAGACTAAATAAAAGTAAATAAAGCACGACCAAGACGCAGTCCTGCAGCTACGCACCACAGTCCACATTTTAAGTAAATTTAGTTTACTGGAAAAAATATATTCGTTTTCAAGCTTTCCAGCTGACCCAACCAACGCCTTAATGGAACATGTTGCTTTTATAAAACACGAATTGTAACAGTAGCAACAAACAACATTGTACAATATTTTACATTCGCATGCCACTACAACTTGCAACAGTGCGCGCACAAGGAATACAAGCAAACAATGTACAGAACACGAACAACAAATAATAGTGCTTTTGTAATGACATGGTTTGTAGGGTCTGAACCACACGGCACAACTACCGGAAGTGCGTATTGTCTCATTAGAAATTCATACGCACCTTAATTCAGCATTTGCGTTTATTTGTTCCATATCAGTACACGCGTTGTTGCTTAGTTTCGTTTCGTTTCGTTTCGTTCAATACAATACTTTTTACAACGCAGTCAGTATCGCTCACGATTTTTTCAATTTCTGTGTTTGCTTTGAATATTTTCACTCTACTGCGATAAGCCGGCCGTCTGGTTGGCTGATTGCTAAAAAAAAATTTATATTTCATTTTCCTTTTTTTTTCCTCTTTTCTAAATACGAAATGTATTCCCATTATGATTTTAAAGAGAATTTATGCTGCAAGTCAATACACCCTACATCGGCAGAGACAGCCTGTCAGGCAGCATAGAGACTTTGCAAAATTCTACAATGTGAACTAAAAGAATTTCTCTACAAGATTTTTAATCTCAATGCAACTCTTTTCTCTAGAAAAATTTCTCAAATCGATTACAGTCGATTAAAAAATTAAATACCGGTGGATATCGATAGACAACTTTAAAATGTTGCCATTAACAAAAATTTTAATAAGCAAATTAGGGCAAAGCCAATTATCGCCGTATAGGCGTGTAGACCATTGTGGGCTTAAAGACAGGGGCGGACTAAGCCCTAGGCATTATAGACACGTGCCTAGGGCCCGTAATTTTTGGGGCCCGAAAAGTAGGTTCATATTTTGTAATTTTTATTTTTATTTAACCTTGATATTACATTACATTTGCAAATATATTTATTTTCACACATTTTGCAGGGAAATATATGTAGTTCGAGCGTTGTTTTTTGACTCCGATTATACATCCAGAACTATTAAATAACCCTATTAATTATGACAACTTCCTTGAGAATTAAAAAGTGAGAAAAAAGGCAATTTAACTAATCAATCTGAGTAAATTTCTTTAAGTATTATTGTTTTTTTTTAATAAGCCATTATTATTATCATTTTGGGAGCGGCAATTATTGCGGCAGGGTAGCAAGTTGGCATTAATGGCTTTTTCTTATTCTGCCGCAAAAATTTTAACCTTTGAAAGGTGCATTTTGGCCATGGCGGTCATACTTTTTAAAATGTCTTTTTATATAAAACGAGATAAGAACATAAATTAGGAAAAAATGTATTGGCCAGCATTTACAAAGCGATCACAGATTTTACAATAATAATGAAATAAAATATTTTATGAAATATTTAAGCACAGATGCTGGGTTGCCAGATTGCCGATTCGGTTACTTTGGAAACCACAAGTATTGTCAGATAATCAGGGCCCATTATAGTTACGATTTTGTTTATTTTATTTGAAATAAAATATAATAATAATTATTTAAGTCTAATTTTCTTTTCTGACTCTTTTGATTAAAAAAAAAAAAAAATTTTTTTTAATTATCTGGCAACGCTATGCAGAAAAAAAGAAAAAAAAATTTTCCTGGTTATTGTTACCAAGGAAAAATCTTTGCTCGTAAAGGTTAATAGGAGTGAGTTGGAGGAACATGTTCGGGAAAATTGTTGGAAAAGGAACACCGACTATAATGTTGTCCTTTTTTGCCACAATGAGAAATATTTTCACTCCTTTGTAAGTTAGAAAAATATTTAGCTGCAGACCACTTTGAGTCGCCGCCAGTCTCTAAAGAGGTTCGACTTTGTGGCCAGTACCCATCTACACGATCGAATAACTCCTTAACGGCAATTGTCGCGTTTTAGTGATGTAGCCCACATTATGATTTTAAAAGCGGCAGCGATAGTGACAGCATGAATACCATATTGCAGAAAATAAAATTCTTTTTGAAATGCAAAAGATTCTTGATTTAATTATTTTAATTATTATCGGCTATAAAAATGCCAACAGCTGTATTGGCTGTTCCGGTGTCGTGTTGTTAATGTGCTGTTTCGAAATCGTCGTTCTGTTATAAACGTGTGTTTTATATTTGATATTTTGTAGTCGGTAGCGTGTTGTACTGAGTGTGTCAATTCGTACTACCAAAAAAAAAAAATTTTTAAATTTTTTTTTCTATGACCTTTGACATGAAGTTTTCATGAGATTTTTAGAATTTCTTTAGCATTCTCGGGAAATAAACAATTGCGGGTGTTTTTTTTTGATTACGGGAACAACGAGCTATTTTTAATTATGTACACTAATGAAGCCAAATATTCATATTAAAAATTTATTGAAATATATTTATTATTTCGCGTTAACACCTGGTGCCCCTGCGCATTGCACCGCCCACTAAAGCAAATCTTCAAGGAAACTTTACTTTGCATTTTTATGCAAAGATTACGGTCGGGCAAGCATGCCAGCTTTTTGTGTAGGCCACCTAGCAGCGCAATTGCAGAGCAGTGAATGCACCTACTCGTCCCAAACTAATTTCTCTTGCGCAAATAACATTTTCTTAACTGTTTATTTTTTTCAGTTTAAAAGATTGATGTATTAATTGTGTTGTGTAACAAAACCAAACGAAAACCAGGCAAGGGGGAGCAAATGGCAAAAGTTTCGTCTTCAACTTTTGGTCGACAGCCTATTGAGAGGGAGAAGAGCTGGCTGATGGGATTGTCGGCTTGCCGGCTGGCTGACAGTTGTGAGATGAGTGGATGAATAAAATGCGTTTCCGCTGCAACGCATTATAAATTTTCAAAAGCTTTTCCCCCCATTAATATTTATGGCTGCGGAGTTGGAACAATAAAAAAAATGTAATTAAGAAATAGTTTTATGCTGCAACTTTTTATTATTGTGTATTTAAAAGAAAAGCTAATGGAAGAAATAAAAACGCACATACGCGCATGCGCACATACGCACATACGTGCAGATTAAGCTCTGCTGTGGCCCTTGAGTTATTAATGTTTGAAAATGCCTTTGGGAGAAATTATAACTAATTTGGAAGATTTATTAAGCCCGTTTATGTGAATCTACTTTGTTGCACAGTGTGTTAATTAATAAATTTCATAATATAGTTTAGCATGCACGTACAGATACAAACAGCTCTCGCACATTCGCATTCAATGTTGCACTCCAGCGAGTTAAGACAAGACTTTGGCCTCAGCGGGCGTTATTAATTAGTGGCTATTTAACAGCCTATAAAGTGTTTGTAACGGTGTGAACTTTAACATTGTTGCACAGTAGGTAACCCTCTCTGCTGGCACATTTAATTCTTGTTAATTTAAACTGCTTTCAAGCATTACGAATAATTAATATATTTTTTTATTTTACTGGAATTTCTAAACTAGATTTATTATTAATCGTTTTGGGTGGTAACAAATTTTTTTCACCATTATTATAATTATTATTATTAATAATAATAATGGCAAACTATCATTTTCCTAATGCTAACACGTAAACTGATTTATTATTCATGCCATTTCTAATTCATTCATTTATTTTAGTGGGTTTTTTCTAATTCCCATCTCTGCCATCGGCAGTTTATTACAATTTATCACCTTTAAGGAAATTAATATTATAATTTTCCACTTGCACACATAGAACATATTAAATGTATATTTTGTATTATTCCGCTGGTAATTTTCTAAGTGACGTACATGGCCAATTTTTCAAAGTTTTTTTTAAATTTTTTTTTGTGGCCGTTACTTGGAAATATTACGTTTTTCCTATTCGCTATTCGGCAACAAGACCAGTAATTGTTAAGTTCATGTTTTGTTATGCAAATATCTGTAAATACGTACTTTGAAAAGCGAAACCTAAACACGACATTAAAGTGTGACAGTTATATTAAGGAACAGAAGAGCACATATTGCAACAAGTCTGCATTTAATACATTCAGACTGCGAAAATGTCGAAATTTATACTCACATATGTATTTGTAAGAGATTTATGATATGGGGCACAGCGCTCCTACACAACATACTGCGACTGCAAGTGTAGCTGCGCCCTTTTTATGGGCGACAAGGATAATAACATTTTATATAATTTAAGTACATTAAAAATTTATATGAAATTTATCTGGGGTATTCCCCTAATTTATCCTTTTTTGCTTTTTCTTTGTTGACTAGCCGAAAAGAGAATACTTTTCCAGGAATTTTTCTTCGCAGGAATTTCTTCTGCTTTTATTTTTGTGTAAATAAAATAAATTTAAAAAATTAACCCTCAATATCTTTTCATAAAAATCGCTTTAAAAATATCAAATGGATTTGAGGCAAAATTTATTTTGTGGCCTCATTTTTACAAATCTCATTATCGGCATCATTTTCAAGATTTTAATTATATTCCTCTATTTACTTTATATAGAAATGAGAGATACATTTCATGTTGGCAGATTTAACGCTCACAATTCCGACGAAAACGTCAAAGGATATAAAAAGGATATTAAGGATATAATTCTTTGGATATAAAAGAACTTACCAAACGCCATAATATTGCTGATGTCTGGTCAGATCTGCAAAATATAAAAAAAATATTTAGTTTCTAGATAACATTTTTCATTTTAGTCTATCGAATACTTTCATTGTAAGCCAACGTGGGGGCCATAAAATAACGTATAAAATTTGTTTTTTGAGTTGTGTTTAATTCAAGACTGCGTGTTTGCAATTCTCAATTAATTATTGTGATTATGGGGCTTAACCTTACAAGGATTGAGGTAATTTTTCAAGTCATTTTAACTGAAGGTCTACTGATTAACCTTGCTTTAGCACCAACGGAATACAGTGATTTAGAATGGCTTAATCGGAAAATATTCTAAGGCATGATTTGTGTAAGAAAAACTTGTTTTTCTATTATAATTAAGTCGTTTTATTTTCTCAATGCGACGTATTATATAATGTCGCTACCAGCTCGGTTTTTAATAAAAATCTTGTAGACCTCTAGGAACTACATGTCGTGAATTGCCGTTATATTCTTATTCGTTCGTCTAGATGGGTATAGACAACGAAGTGGAACATATTCGAAGACCTGCAGGGGCGACTAAAAGTAATCTGAAACTAAACCTTTCACCTTTATTCTATAAATAATGAAAATATTATCAACGAAATGAATTTGTTCCAACGGCCAACTAAAACGTTTATAATTTTTTTCCAACGGCGCAAACAAAATTTGTATAAATTTTTTATTCATAATGTATCGGCCAAATATATTTCTTTCAAAAAATGTAATATCCATCTGAGAAGTAATAACTGGCGACAGTCACTGGTAGCCACATACATTGGCAGCATCTCTTTTTTTCCAATTTAACGTGTAAAGCTTTCGGTTTATCCGCAGGAAAAGGATCACGCTGTAGGCGGGAATCGCACCCACGATCTTAGTAGGCCATGAATTATACAGAGACAAACTGTTTTCAATTTATATATTTTTCAGCGACTGTAAACTCAAAAGTGCAATTATCTCTTGTGGGAATTAACGTTTTCGAGACTCTACTGTGCATTAGTTATGAAATAAAATACATGCATCAATGTATTCAATTTTATTCCCAACAATGAAATAAATATAAATACCACTGAATTGTTTCATATATTTATGCGAATACGATTTATTTCATTTCCAGTCACACTCGGCTGGCCTCTTTATTTGCACGATGCTACCAGTTAAACACGAACTAATACCACAACCAAAACTTACATCACAAATACAATACTGCCCCTTAAATTATGGCCAAAGTAACGCAGTGCACACTGGTGTCGTGATTCGAATAAGCAATTCGTATGATTTCAACGCTCCGTATATTTCATAATTGCTATCGCTGAAAGAAGAGCTGACAAGTTATTGGTCTTATCGTTGAAGTTAAATGTCAAAAGGTGGCGAAAGCATTAGTATGTAGTAAATGAAATGCAATTGGATATATGATCGGAATTGCTGGTCATTCTAAATAATATTGTTAATTTTTAATAATAAAATTAGTTCATCCACTGCTTAGCAGAAGTGGGCAATTTACGACCAAGAAACGTATGACACTGCTTGCTGTGTAATGTCTTTCCTCACTTTTTGTTAAATTTTATCATTTAGGACTAGTTTTAGCCGAATAATTTTTTCTTAAAAGATTTTACACAAGCAACTTGCAGCTAATCAATTTTTCTTTATTTAATTTTCTATTTTTCTTTTTTTCTATTTTTTCTAATTGTCTAAATTATTTTGCTATTATAATTTTATTCGAATAATCGATCATTTAGGACTAGTTTTAGCCGAATAATTTTTTCTCAAGAGATTTTACACAAGCAACTTGCAACTAATCAATTTTTCTTTATTTAATTTTCTATTTTTCTTTTTTTCTAATTTTCTAAATTATTTTGCTAGTATAATTTTATTCGAATAATCGATCATTTAAGACTAGTTTTAGCCGAATAATTTTTTCTCAAGAGATTTTACACAAGCAACTTGCAGCTAATCAATTTTTCTTTATTTAATTTTCTATTTTTCTTTTTTTCTATTTTTTCTAATTGTCTAAATTATTTTGCTATTATAATTTTATTCGAATAATCGATCATTTAGGACTAGTTTTAGCCGAATAATTTTTTCTCAAGAGATTTTACACAAGCAACTTGCAGCTAATCAATTTTTCTTTATTTAATTTTCTATTTTTCTTTTTTTCTATTTTTTCTAATTTTCTAAATTATTTTGCTATAATAATTTTATTCGAATAATTTTAATCGAATAATGTATTTGAATAAGTCTTCACTTTAAGTATGCAAGAAATTTTTGAAATGTATTTTTATCGCACAATAATTATTATTTGCGTGTGCAGTTCGGCATTTATATTCTCAACGGCGCCACTGTGCAGTGAGTTCTGTGTGCATGTGTGTCTGTGCTTCTGTGTGTGCATATTTTCAAATGAAGTAGCAGCGTGACCGAATCAGATAAGAAAGTTGACACATTTTCACCATATATTTTGACATTTGACATTCGGAATTAGACATGAGTTAGTTTGGCCCCCCTTTCCCATTTATTTAACATGTTCGTTGTATTCGTTAGTTACACAGTTTCTCAGTTGCTTAGTTGGACTGTGCTAATAGAGGACTTGAACATATTTATTTGGTAATTCAGTTGCTTGATTCTGACTTTGAAAACACACAGGGCATACACAATGTTCACTTGATCACTTTTATGTAAACTATTTTACTGCGTTACGTAGTGCATGGCAGCAGCTTTGCAACATTAGAACAACGACAATAAGAAAAAAAACTGTTTAAATTTATTTTAAAAGTTTTATTTTATTTACAAAGAAATTTAAAAACAGAATGCGTTTTCATTTTCATATGGCATGCTAAACTTAAAGTGGAATGAAAAGTTACATTAGGAAGGGGAGTGGAGGAAAACCAAATTTTTTAAAAGTAACAAATTCACAGTCAAGTTTAGAAGTCTTGATGGCAAATGGAATTACGGTTGTAAAAAATTAATCATGGGCTTGTTAGCATAATTTTTCTCTCAGTGACAATTACGCTAAGGGGGAGGTTAGACGACATAGTATTCATGAGTTCAATAAAGAAACAGAATGCTCATCGATCAGAAACACTTTATTCTGATAATAAATGAAAATGATTAAAATAATCTTAATACTGTTTAATTACAAGTCTCGTTTTAATTTTTCGGAAAAATATTTCTCTGAATCATAATAAGAATTGCATTGAGTGTTGGGGAGGATATAACAGTTGCTTAGAGCTTTTAAAAGTAAATCTGAATGCTCGCATGCTTCCTCTCCTGCCCTTATAAGTCTCGGTAAAGTGAATTAAAAATTACTTGGAGCGTGTGAACAGACACATTAAGCCCCGATCAGTGGACATGCAGTTGCATCCTTTTGATTCCACTATTTACAATAATTATCCTTGTGGGTTGTCATGTATGCAGAAGGAAGGAAAACGTTTTAAAACTACTTATTAAACACACAACTCCTCTCGCCAACTAACAAAACAAACAAAATAACAGCAAAAATATGCAAAACTAACAACGAACGCACTTAATACTTTTACCCCCGTTTTTTTTTTTTTTTGCCTTCTATTGCCGTTTTAAGCCATTTGCCGTTTGAAGTTCTTTGCACTTTTTTTTCTGCACTCATGCAAGGCATGAAATATTTCCCTCAATACCATTTAGTAGCATGTGTCCGTAGCCTTAATGGCTAAAGCCGCTGCTAAGTACATGCAGTTTAAATGCACTACACCAACTGTGTGATGGAAAAGAAAAGTAATTGTCAACTGTAAAGAGGGGGAGTGCGAGTTTTAGTGTAACAAATTTACATGTCGAGGTCACTGAACCTTCAATTAAAAATAAAATTGAACAAATTATAATTACGAAAAATTTATTTGTTAACTTGTTAAAAAGTAAAATGTTTGCACGCTCACAAATAATATATAAACAAAATTAAAAGTTGACATCAAAACTGAGAAATAAAAAAGAAACATTTAATGCTGTAATAAAATTTTACTTCACTGTATAAAAATGGACATAAAATGTCGAGAAAATACTTTTAGGTTTAAATTACACTTGTAAGAATAAAAGCCAATCACAAGATGTTTACGCCGATAGCGTAGCGCGACTAAAATTGTAATAAGCCGGGAATTATTTTTTGAGTTCAAAATGTATTGAAAGGCTGCGCTTTCAATTTGAAATGCATAATTTTTTAATTGTTTTGTAAGTTGAAGTATTCGAAATTAACATCAATTGTATGAGTAGATGCTACTCGCCGCATAACATTTTACTGATAATAATCTGTTTTAATAGTCGTCACAAAGTCGGTCGCGAAATTGCTCAAGGTGAAGTGTGCTCATGTAAAGTGTAAAACTTTGCTTGCCAGCTATTTTACAAAGTTTGGCAAATGGCAGAGTGGTTAAAGCATATAATTTGTATAGAATATACATGGAACTCACTCGGTCTTCCAATTTCGTTACGTCTCCGAGAATTTGTATGTTAGTCATGCCAATTGATTTTTGCCAATTTGGCCTATTTATTACTTAAGAGCACTTTTCCATCTCTGCAACATAAAATATTGTAAGCAAAACTAACTGGGTTTTTAAAAATCCTCTCAAACCTTCTTTAAATGTGAACCATTTCAGTTATTACCTATTTTTTGGTCACTGTAGTTTAAATCGTTATTCATGCCCACAGTGCATCTAATTTAATTTCAGGCTCCTACAGAATGTACATCCTTTATACAAGATTTTTGATGTTTCCATTAACGCCATTTTATAATTCAAAAATCATTTATTTTTCTTACCAAAAATATTAAAAAATATATATATACTCGTACACAGAGAAAAAATATATATATACTCGTACACAGAGAAAAAATGAAATTTTTGTGTCGAATACAGTTATGCACAATATTTTTCGCCTAAAAATATATATAAAAAAAAAAAAAAAAATCATTTTCATTCCTTCGCCAACTTTTCTCGTACACACTTTTCTTACTTATTACAGTAGTACATAAAATTAACATCAGTAATAAAAATAATATTTTGGTGAATAAAACTTAGACCAGAAATTCATTAGAAAATGTTATTGAGTAAATAAAATTAGTAGAAATCTGATATATGCAAGCTAAAAGAATATGAACGCTTAATTGAACGCACTTTTCAAAATCGATTCGAAGCGTATAAAAAGTGACGTTTACAGCATTGTAAGTTATTGCAGTAGCGAGCCTAACGAGATTTCGTTCGGCTGCAATATTAAACAACTTACAATCAGCCTGTTAGAACTGAAAATTCTGAAAATATCGCGTTTCTAATTTTATAGTTCATTATAAAGTGTACGCATAAGAAAATAACTTTTTTCTTTTCTTTTCCACGAAAACCATTTTAATTTGATTGGAATGTAAATCATAAATGAATGAGAATTATTAATGAAAGATGATGTTCTATATATTATGTATTTGTAGCCGCCAAAAAAAAAAAAAAAAATTAATTTTGACTATGAAAGGTCACTCAGCCATGGCGCTGGTTGCTATTCCTCACATCCACGCCAAACTTTGCGAAATATCTACTTTTATTTTTAATTCTTGCAATTTCCTGATTTAAGTAATTAGTTAATAAATTAACAAATAAACATATCCAATCATTGCATTTGGCTGATTGCCGCGATTTTGTTGCCCAAAGGGAGACGTTCAAATAAACTATTCAAAACGCAGCGTTCGTTTGTAAACATGTATTTGGTAACTGGTATTTTTCAGTCAATTACACTGGGTCAAATGTTTAAAATATATATTTGCTCATAAAAAAAATGCAAAAGGGGTGTACCCCCTTTGCATTTTTGGCCAAAAATCGTCAAACTTTGAAAACGTTCGTTTGTGTATTTTTGAATGAAAATCTCGGGTTTTTTTGCTCTTGTATGTTTATTTTATGTTTTCAAATGTTTAAAATATATTTTTGCTCACAAAAAGGAAAAAAAATTTTTTTCCAAGATTTGGCGTATATTTCAATTTTCGATCATTTTGCATTTTTGGATAAAAATCGTCATTTTTTGAAAACGTCCGTTTATGTATTTTTGAATGCAAAAGTTGCATTTTTTTTGGTCTTGTATGTTTATTTTATGTATTCAAATGTTTAAAATATACTTTTACTAATAATAAAGAAAAAATATTTTTTCGGGATTTGGGGTATATTTCAATTTTTGATAAGGGTACCCCCTTTGCATTTTTGGCCAAAAATCGTCAAACTTTGAAAACGTTCGTTTGTGTATTTTTGAATGCAAAAGTTGCATTTTTTTTGGTCTTGTATGTTTATTTTATGTTTTCAAATGTTTAAAATATATTTTTGCTAATAATAAAGAAAAAAAATTTTTCGGGATTTGGGGTATATTTCAATTTTTGATAAGGTAGTACTATAAGTAGTAATATATTTTTGCTCATAAAAAGGAAAAAAAAAATTTTTTTTTTATATTTAAATTTTCGATAATATAATATCGTGCTAGTGTTGCAAACAGTATTTTTTATATATTAAATCCACTGTATTCGCCTTTTGAGTGGCCCCATTTCAGGAAAAAGGCATCAATTTTTACCTTTTTTCCCCCGTCAAAATACCCCATGCAATAAATTCACATAAATTTTTACCGACAAATATGACATGTTATGTCAAAAACGTCGTTCGTCCCAGTCACATACAACCCATCAACCCAGCCTTTTACAACAATGAAAACACGAGAAGACTCATCTCAGTTTTCTTTAAAGTTTTTATGAAAACTTTTAACAAAAACCGACAATTAGCACTTTTTATTACAAGACTTCTTCCATTTAATTACACTAAATGGACAAATAATTTTTAAAACACTTTTGTTAAACACTTTCATGCCAGTTGAAGCCACTGTGAAGACGAATGTAAGTAAAGCTGTTACTAACCACATTCGGCGTCACCTCGTGAGAACAAAAACTATTGGTAATTTCAGCAGAGTTACCATTTTCTATGGGAATTGCTTTCTGATGTGATGAATTATTCATCAGCATAAATTGATAAGGGAATATTTTCGAAACCCGGAATTCAACAAGGGATCGGTCATATGCCAACTGTGACGTCTGTGACGTCTGGGGCAGTCACAATTTTCTTGGCATATAATAAATCAGCTGTGCTTATTTCTATTGAAGACGGACTAACGACTTCTGACAGGTTACACTATATAGATATTGCCATCAAGCCTGCAGGCCATCGTTTATTGGATTTATTGAAGACGGCGTAACGGCTTATCGCAAGTTCTAGTAAAAAATATTAAAGTATTTTTTTTTTTATCTCAAAGTACATCAAAGGTTAAACGCTGCTCAACTTTAGTGCTTTGCATGCTTTAGTTCTAATATACGCCATAATGTTTGATATGTGAAATATACCGTTGCATAATTACAGCTTTCAAAAATAGACTTTACGATGTAAAATCTGTATGAACATATAAAATATTGTTTCCAAAATCCTCAAGTCCGCTTCATTAGGGCGGCGATTACATTGAATACTGCTGTAACAGAACTTTAAGTCTTTAATTTAATATTAAAATTGTTATAATTCTCATTAGCTTTGTTTAAGACAATCTTTATGCTGGAGTGAATGTCGACGTTGTAAACGGCGTATGAACGCTGAAATTGTGATGTTCGACGTTTAATTTCATTTTGCTGTTAATGTCAACGCCGTACACGACGTTTAAATATGAACTGTTAATTTGAAAATTCATTTACTGAAATATTTGTAATTAAATACTTAAATACTTATACTTAAATATTTAAATACTTATTTTATTCCAAATCTCTCCTTTAAGAGCTGTATTGTTATAGTTCTTCGAGAATTTGTTATATAAATATTTTTAAATATATAAATATATTTGTTTTTATGGGGAGTTATTACCAAATTTTAATTATTATATATATAAAAAATAAATATTATTCACCTATAATATCAATATTAATAAATTGAACTCTCAATTTTTATAGTTTAAAATAAAATATTTAAATAAATAAATAATCAATTATTAATAAAGTATAATAACTAAAATTAGGAACTAAAAATTAAATTATATTAATAATTAAGATTTGAAAAAATTTCTACAAAAAAAAAAATATTAATATAAAAAAATAAATATAATATCAATAATAATATATATCAATATTAATAAATTGAACTCTCAATTGTTCGTTTTCGCGAACAGCATTTATAATTTTTTCATTTTATGTACTACCGAGCTCATTTTAATTAAAAAAAAAAAGCAACAGTTTAAAGAAGTACAATAATCAGATAATTATATATGTACATATATTGGTTTGACGTTTCATGGTACGCCGTAGAAACGCTGAAAAAGTTGAAATTGATTGAACTTTTTCAGCGTTTAATTTCAGACGTCATTGAGATTAATAGCTCTCATACAATTTCATACGTTTCAATTTTTTTTTTGACAGTTGACGACGTTCAGACGGCGTTTACGACGTCGACATTAACTCCAGCATCAAAGGCAATAATTTGTTTCAAATTTTCTTTCCAATATTTCACCGCATGTCGATTATATAAACGAATAATTTTTTGCTAGAAATTTATTAATTGTGTTGTAAAATCGTCTTTCAATTTTAAAGTGCTTTAACCCAACAACGACCAGTGTAGAAGCCTTCAATAATCAATTGCAAAGTAGCCTACTCTCAATGCCCAATCTATGAATCGATATTTAAACAACTTTTCTCAGCCAATTTGAATTCACAAAATTGTAAAAAGGTAAGCAATTATGAATAAACTAAAAGAGCCTAAAAAAATATCTTATGAATACTTTATAGCTTTACAGCTCATGTCATGATATGACACGACAAGTTTTACCTACACGGCTAATGAAACGAAAATTAACTCATAAATTTGTATTACAATACATTAAGGCGTTTAAGAATACTTAATTAAGGTTAGTAACATAAACCTTTTTAATACGAAACACTTTTTTCTTCTTCGTTTGGAATCACAATACAACACGTTTGCCCTAGAGAATCGGTAGTTGGAACAAACACAAAAAAAAAAAATCCCCTCTAGAATCGATTAATGAACAATAGCTTGTATCAAGTACCACTTTAATGCGATTTAGTATTACACAAGTAGTCGTACGTACTCAAGAGGAATTGTTGGCAGTATCTCACATGGTCTGCTATAAACGCTTTCGAACACGTATGAGTGAGTGTTGATGCAGTGAGGGAGAGGAAACCTTTAGGTCATTAAAGCACAATCCATCATCGTGCACTTTAGATGATCTATCAAGATTTTTGCAACCCATAAAAACGATTCATTGAAACGTAAAGTAGCCCACTACCAGATTGGACGAGATATGAAGAGAAAACATATTTCCTGTTCCCTCTGCTTCGCTTGTTGTACTCGTCTATTCAAACAATTGCGACAACATTAAGAATAGTATGGCTTATTTTAGGCGATATAATAAATTATTATATTACATAAAATGCATTAAAAATATTAATTAATAATTTCCTCTTGTTTGTCTTGTAGGAATTTTAAAATTTTATTTTGTATTTAAATCTCTATACGGATTGCTTGAGAAAATTTCATTTCGAAGTTAAATACATAGTGCCGCTTGTGTGCATGGAAGTTCTAATGCAGTTGCATGAATAAAAACACATATATTTTTCCACAAAAGATTTCTTATCAGTTCAGATTTACTCGTATTTAAACTAGCATATATTTCAGATCTTGCAGTGGGCTATACTATAGAAAATGTTTCCACCAACGACTCTTTTCTTGAAACAAATTTTCTTGCCGTAATTTGGAATGTGCTCGTACTAAAAGAAAGAGAAATAAAGAGAGCTAGGGCAGAGAGAGACAGAGTGAGCCATAGACAGAGAAAGAGTGCCAAGTCGAATGCCAGCCACTTGTAACTCTTTGGAAAAAGTTTTTACATACTCATACATTCCGAGGAGTACCCAATAGATAAGAAGAAGCACTAAAAAGTTATAGTGAAGAGACGGGACAAAATTACCAGAAATCACATGATTGTGGTTTGCTTCAAGGATCAAAAAAAAATTAATTCTATACTCGTATAGTAGATAAAAGCCACTAAAATGAAAGATTTTCGAATACCATAAATTTCGGTTTATCTGGGCAAAGAAAAGCTATGTGTAGGCAATTACCAGGCAAACAATTTGACTGACTTATAGACCAGCTTACAACAGAGTTATCATTCCACAAATAAGAATTAACAAATAGGTGACGATTTGGAAAGTGCGTACGTCGAGTACAGTCTGCATTATCGAACTCCTTTGTTTCTGGAATTTTCTTAAATTTTTTTTCGCTGTGTAACTTTTAGTATATTTTATACTCACACTACTTTATTTGCGTCACTTTCCATGACAACGCGTAATAGTAAAGGCCGAGTCACATAGCATATGTCAAACGTATACTTTGTACTCTCACAACCAATGTTTTGTTAATGGCTATTAAATCAGCTGTTTTTAAGCATCACCAACCACAAGTTGAATAAAAATTTCATTGGAATTAAAGTACAGTACTGTACTGTCAAGGTACTGAACGTAAGCAAAAAGTACTTTCGTACTTTGTGCTACATGGTTTAAATTCATTGTCAGTTATAAAAAAGGAAAGTATGTATACATATGACGTATTCCATGTAAGTCGGCCTTAAAGCAATATTAACAACAATTTTATATTCCATTCCTTTGCAACACTTCAATGACGTGAAAAAAAGACTGGCCGTTCCACTAGACAAGACTTTAGCACTGGTTCACCAACATTTTGTAGCCGAAGCCGAAGGCCTCGTAAGCAAAATTACTACTTTATGCACGTCAGTTACAGTTCCATGCGTGAAAGTGTCCAACGCCAAAATTCAATCGCATGGAAGGAATGTTATAAGCCTGCCTCTTCAAGGCACCGCGTTTCATATGAAATCCTTATCAGTGACCAACATAAGCGACAAAAGCGCAAAGTACGTGCTGTAAAGTGTTTCTGGCGTAACGAAGATCCTTTCTGAGAATTAACACTTGAAGCATGAGAAACAAGTACGCAAGCAAACGTGAAAATAGTTGCGTAGCAGTTCTACGTAATAAAATATTTAGCAAAGAATTTAATACTTTCCAAAGAAATTCTTATCACGTTAATGAAAATTTCTCTATAAGACGTTCGCAGCTCAAAGCAACTGCTTCAAGTTGGTTTGATCTGTATGAGGTGCGACTGACTGTTCGCTAGTAAAGGTGTTGCAAGTGTGAGGGATATAATAAAATGTTTAAGATTTAAAAGGCATTCAAAGCGATTTGAATTACAGTAATTTCTGTTGCAATATAAAACGCTGACGACGATTATATGGGCAATGATGAAGGAAATGGAGAGAAGCAGTGGCAGGCAGCCGCATTCTCCTTCAAAGACAACAAGAAATGTTACCAAGAAATTTATATGACGACTTGTTAGGTGAAAAATGCATTTCCACTTGTCTTTTATAGATGAGTTTCAAATTGGATTTCACTTCTGGGCCTCGTTTTTCATTTTCCTTTCCTACATTTTTTCTTACTTTTTTCTTTTTTTTTTAATTTTAATTTTAATTTTTTTTTGCCATTTTAAATTGTTATTTTCCAGCTAAAAATGTGATTTTAGCAAATAAGTAGTGTTTTATGGGCTGGTGTTATGGATGGATCATGTGGCGGCATTACGAGTATGTTTCAACTTGAGGTACTGTCGTCATGAGTTAAATGTTCAACATGTGTGTGTGTGTGTGTGTGTGTCTGTTGCATGTGGTGGTTTTGATGTTGTTGGCGGTATTTTTTGTTTATTGCAAATTTTCTTCCTTTTTGTTATTGGAAGTTGCAAGTGTTGTTATGCATTTTTATGTTTATACAATGAGTGAGTGGAGCGATCGTTCAGTCAATAACATTGTAATTCCCAAATGAGATAATTAAATATTGCCCTTTCAATATTAGACCCAGTGGTTGAAAATAAATTTTTAGAGAAATCAATTATTTCTTGAGGCAATTTCTTTTGGACCAATTATACTCCAGGCCATTCATTGGGATCGACTCTTAACAAGTAAATTGTAATCGAGTCCATTTTTTTAGATTGATTTAGCGTTACCCAAAGAAGTTTCTCCTGAATTAGCACACCCAACTATTTCTAAGACTATTTCTAATGTTTTTGATATTTCAGTTTTTCAGTGCTGCCAGATGCCAGAGATTTATGTTGCTCATGGAGCAAACATTTAAAAATGTTACAGTGGCCAATTTATTTTAGTCATTTTTTTCTAACAGCACTACTCTTGTCTTTTAATACATATTATTTAAGGAACAATTTTTTACTACCCCGAATTGTGTTTCCACTAAGCCACTGCCAACTCTTTTTTCCTGGTTACGACTTCTTGTGACTGCTTTCTGTATTGCTTCGCGAAGTACCAGAAAATCGTCGTATAGAGAAACCTAGGCTTTAATTAATCCAAATCTGGTAAAGCACTACCCTCCAGTATTGCATCGAAGTCTGGTTTTCCCTTCGTAGTATGAACTCGACACACTACAACGCCGTTCACATCCAGGATTTTTGTTCCAATGTCTTCGGGAGTGAAGTCACCAAGGTGACTAATATGCAATTGAAGATATTGTGCTCCGCATTGTCATTCAAGTGTTCGCAGTACGTGCAACCGTAAAGATACTACACATACTGTACAGATACTTGCTGGAGTATTAATGGTCCAAGAGAAATTGACTCAAGAAATAATTGATTTCTGTAAAAATTTATTTTCAACCACTCGGTCTCCTATTGAAAGGCCCCAAATCACTTTTTTGCAATAGGCATTTTTTTAAAAATTTATTTTCTTCCAAAAATTAAAAATTCTCTACAGCTCGACTATACTTTTGCTCTTAACTGTTTATTCCCAAGTTAGTAGGAAAAATGACTTGCAAGGGAAATCTTTTTTAGGAGAAATGGTTGAAATATGTCAATATTTTGGTCTGTTTTTACACACTTTTTATGTGCGTAAGTTATCTTAAGCTTTCGCCTCTTTCACGTTTCACGCTTTCGCACAACCGCGTTTTAATTTTTTTTTCACTTTATTCAGCCCTGTCGTGAATAATTTTTTCCTCATAATTTGCCCCCTCTTCACATATTCAGCTGAGAATAGTAACGTGGAAAAATGTACAGCAAAAATGTACTCCTTAGCGGGCATAGTTTTCTACGTTGTAATTTCTCGACTTTGTTCACTTTATTTTCGCCAGAGAACTTTTCGCATAATTTCAGATTCTTTTTCTTATTAAATATTAAACGTTGTAAATATTTAATTTAAAACAAGCCCATTAAACAACATTTATGATTGTTGTATTATGGGGGAAAGTTTCTGGCTCGAGTGTGGGCGGTGGTACACCTAAACTTTAGTTCCTACCATTAGACGATTTCAGAAGATTCCATTTGAAACCAAATATTTGTATTTATTTATAACTAAACTTAAATTTGTTTTGCAGACTGGAAACTGACTTTGCGGAAAATAGTCGTATATGAAACGAGATATATGAAATGATTATTACCAGCATTAAGGATTCGGATAAAGGATTTTTTGTGTGGAAATTTATAAAACACAAATATATTTTTCATTTTCTCAAGACCATACAATTTTAACACTTTTCCATTAGCCCACGTATTTTGAGTAATTTATATTTATGTGTGTGTGTGTGTGTGTGTGTGTGTGTTTGCTTCGGGACCTCTGAGAAGGCAAATGCTTTGATAAATTTTTTTACCACGAAGAATTGCACGATTTCCATAGTGGAATTATAAGTCAAGATAAGTAGATCCAATAAAAAGAAATAATAAACAAAATATGATCGACAGCATTCAATGGGAGCTTCTTTATCTGTTCTGCTGTGGTCGGTGTAGCGTAGACAACATGACCGCTGGTATTTTGTTTTAACATCATCTTTTATTTTTAATTCTTATTTTCTGTTCTTTTTTCACTGTATACATGAAGACTGTTTATTTTTTCCCCCGACACACTGATCCTATTAAAGTGAGACATGTTAGTGTTTATGCCTCCAACCCAAAGTGCATACAAAAGTTGCGAGTGCATGAATGAATGAATGAATGGCATCAGTGGCTGAGTGTATGTAGCAAAGTTTGATGTTTTTGGCGTTTGTTCGGCTACATTATTTGACTACTGTATGTTAATCTGTACCATCTGAAGGATGTTTTAACAACTGCAACAGCAACGGCAACAGCAACGGCAACAGCACCAACAACAACACAATAGAGAATCATTTAAATAATGCCACTACCAAGCAGCCAGTCGGTACTTGTATTTATGATTACCTAAGGGCGCTAAAATAATGTTTTCATGTTTTATTACTGCAGTCAATAGTTTTTTACTTGCAGCTTCTGTCTTTTGTTTATGAGCGAAAAAAGCCAACACTGGTTTCTTTGATGGTGGGCTGGCTGGTCTGATCTTGGGCTGCAGCTTGCTCTTGTGGCCAGATCATAATACTTCATGCCATTGCATATTTCTTCATTTTCCGCAACAGCATTCCACACTGGCTGTGAGTTTTTTTCCCCCTCTGTTTCTTTCTTTTTTTGCTTTTGTTATCGGTTCTCTTCTTTCAAATCGTATTAAGTAAGTTATTTCTTTTAGTTAATAGTTAATAATATTAATTAAACATGAATTCATTACAGTGCTTGCTTGGCTGCAATCATCTCGTTCTTGTGTATGTTGTTCGCTTTTCTCATCTTGATTTTTACTTATAAATATTTATGTAGATTGAAAAAAGTGCATGTAATTTTAATTAAATAACAAAAATGAAAAAAAGCAACAAAAATTACAAAATCAATTAAAATTCTTTTATAGATTCCCATTGGTAGGTTGGCATTGTTTTGTCTAACCAACAACGATGTGGCGTCGTATGTAAAATTGTTCAAGGTGTGCTATTAAAGGTGGGGTTTTGTGATGAGTGAACATTAAACTGGCTGGAGTGCAAAGTTTCCACTACGAGGAAAGCTTCTAGCAGGCGAGTGTTTTCCTTACATATAAGCAAAATGCTTTCAGTATAGGAAATGGGCGGAAGGAGTGTTGAAAAAAAATGATTAGCCGACAATGTTGCATTTAAATCCCAAAACAGTTTAACACGCTAATTACCACATTTTTACGTGGCTCGTGTCAAAATAATCGCTTGTTTTGATCACCGCCTGAGTTCAGTTTTCCATCTAAAGATTTTGTGCAAAGTTAAACCATGGCAAATACCTTCTTATTCTCTCTTCTTCTTCTCTTGAATGAAATTATGACATATTTAGAGCAGCTGATGACAAGGCAACCAAGAAAGAGATTTCGCCAGAAAGTCAATCACAAATGGGGAAGATTAACAAGGAAAATAATAATATATAAAAACTTAATGAAGCCTGATATGGAGACCCTGCCTAAGAAGCAGGAATCTAATATAGTGACATTCTCTCCACATGCAAATAAATACAGCAAATTCAAACCATTGCGACTTTTAAGAAACACAACTCCTCGTGGCACAAGAGTCCATTTACATAACTCGTCGATGGCGTGTCCTAAAATCATATAGAAGCACTTCATTAAAGGAGACAAATTGCAAATTTACTTGAGATTTAAAAAGCCAATATGTGGCAATTTTTTTTAATTTTTATGCGCTTGAAATATTTCTAAACTTTAAAAAAATTTAATATGTCAAAATTTTACTTATTTCTATAAAAACTGAAAACGAACTAAATGAGAATTATATAATAAATTCATGAGCACGAATTAGCAAAAATATATTTTAAACATTTGAAAACATAAAATAATCATGCAAGAGCAAAAAAAACGAAAGTTTTTCCTTTAAAAATACATAAACGGACGTTTTCAAAATATCACGATTTTTGGCCAAAAATGCAAAGGGGGTAACCTTATCAAAAATTGAAATATAGCCCAAATCTCGAAAAAATATTTTTTCTTTATTATTAGCAAAAATATATTTTAAACATTTGAAAACATAAAATAAACACACAAGAGCAAAAAAAACGCGAGATTTTCATTCAAAAATACACAAACGAACGTTTTCAAAGTTTGACGATTTTCGGTCAAAAATGCAAAGGGTAATACCTTATCGAAAATTGAAATTTAATCCAAATCTGGAAAAAATATTTTTTCTTTATTATTAGCAAAAATATATTTTCATTTTCAAGTGAATTTTCAACGTCAACCTTTCCACATCTTATGTCTTCTTACAAAGACCCGCTGAGTATATAGTTTGTATTTGCAAGCATTCGCTTGCTTCGCTTACCATTATCTTTCAGATGGCATACGACGACACAGAATTCAAGTGGCGAAATTCATGAGCTTTTTCTTAATTAACTCTTGAATTAGTAAATTAGCAACTCATGTTTATGCTAAAAAGCAATTATAAAAAAAAAAAAAAGAATGTAAGAAACTGGCCTCTGCCGAGCCATTCATTCCAGTGTGAACTTGTAACGGCAACCCACGCACAGCGGAGAGCAATTTAAAACTGAATATTTAAGAATTAATTTCGGATTCCTCATATTTTTTTTATTATTACCATGATAGTTTGGGTTCGATTGTGACAAGTTATTTCCATTTATAAAAATCAAAGTTTGAATAAAACATCCTCATTATCATCCATGATGGCTGTACAGTGCAATACGAAAATTTTCTTACACAGAACAATATATAAAGCCAAAGGCCGAAAGAGTCTTCAGCGAAACGACAACAACACTGCCCCAGCCATAAATGAATTTGTTGTTGACCATTTGTAACTATTTGTCAAAGTGTCTGTCGTTGATTTAATTAAAGTTGTATTGACCATGTCTAAACAACTCAACTCTGTTGCCACTGTTGTCTTTCTTAAGTATTTGTCACTAAAGAGTATGAGTTTTATAAAATGTGGAAAAAAGAAAAAAACGCCGCAAGAAAATTAAATATACACTTTTAAAAAGCACAATATTAAGAAAAGATCCATTTATGCTTGTCTGGTGATGCGTCCGCTTCTAAACGGGTGAGCTGGGCGGGCAGGCTTCATTGAAAAAGAACAACCAGACACAGTGACGATGACATTTATATTAGAATACAACTTATGGCCCCTTCCAAACTACTCTCTATATTTTAAAAATACTTGTAGAAAAACAAAATTATTCCAACGTTTCTTTCCAAAGGTTGCACTTCATGTTCTAAACTTTTAATAAAATGCAATTGAATTTTTTTAATTTTTTTTTCTTTGTTGTTTTTGCTTTTTAAGATTGTTTTATTCATTTATTCCGCTGCGAAGAGAAAGAAGATTAACATTAATTTTAAGATTCAACAGCAGTTAGCAGTCATTATCATTATTAACGTCCAGCTATCAGCAAAAACGAGCGCAGCATCAGCAGCAGCATAACAACACCAACACTAACTACAACAACAACAACAACAACAACACCAACAACATCAGCAGCAGTAGCACTACATCTCCAGTCGCAGTAAATACGAAGACAAAAATATCATTTTCATGTCAAAAATGGTCAACACCATTTTATGTTTATGGTGAGACGGCTTAAAAACAACTTTGTCTTTGTCCTCTAATGTGGTGATCAACTGAAAAGAAAACTTTTTGTTTCTCGTAAGTTTTCCATTTCCTGGAAAAGTAAGAACTAAAAGCATTAAAAATTTCGCACAAATATGGTCTAATAATTCATGCCAATGTCTGCCTAAATACATTATAATAACAAATGCGAGGAGAGATGTTGTGAATTAAACCTTTGGGCACCGAGTTTAAAATAGGGGGCCACCGCATAGTATATGGCCAAGTGACCAAAAGACTTTTACCAATAGAAAGTTTCCCGCATAATTAGATTCATATGTGTTTGCTAATTAAATGTAATGATTTTCAATGCAATACTAATTCAGAGATGATCTGACGGCCTGAAGTCCAATGTGGACTTCACGACAGTCCAATATGGACTTTGGAAAAGAATGACTGCAATATACGTTTTGGGGTAGAAGCGGAAGATTCCGTTATTGCTACAGGGCCAAGTCATGCCTTCGCCTAATGCTAATAAACACCTCCCTTCCTGAACTATCTAGCATTTCTCTTGCCTGGCTTTATTGAAATATTACTGATATTTACTAAGCTGTTCTCTACTTTATCCTTGCACATCCTGAGAAAGTACTGCATTGATGAAATCTAGTCTGGCATCCTACCGTAAAAGTGTACATCTTCCAGCCGTTGAATAGGCCTGTCACAACATGCCCACTTCACCAATGATTGTGTTTAGATGTCGATTTTTCTCGTTGTTACAATGTATTCACCTGTGGCTAAGCCCTCTTCACCTAAACACTTCCATAACATTTAGAGATCGCTTATGCGAGGTCTGAGAAGAACGAACACGGGGACTTAAGTAACATATCCAACCTTAAAAAGTTATCAAGCTTGCTAGTTCAGCCGGTGATAGATTCAATCTCAAGCATTGCCATTCTTAAGCGATTAAATTTCTAGTGGGAAATGGATGAGTTTGAAATATTCTTCAACAACTTCTCCTTTATAAACAGGCACACACATTGCAAAAACTTTAGATTTAATACGCATACAACGGACACTGTGCTAAATGTCTATGCACTCGGCTGTTGCAATGATTTTCACCAAGTTTGTAATAGACCATCAGTAAAGTTAACTGACATTTTGGCCTGTATGCCATAAATATGATTGATATCAATGCGAGCTACAGTGGCGTAGCAAATCGCAATGACAAGGAACACAAACGTTAAAACAAACAAAATATTTTAAATATAATTAATAATTCATTGAAAGGAACTCTTTTGTAAATTATTTTTAAAAATTTCGCTTTACTGTACAAATCTATAAGACGCCCGCTCCTGCATAGCTCTTCCCTGTGTTGCACTTTCGTATAGAAGTTTGAGTTTATCATTTGCAGTGGCACTAGTACACTGCTAGCATTTTCTACGATTATACAGTGCGAAATATGGATCATATTTTCCTTTAGTTTGATGAGTTAAACAATTCTTGGAAATCTATTGGCCGGCCATCATCGTCCTCATGAGCAGTCGGCCAGTGTTGTAGACATCAACAAAATCGAAACTTAAAATTATAAAAAGTGCCGTTTGATAAACCAAACTGAACGCACAATAAATGTGTCTACAATAAAATATTTTCATTGTTCCATCACGGTCAGCATCAGACGCATCATCATTATTATCAGCATCAGCAACAACATCAAAGCCATCTTCCTGGGCCAGAGACACCAGCGGCATAGAATCTCATCATATAAGTTTCTATGGGAGTTGCAGCAACCAAGAATAACAGCACCAACACCAACACCAACACCAGCACCAACACCAATACCGAAGTGCACATAAATTGCTTTTTGATCTTTTTCTTTTATTATTATTATTGTTGCCTTTATTTTGTTTTTAAATTTCATCTAAAGAAGCAACATTATGATTCAACATTATCTGTCTATTATTTATTGTATACGAGAAGTCGAGCTGAGTTGTTGCATCTTCTTAAATTGGAAAAATGCAAAGAAAATATGCACGAAATGTGTACGAACGGATTTACGACAAAACACAAAACACACACACACACACACACTCACGCGTGCATACTAACGCCCATACTTATAAATGCGTACACGTGTTAGTGTGGCATTTTCTTTATATTTGGCCATGTGCTGTTGTGGCTGATCCAATTCCAAGTACCGGAGTACCGTATAATCCCGTACTGTACTTGCATGTTCTTGCCTATTTAAGTGCGCGGGTTGTCGCAACATTTTAAATTAGTTTACGTGCATCATGTTGCTTTTGGTTTTATGCCACTCTAAGTGTTTCCAAGAAGACGCAAGAGAAGCATTTTATTTATTAAAGTCATCATTAATTATTGATGGAGCCTCAGAAGCATCGAAACTGCAGGTGGCCATATGGCAGACGCTACATACCGACTAGGACAAGATTACATTTGCCAATTCGTAGATTAATAGTAACAATATCATTCTGGTTAAACTTTCAACGGCAACAATTGTTGCAACATTTGGTGGTGCAGAAAAATCTTTACAATTTCTGCAAGAAGAAACTGTCCAGGAGCAGGATATGCTTATTTGTATAAAAAAAACCCAAATTAATTGAGTCTCAAAAGAGGACGCTACACTGCATATATATATTATAAATATTTTCAAGAAAAACCTCAACGCTATTTTGTTCATACAATATATGAAATTTTCATAAATTTTATGAAAAAAAGCAGATTTCAAAATTTCAAAATTTTAGGAAAAAAAATTTTTCATAATTAACTTTATTGAATTAAACAAATTAATTTTGCAACAACATAACAAATTCTCTCCGTGTAAAACAGACAAATTGCAAGCTTGAAAGAAACTATTAACTCCAACTGTGAGTAGAGAATTATTATCGAACAACGAGAAAAGCATAAGTTCGGAACGCAACTCTGACGTTATTTTACCATAAATAAAATAAAAATAAAAATATCAGACCTTGCGAATATTTTAAAGAAGAATATTTTAATGAGTCTCTTCAGTGATCTTGCGCTCTTTAGATAATAAAAAAAAATTAATTATAAAAATATATAAACGGAACAGATATGAATCTGTAGCCTTTCTGGAACTGAAAGAGATCTGAAATAATATTTGATTTACTTAAATAGCACGGAACTCGACAAAAATTAACATTCAATAATATAAATGAAATGCATTATTCAGGCGGTGCTGATGCCACCTATAACCATTCCACTACGTGACAACGCAAAACATTAGGGAACTTCTAGCGAAATTTCCTTTTAGAAGGTTTTTGAAGGGTTTTCTCATTTTTATTGAAAACTAAACGAGAAGTTTAACTAAACTGAAAGTTTTTACAAGAAATCAACAAACAATTTAAATGCATGCAACTGCTTATAGCGATGTTAGTGCCCCCTTAAGCTTTTCACTACGTGCCAAGGCAAAACATTAGGGAACTTCTAGCGAAATATCCTTCTAAAAGGTTTTTGAAGGGTTTTCTTATTTTTAATGAAAACTAAACGAGAAGTTTAACTAAACTGAAAGTTTTTACAAGAATTCAACAAACAATTCAAATGCATGCAACTGCTTTTAGCGATATTGGTGCTCCCTTAAGCTTTTCACTACGTGCCAAGGCAAAATATTAGGAAACTTCTAGCGAAATTGCCTTTTAGAACAACTGACGGTTTTTTTCAGTTTTAATGAAAACTAAATGAGAAGTTTAACTTAGCATAAAGTTTTTAGAAGAATTCAACAAACCAATTCAAAAGCTTATACCAATTTCTTAGTAATTACTCTCACCTAATTTAATTTAATCACACTATAAAATCACGCGTTATCCCCGATAGTGCGAAAGCACTTCTCTCACAATCTTCGTCCAAGCATTAGGATGATTGTGTGACTACACATTCCCTCATCACTCACATTTTGTTTGTTTACACAATGAATTTCTTTCTTTTGATGATTTAGTACAAGTTCATTTGTTGATTTAGTTTGTATATTCATTATTTTCCACTTTCCACTCTCCACTTTCAGCTCTTCTGATATCATTTCTTGCATTTTTTTGCCGCTTCCTTCACTCTGTGCGCTTTTCAAACAAAGTACAACTCTTGGTTACAGTTTCAAAGTTGTGTTGACAGTTGGTCATGACAGGCGTATAACATAAACGACGGCCTGTGACTGACTTGAATTGCATTTGAAGAGTTAATCATTTCAAATGAACTTTCTGTTATATTTTGTTTTAATAAAATGCAGAAATCAGAAAAGCAAAGAAAATTATGATAGAAAAGCACACCATACTTGTCGTTCATAATATTTATGAAAATATTAATGACATTTAAGAAATGCAATATACATTTTCCACTTTGTAATCTTTACACAATTCTTCCTTAACATCAGCTCACTCAAAGTGCTTTAAACGCTTTAACAGCATTCGCCATAATTTGTTTCCAACTAAAAGCTCTTGAACCTTTTTCTAAAAAAAAAAATCAATACGCCTCATTAAATAGAAATTTTAAATGGAAAGAATTTTCATTGCCATATTTTCAATTAGTCTGCATTACTTGTACGCTTAAACGATCATCGCCATGCAACTGATCTCATTATTTCTCCTTCATTATCCAATAATAAGCAATTCCATTCTCGCCACAAAGTGGTTATTAAAAATATTTTTAGCAATAAAATAACGTGTAAATATTTTATTACTTATTCATAATATGGAGTGCTAAAAGCAATTATTATTGGCCATTTAAAGTCAAATTGGTAGCCGAAGCGATCGCAGCTAATTTATGTGGCAGTGCCGTTGCAACGAATTGTGTACACACTGCGCCACAAAAAAAAGTTGCGACAAGAAGAAAAGCAAAAGATTATATGGAATACACTGGAAAGAAGAAACTTTAAGGATTTCAGAACTTTCAAAACCATTAAAGCTTTTGACTAATCAAAGTTCAAAAAATGCGAAACGTGACATCTTCTCGTATGCACATGTGACTTCTTGTAGGAACAACATTCGGACGAAAGTGAAACGCTGCAGCAATACTATTTACTAGACCAGAAAGAAGAAAGTTTAACGATTTTAGAACCGTTTAGTTTATATGCCAAACCCTTAAAGCTTTCGAGTAATCGAACTTCAAAAAAGCGAAACGTGACACCTCGTATGCACATGTGACGTCTTTTACGAACAACATTTGGCCGAAAGTGAAATGCTGCAGGAAAATGATTTACTAGACCAGAAAGAAGAAAGTTTAACGATTTTAGAAACGTTTAGTTTATATGCAAAACCCTTAAAGCTTTTGAGTAATCGAACTTCAAAAAATGCGAAACGTGACATCTTCTCGTATGCACATGTGACGTCTTGTAGGAACAACATTTGGCCGAAAGTGAAATACTTCAGCAATACTATTTACTAGACCTGAAAGAAGAAACTTTAACGATTTTGGAACCGTTTAGTTTATATGCCAAACCCTTAAAGCTTTCGAGTAATCGAACTTCAAAAAAAGCGAAACGTGACACCTCGTATGCACATGTGACGTCTTTTACGAACAACATTTGGCCGAAAGTGAAATGCTGCAGGAAAATGATTTACTAGACCAGGAAGAAGAAAGTTTAACGATTTTAGAAACGTTTAGTTTATATGCAAAACCCTTAAAGCTTTTGAGTAATCGAACTTCAAAAAATGCGAAACGTGACATCTTCTCGTATGCACATGTGACTTCTTGTAGGAACAACATTTGGCCGAAAGTGAAATGTGCAGGAAAATGATTTACTAGACCAGAAAGAAGAAACTTTAACGATTTTAGAACTGTTTAGTTTATATGCCAAACCCTTAAAGCTTTTGGGTAATCGAATTTTATAAAATGCGAAACGTAACATTTTCTTGTAGGTACTTGTGGTCCGTTTGAGCAATAAAATTTAACCAAAACTGAAAACACGATGCAATAAGACTTAAGTACGGCAATACGAAGTACTAGCCTGAAAAGAAGAGACTTTAGGGTCTTCCCAACAATTTAGTTTATATTCAAAATATAAAGTTTTCATAGGTCCATGAAGGTACATTTGGCCTCTTCAAATGGTTATAGCATCGCTACTAAACACATTTGTGGTATGCGGATCTATCTTCTGGGAACATCGCACAGGTTACCAAAAGAATCGAATAAAACCGTTCAAAAATAATTCCTTTTCATTTTGTCTGCAAAAACGAATTGGGATCCAAATATTCTTCCATATTCTGGACGGCTCTCCACAATTCATTGCCGTCTTTGCAAAGTAGACGTTTGTAATGAACTTACTGAAAGGCGCAATATATTCTGAATTTCTATTGAAAGGATCAACTTTAATAATTCGGAAAAGAAGAACAAGGAACTATGCATCATTTCATCTTAAATATGACTGAATAAATTACACAAATTATGAATCCTTAAAAAGATTATACAATATTTTTAGAGACTTTTACGTTAATACTTATGTCCCTTTATATTACGTAGTATTAATATGATCAAATGTAAATATAAATGTTAGCGGTTACCTTATCAAAATTAGTAGAGAATGTTTAAGGACCCTCATTGGATATAATAGGAAGAAATATTTAATTAAAAGACCAATTTAAATAAATTTATTTAAATTTGACGTACTTAATCTGCAATAATTAAAGTATTCATGTTACTTGTTTGGCATATTCAAGCATGGCACAGTGTAACAAAAAAAACCAACTCTTAACAACCTCTTAACAACCGAGAAATGGTTAAGTTTCTGTTGTTAAAATCAACGATGCAAAAGTTACCGATAATTAGCTTTATAAATTGAAACACAAACATGGTGTTTTTAAACATTCCTGAGGAGCTTTAAAAGCGCTAAAATACAAATATGAGAGGCAATTAAAGAAAGTTACTAAAACATACTATAAAACACCAGAAGACGAAGCGTATTGCGGGACAGAGAGACAAGCATGATTCCATAAGCAATGAAAGAGTGCATTTTTTGACAGCAATATCCTGGAAATCCGAAATATGATAATAATGAACGATAAAAAACCGAATTCGGAATTCTGCTCTGCGACAAGTAAATTTCATTTAAAAAGCCTAACGAGTCAATGCGAGCATGTATGAAGACATCATGTTCGTGCCTTGGGATGTCCAGCCATCGCCGCAATGAAAGAGTGCATTTTTTGAGAGCAATATCCTGGAAATCCGAAATATAATAATAATGAACGATAAAAAACCGAATTCGGAATTCTGCTCTGCGACAAGTAAATTTCATTTAAAAAGCTTAACGAGTCGCCGCAGAGCATGTATGAAGACATCATGTTCGTGCCTTGGGATGTCCAGCCATCGCCGCAATGAAAGAGTACATTTTTTGACATCAATATCCTGGAAATCCGAAATAAGATAATAATGAACGATAAAAAACCGAATTCGGTATTCTGCCATGTGACAAGTAAATTTCATTTAAAAAGCTTAACGAGTCAATGCGAGCATGTATGAAGACATCATGTTCGTGCCTTGAGATATCCAACCATCAGCCTTTCTAGTAAAAATCAGCATTACGGATTAATAAAGAAAAGTTATTGTTACCTTATCCAAATAATTCATAACTAAAAAAATTGTTTATAAAAGCAAGAGAAAATATTCTGCCTCGCTAAAGCACTACGTTTGTCGCAAGCTAGATAAGCTAGTCCACTGCATTTCAATGGTGAGTTATTAAAATAAACTTTTTCTCAATAAAAATTAAAAATCCATTTAATGTTCAACTTTGAGATCTGCTTTTAACTGTTGAAAGCTCAATTGACTTTTTTAATTTTTCCAATGGCTTTTAAGCTTTAATAAGTATTTTAATGAATACAAGAAACGATTATTGCCTTCCAGTAATAGAATAGCAAAGTGGTTAAAGCCCACATTTACATTTATGAATGCAAGTTGGTTGTGTTAATGGGAGGGCACACAATTGCTTGGCCTTTCTGGCTGGCAAATTCAATGTTACCTCATCGTGACTGCGTTCTCATATTATGAGCATATTTTTATAATTAATAAAAGCACATTTTCATTTTCAGCATTGAATCTTTAGTAAGTCCATGTTGAGAGCAGCATAAAAATTTCAAAAGTATTCAAATATTTTATGAATATGAGCAGAGTTAATATTTGCAAGGACCTTTTCAATAAAATCTCTTTACTTGAATTTAATGAATAGCACTCGTGGTTTATTTGCCAAGATGCCTCAGCCATCTACAATTTCTCGTTAGTCCTGAAACGAAAGTTTTATATTATAAATGCGCCTGATTTACGAATTTGTTATATGAAAGTATTAAAAGATGCAAATATGTGGTTATTTTATTTCATGAAAGGACATCTTCATGTTCCCTTGAAATTAATTAAAACGAAAGAAAATGTTTGCCATGCGAGCTTTTATACGAAAGTGTTTACTTTTCATTCCATTTTGGCTGATTAAAATAAACAACCTTGATGAATGTGTTATTAAAAAGACACATGTGCCACGCTTAGCTTTCTTTGTAAGATTCTTTCATGAAAGATCTCTTTGCGATATGGACTTGGTAATTGCTGGTGAACGGCTAAAGGAAAAATAATTGGGGAAAAACCATTTGAAGGAAAGAATAAGTCCAAAGAATAATTCTGGTGTGCTTCTAATGCAAAACTTTTAATCGCAATTGCAATTATTTGAGACTTTTTAAGACTTTGAGATTTTTTTTTTTTTTTGTTGAAAATACCTAATAATTATCTGGCATTTATTTTAAGTAATAAAAAAAAAGCATTTTCCCGTTCAGCCAACGCAAAGCAATAAAAACAGCCAAATTCGTGTCACAGGCAATCAGCTGAGAAGCCCATAGTAGCTTCTGAAATTTATTGGGTATGGAAGGTATTTGAATTATTACAATATAAGATCACCGAGCAAGAACACACCGTTTTAATTAGATTTGGGCTAGATATGAACACTACAGGCGGTAGCGGTAATCACATAGAGAATTATGCCTTGTTGCCAATATCCGTCACGTAAGCAGGCCAGCTAAACACCAACAATGAATACATTCATTGGAATACTCGTAACTAGAAGGATACTAGTGTTGAAAAATTACTAAGTTAGTAAGTCAAATTATTTCTTTGCAGCCATTTTTTATATTTTTTTCCTTCAGAAGGCGACTGTATTTACTCAGATGCATTAATGCACTTAGAGAAATTCATCCGATAAAGGTGAGAGTATTTGCTACAATTACATATGTATGAAAAAATTTCGAAAAATCGTTTGCCTAAAACTAAATGAGAATTATATTACATAAATTATACTAATTAATTACAATTATAAGAGTATACTCTTATACATCATCTTAACGCAGATCATAATGCTATACCTCTCTCCAGATAATTTAAAAAAGTGCTAAACATTAGGGCCATTTATAAAGAAAGAGCTTAAGGGAAGAACTTAGCATGTTCGCCCTAAGCCAAAGAGAGCTAACAGCTTTAAGTTTATACTGAATATTGAACTAAAAATTTTTCTATTCTGCACAAAAGAATGATTTTGAGATGGACTGCAGGCTTATTCGGTATTGCGATGCGAAAGTCAGTGCGATGCGAAAACGTGCACACTTCCTACTCTGTGTTGCGATATTCGCAAAGCACTTTTCTGTTCGCATTTAAAATGCGAAAATATGACAAGTTGATATGCTGTATTGCGAAAGCCTTTCAGAATACCAATTTTCTTTCGCGTCGCGTTTCATTTTCGCACCGCATTGACTTTCGCATCGCAATAAAGAATAAGGCTGCTGGTGTTTTCCGCTGTTGGACAAAATGTGGCCAACTAGAATATATTAGGATAAGGCACTCAAATTCCTCAAATATTTCAATAATTAAAAATTCATATAAAAAATTTTATAAAACCAAACCGCCATACAATATTCACCACAAATACGTGGATGAGCTTTCTTAGCCGTGCTTAAAGACAGCTCTTTTGGAAAGCTTCCACCAGCAAATGCAAAAGAAAATACGCTTCAAGCAACAGTCTCTATTGACTCTACCGAAAATGTCAGGAATTGCCATGTCCTCTCTGAAAAGTATTCAGTTTTTTCCCACTTCTTTTTTTTGACAATTATTTTTTTTTTTTACCCAAAAAAAAATGCATGAATTTTAAATTGTATGCGAAACAGCAAACAGATTGATATGCAATCTCACGCAAACATTTTAAACCGTAAACCGTAGACTGTAAACGACTGACTGCTAGACAAATAGACACAGCAAAATCAAAATGGATAAAAGCATATGGCCAACGGCATATGCTTATAATAAAATTTACTAAATATGGACTTAAACTATTTTTTCAACTTGTTGGTTTCGTTTTTGTAAATGTTTCTTTCCAACTCTTTCCACGACATGCTTGCAATATCCCCTACAACTTCCTGATACTAAATACAGGGAGTCAAGCACACAAGAGCACACCAGAGCACACAAAAACCACATTAAAAGTTTAAGAAGAAAATTAAAAAGAAAAAAAAAAGTCTGGAAACGCAGTAGAAATACTTGCGGATCAAACAACTTTGAAAAGCGTTAAAAACGGTTGGCCTGGTTTAGCGAAAAAGAAGTGGGGCTGATGAATGCACATGTCGACTTTATAACACCATCAACTAATTCGTGGAGTCTTAGAGTAATTAAGCTTTATAGAAATATATGTATAATTTCAGATAACTTTTTCCGGTAAAAATAAACTAACGATGCTACAGGGTGTTAAAGTCTTATAATCGTAAAGAAAATTTACAAAATCGATATGTTCGCTTCTATTCCAAGCGAATCTTTTATCGTTACAAGCATTTGTAATACTGAAAGCCAGTAGCTGTTACATTTTCTCGTTGGTCGTCTGCGAGCAAAACACCGTATGTGCAAAAATTCTTAAAAATCTTAAAGATTTTTAAATCGTTAAAAAGTCGTTAATATGGCAATGTAGACGTTTTCGTAACGTTTGGCCGAGTGTCGCTGTTTGTAGGGATGTGAAATAAGGCGAGCTCTATATATATATAATGCAATATGTATATGTATATATATGATGCAATTGGAATCAGTTTTAGCTTTTAATAAAATGTGTTAATTGAAATTTTAAACAAATTTTTTTTTTGTATATTGGAAAATGGCAAGCAGTATGAGAACAGAGAATTTCTCAGTAGACTGCTTAAAATTATCGTGGAGCAGATTTGCATACGCAGTTCGATCTACTGTTATCTGACAGGTGCGACTAAAATACAGACCCAAAAATTTCAACTTCCGTCAGCATGTTTCACAACTGAGAGAAAATTTTATGGCAAAAGCTCATCAGTATTTTTATATCAAACTCTTACCCGCCCACCAGTTTCGAAAATATATAAAATATTGGAAAATATTGAACTTACTTACACCGCTAAACAAAATAGAGAATTGAAAATTCCATACATTTTAATTTATTAATGTCGCCTTACTTTTTCAAGTATTGTGTTCCATAATAATTTTTCATTATAGCCTGTACAGCACTCAAAGAATTTGCCACTACCCCCCTTAATGATTTTCCATCTTGAAACTATCTTACAACGAATATAATGAACTCCAAGCATACGAGTATATATTAATTTATTTTGCAAAAATATTTATACGCTGCCTTTAGTTGCCACTATTACAAATCTTCCCCGCAAGAATTGAACTTTGAACTTTTGGAACTTTTGCAGTGCCACATTAATTACATAAAAATTCATTTTTCCATGATTCAATTATAAATTCTCTTGTTGGATGTATGTAGATGTAAATTTTCCGGTATGTAGACTTTTCTGTGCCACTGTACAAAAGTTTCTGTTTACGCATTTGGAATTTATTTTGTTGAGTTTCACCAATGAATTTGGTGACAAAAATGTTAAGAAATGCGTTTATCCTGGTTGTTGGTTATCTTTTTCGCCTCAAAAGAAAATCTTGGAATGCTGCTGAATAACATTAAAGAAGGAGAAAAATTGCAAAGTAAAAGAATAAAACAATCTTTACAATCTTTAAATCGACATTTCGGTCACTGAATAAGCAAACGAAAAAACGCGCACACACTCACAAAACGACTTACATGGCATAAACATTAGAGACATGCGACAGACAGGACGTCTGACTGGCTATTTAACAGCAAGAAATTCTGCAACAAAAAAAAAAAAAAAAAAAAAAACAATGGCAGTACAAATAGAACTTTATTGGTTTCAATGGTGGGATATTTAACACAACTTCAAGCATGCGAATTTTAGTCTCGGCCCACACTTTAAAATTTTTGTCAATCAGCTATTAAAGGTTGGAGTTGAAGTCAGATTATTTTCCACTCTTAAACTTTTTTCCAAATAAATTTAACACCCCAACTAAAATTTTTCCACAATTTAAATAATTATTTCACATAGTTAGAAATTCACTGTGTGAACAGTGACTATAAAAGATATATATTTCTTCAGTCGTTTTGCATACTTCAGACTGCGTATTTGCAGTGTGAGTGTGTAAAAAAAAATCGATTTTTTATTACTGCAGTCATCGAATGCTAAATTCAATATTCTGTAAAAGGATTACGCACGTTGTGCTTAGTAGAGTGCGAAATTGTTGCGTAATGTCTTTCTAATGAACTGAAGCATTACAAGGTCTAACAAAATGCTGTCTAATTTCTCGAATAATAATAGTAGTATTCAAGTTTGGCTGCTTGTTTTGGTGCAACTGTCTCCCGCATATAATGTTAGAAAAAAATGGCAAAGTAAGCAATTGAAGGCTTCTAATAACAGAGTTGCATACGCTATACATTTAGCGTTGCATAGGACCGATTTCACTTCACATGCAAAAGTGTCTATTTTATTGTAGGAATTCAGTAAGAAAGCAAGGCATATTGTATTCGCACTTTCGCAAACAGATTTGCAGCAAACATTGAATGCCCCTCTTGCTTGAACAGCATAATGTCGTTTTTGACTCATAACCAACAATCACCTTAAGACGAGCAAAGTTGTCTTCGTTCCTCAAAAGTGTTCTGCATACATAAAGTGTTGTGTGCTTTTTGTTAAATAAGTTCCCCGCACGCAGGTTAAAAGGCACTGCTCTCTTGGCCCCTCATAAATCGGCATCGTTGAAAGTGTTGTGTAAGAGAAATCGCTTTTATTTCTGCATTGCTTTATCAGGCGATATCGCAAAAATATAGTTCGGATCAGAAGAATCAGAAAATTTGGTGATATACAAATATAATGATTTTTAAGCTAATCAGCCGAGAAATTATTCTTCTAAACATATAAATGTTTCAAGTCCGACTGAATACATAAAAAAAAATATATAGTTCGGATCAGAAGAGTCAGAAAATTAGGTGATATAGAATTATTATGATTTTTAAGCTAATCAGCCGAGAAGTTATTCTTCTAAACATATAAATGTTTCAATCCCGACTGAATATATAAAAAAAATATATAGTTCGCATCAGAAGAATCAGAAAATTAGGTGATATAGAAATATAATGATTTTTAAGCTAATCAGCCGAGAAATTATTCTTCTAAACATATAAATGTTTCAATCCCGACTGAATATATAAAAAAAATATATAGTTCGCATCAGAAGAATCAGAAAATTAGGTGATATAGAAATATAATGATTTTTAAGCTAATCAGCCGAGAAATTATTTTTCTAAACATATAAATGTTTCAAGTCCGGCTGACTTTGCGGCTGAGGTTACAAAAAAGAATTAATAGATATATAGAAGGATTTGGAAATAATATATAAGTATATATAAATATATAATGTTTCAAGTCCGACTGACTTTGCGGCTGAGGTTACAAAAAAGGATTAAAAAATACATAGAAACATTTAGAAATAATATATAAGTATATATAAATATATAATGTTTCAAGTCCGACTGACTTTGCGGCTGAGGTTACAAAAAAGAATTAATAGATATATAGAAACATTTGGAAATAATATATAAGTATAAGCAGAAATGACATTCATCTTCCCCGTTTTCCGATGAACAAACAATTTTTTATCAGCTGTTAAAAAAAAGTGCAAACCGATATTTCATAGCTTATATGTTATTATCGGGCAAAAAACTTTATAAGTTCCCTTTTAAAGCCTTTTAATACTGCTAGTGGGAATACTGTCAACTGAAGTTTTTAATCTAAGAGATTTTTAAACGAAACCGTTCCAGTGTGCAAGTAGAATAACACCGGTTCAGTTTGATTGAATTCGGGAAATAAAAAAGAGAAAATCAAGAACATCGATATTAAGCTATAGCATGTGCACGAACGTCTAAGTTTTTAAAGTGCCCATCTGAATTTTCAGAACATCTGTTATCATTAATTTCTACAGATAAATGTGGTGTCTTAAGTGGTGCAAAATGGTAGAAATACGTTAGCAAAAACTAAGTTATTGTACAATAATGTCGTGCTGAAATTTACGCATGCACTTACGTGAACGTAAGCAGAAGGTAATTGAGATCATCACAGGTCACAGAAGAAGAATTGTGAAAAGCTGTTATTTTTCATTTAAAACCCGAAAAAATTATTTCAATTTCAAATGCAGGCCGACGTGACTAGAAAAAAATGACGTGCCGATTACCGATTACCAAGAATAAATAAAAACTAAATAAAACCCTCCTGTCACTATGAAAATGCGTTTTCAGAATGCATTCTGAAGCGAAGAAACTGATGGAATTGACAGATCTGTCAATAATAAGTATCAGTTGGTCAGATGAATACGATTTATGAAGTCGTCACGGCCACAATAAATCCATCAAATGTGTTATGCAATATTTTGCACATTCATTCCGTTATACGCTTCTCGGATCGTCGGATCACATAACGCGTCATCAAGAATAGCCAAACCAATTTTTATTTCACAACTTTCTATCAAAAAAAATACACAGAAACTGCACGAATATGCTTGTAAGTGCAAGTATATTCAAGAATAAGCATTTATTATGCACATATGCAATATAAGCAAAAACCAAAGCATGTCATTTAATAAAGTATTAATTCATCTCTTTTGGTCAGTCCCAGTTACGATCTTTACAAACTTGCATGTCATATGAATCTTAACTTTTTTTTATATAGAATTCTTATGAGAAGAAATGGATCGGTTAGCAATTTGGCAACAAGTATGGACATAAGTGTGTATTTAGCTATCATGCATTCTGCAATTTTTATTTTCATAAGCTATTACTGAGTCAATTTGCCCACGTACACCCATATACATGCAAAAGTTTTCTTATTTTCCTGCGAAAATTTTCATTTAACATAAAAGCGCTACTGCATTGAGGATGTTTATAATATTTGCATTTATTTATGCATTAACTGCAGCTTGCGGGCATATTCCGCTGCGTGAGGACGGCGACGGTGATGGCGATGGCGATGGCGATGGCGATGGCGATGGCATTGGTGTGGCCAACTTAATTATAACAAATTCTGAGAAGTGATGAGAATTTTTTTTTTTGCAAAATGCAACCAACAACAATCCGCCGTTGCTGGATTAATAAGTTCGGGAAAGTCTTGCGAAATGCGTTGGAAAGTAACGGAAAGAGAGTGTTACGGAAGTAGGCGAAAGGTATTAACGGCAGAGAGCACATGTGGTAGGCCTTTGGTGGTACCAACGAAGTGACATTAGCAGGCGACCGAATACAAATTCTTAGTTATCTTACTTATATAAATTTATCAGCTGCAATAATTCCTTTAATTTTATAATTCTTATTCGATGTATGAAAAAGTTCTTTATAAACCTCTTACATATTTTTATTTCGATTATATTTAATTTTTCGATTTTATTATTTGCCTGAAAAAGATCTGTTAATAAACTATTAAAATAAAATTGAAAAAAAGGAGGAAGAGCAAGAAATATGCATTTGGAGGGGGATATGCGCATAAATCTTCTTTCAAGAATTGATATCAGAATGAAAACTTTCTTAAATGTTAGCCTATATACCTGGCTAAATTTATCGCCAATGAACAATTTCATATTTCTTCTTTGCCGATTTCGAGTTGGTGTCTCTTGGAGCTCTACTTTCTACCGCCAATCTGTTTATGATGATTCCTTTACGTTTACGTAATTTACGAATCTCAAGCAGGATAATTGCAAACTTTAAAACGTAATCTGTTGACTCTAGTAGCAATATTTACTAGTTCAGCGATTTATCGAAGATCCTCATTTAATTGTGGCAGTCCTGTACTGTTTAACATGAAGCCAGTCTTCGGCTACCAATTAACAGGCTGACAAACTAACACAAGAATAGTGATTTGTGGCTTAATGTTAGTACGATTGGAGTGAGTCTTAATATTCTGTTACCTTTTTTACGTTCCGTATGCGGAAATTTGAAGTGATTTTTTCATCTTGTTCAACTCCTTCTTTTTACATGGTCAATGGCATGAGCGTATTATTAAAGAATTGATTTTTAATAAAGTTTAACTAAAAAAGAAAAAAAAACATTCTCGTTTATCCAGTTCCATCCTGGCTAGTGGTGGCTGCCTGGTTGGCTGCCTGCCTGACTGGCTAACAAGATGTTTTTTTTCCATGATTGTGTGTGTGTGTGTGTGGCTTAGTGTGTGCGTGTCCATCTGTGTCGCAAATGCGAGTGCATTTATCTTTTTTTATTTTGCGAGACGAGTGTCGTTGGTTGCTGTTGGGTGACCGCATACGCAATTTCTATGCGTACACATGTTGTCAGGCGTTGAACGACAGATTTTATGTGATTAAATTATGTTCATGTTGTTGATCATAAATTACCTAAATCATATTCTTCTCTTTCAGTCATCCATTTCGATTTTCTCATAAGATTTTTACAGTTAAAATGTTAAAGATCTGTGTACCGATATAATTACAATAATATTATGGAGACTTAGACAGACAGGCAAACAGAGAGCCAAACATACAGACACGCAGACAGAAATTCAGGCATACAAGTACACACCATACAGTGTGTTATCATGTGTATTTGGGAGTTGGGTGGTTTCTAACACATTTTGCGTAGACGCATACTAAAAGTTCATAATGGATGATAATTTATGTTTGTCTAATTGTACCTTATGAGGAGAATATAAATAAATTCGTGGAATGCTCTAAGAAACTCCTGGCAAGATGATGGTTGTAAACTAAATATTTACTGGTTCATGCAATTTACATTGAATTAAAGCAAGAACAGATTTGTAAACCGGCTACAAAAGTGGCAACACAAGAGGCATGAGTTTTGTATGACAAGTGCTCGGCTTGCAACAGTTTTCCATTTTTTACTTTTCTGTTTTTTTACCTGCAAATAACAATTTCAATAGCAAATCTGAGCTAGTGCTCTTCCAAAGCTCTGAAAATGTTTACCATATTCTGTTTAAAAATAGAATATATTTTGCAAGTCTGATTATGTTGGCACCATGTTGCCTCAGTTTGGGCGATTATTTATAATTTATTTAGCTCATAAAATACAGCCGCTTATGATAATTGATATGAAAGATTGAAAATAACTGTTATGAAAAGAGTTCATGTATGCCACGTAATTATTCATTTTGTTAATGAAAAGTTGCATAAATTTAATGAAATACACAAAGCAGTCGTATTTCTGAAAGAACACTTTTCCTTAAATATGAAAAAGACACTCCTTGTAAGATGCCACTCCTTTTAGGTATTACCAAATTTTGGATAGACGGACATGAAACCACATAAAGCACATCTTGCAAGGAGAAGAACTTTATTGGGATATACAAACATTGGTAATGTTTGCGCGTTACCAAGTCCAGCCGCTGGACAGCTAATTACCTCTTGGAATGCAGTCGGACCATGTCGCAAATCCATTTTCCAACATCATCGCTAATTGCAGGGTTCTTCGAATTGTCAGATAAAGACATCAAAACGGGAATAAGTCCATTGGTTCAGACAAGGGTAGCATATCTTTGTTTAGTGCTACTCACGCTCTTCTCTTCTTGCTCATTCTGCTACACTTTCACTCTATCCATTCCATTCTCTACTGTCTTCATCTGGCTATTACTTTACTAGCCAAAATTTTTTAATCGGTACACGTGTGATTTTGCAACCAAGTTACCCTAAGGGTGCGAACAGACTAAGCGCTGATGCCGAGCCGAGCATTTTGGCAAAGTGGAAGCGAGAATCAGCGCTGAAATTCTGTATATTCCATGTGTTTTGCTTTTATGTCAAAAGTATATACGAACAATGCAAATAAGCACGGGAAACGACTTGAAACTGTCTTCTTGCACTCATCTGCTTTGGTCTCAGTGGTTGTCGGCGTTCACTGTGTTATACACAAGCTTATTTGTATTGAATGGAAGTATGTAATCAGTTTTATCGCACTGACAATCTCGGCTCGGCTTTCAGCAGTCAGTGATTCAATTTTATTACTCTGACAATCTTTATCGGTCTGACAATCTCGGCCCAATCAGTCTGTTTTATCGCACTTACAATCTTGATCACAATGACAATCTCGGCTTGACTTTCAGCTCTCAGTCAGTCCGCTTTGTCGCACTGACAATCTCGGCTCGGCTTTCAGCGGTCAGCCAGTCAGCTTTATCGCACTGACAATCTCGGCTCGACTTTCAGCGGTCAGTCAGTCAGTTTTATCGCAATGACAATCTTTATCGCTCTCGTAATTTCGACTTAGCTTTCAGTGCTCACTCTTGTCGCACCCTAAATCACTGTATCCAAAGTAAGTGGCGAATGATTTACACATTTTGGCAGTCCTCACGCATCATACTGAGTATAGTTTCGTTCAGGGATCACCTCTTGCATTAATGGGAGTATTTAAAATTGAATTCCGAATCAAAAATGTTTCATGTTTGTGGAAAAACATTTTCCGTCATATGTGTATGCATATACTTGAGTGTGATTGTACTGATACTTGAATTGGCGGTAATAAAACTTTGGATTTTTCCGGAGCCCATGGCAAGTAGTTACCAGGCCAATAAGCAAATAATAGTTTATGGAGGCGATAACTGTTCGAGTGTGTAGCTTTTAACAAAACTTGCACATAAAACTCTATAAAAGGCAGGCTTTTTAATTAAGTACAGACCAACGAAAACACTTTATGTGTTGTTGTTGTTGTTGTTGCTGCTGTATTTGGTGTGGTTGCTTGTTGTTTGCAGTTGCAGCAACTTGCTGAAACAATCGTTTTCCAACTACTTTTCATCTTTAGGCATTTATTTGTATAATCAAAACTTTTCAACCATAAAACACAGCTTTTTATGCAACTTTTAATATTCCTTTAATAAAATGATGATATAAAACAATATTGGTTTTTGTTGCTGGTTTCCTCTGGAACGGTTTATACGCTCTATTAATTTCTATATTGTACTCTCTTCGCTTTGTTCTGTTTTGTTTTAAAATATTTAACACACTTCATTGTGCTCGTGCACAGTTTGCGTTAAAGCCAACTGTATCTATCGCGCTACTTAGGAGAAGTTCCTTTTTTGTTGTTGTTGCTACGCCTCCAACCAAAGTACCGTTATAGCGATATTAACGATTATGAGCTGTGTTTACACACTTTATTAACAAATTAACGCATTGTAATGCAATTTTATGCTTCATTCCAAATGGGAAACCAAAATATAAAAATAAAAAATTAAATAAAGTGAAAAAAGGCAACTGAAGGTGGCACAGTGGTGTGACATGCAGAGAAGGCCGTGCATTCCATCGCTCAACCTAAGGAATTTGGCATTCTGCAATGACTGAATGTGGCTTATTTATTTATTTACCAAATATTACAATTATATGAATATATAAGCACTGGCTACTGAGGCCTTTGGCTTCTGGCTCAGCGGGAAATTGAACCCCTGACAACTGCGTAACAGGCGGGTATACTAACCACTTTACCATCGAGGGGCTTATGAATGAAAATCATTAGAAAAAGAGATGTGACATTCACTTCAGGGAAAACTTTCTCAAAAGATGCTACAGCAGAGTAAGATAGTAAACGAACAGAAGTTATAAGAATGAAGTTAATGGCTTTCTAGCGATCAGAGTTGCATTTACTCCGAGCAACTGAATAAAAAAGTTGTTTGCAACATTTTGTTACGACAAGATTTACTTTTTAAATGGCATGATTGAATCTTACGACCATGTAGTATAGCGAATACCGGTCTTTGTAATAGCACGAATGTGGTCTAAGGTGGGCAAGACCCCGCCTTCAAAAAAAAAAACAGTCAAGAGAAAAAAACTGCTGCCATATTCTTAAAAAGAAAAAGTTCTGAAAATGAGAAATAAGTTCACAGGTAAAATTCATGGCCCATAAAGAATGTGTTTGCCCACAGTGCAGCAATAGCAGTAGCAGCAGCTCATAATGAAAATAAAACTTCATTGAGCAAATTAATAAAACCTAAAGAAGAAAACAAATGATGGGCAAAATGTGGTACGAGCTTTTAAACTCAACCGGATGTATTTCTTCGGTATCACAAAGTTTTTGCCTGCATGCGCATATCTACTTACAGGTTCTTGTGTTTTATTGGAAATTTTTATTTAGTTATTTGTTTTTTTTTTTTTTTTGCATTTGTTTAAATCGATCGGATAATACACATGTTCATCCGTACATTTCCTTCTATGTTGTGTTGCGCTGCGTATTTATTTTTTCCTTTATTACTATTTATTTCATTTTTGGTTGAAAACGGCTGGCGATCTGAGTTGCAGGGGGGTTTTATATGCCTGGCTTCAGTTCTTACGGCCGTCTTATTATTATTTTATTGTTTGCATCTGAAAACTGTGCATGTGCCAATTGTACGCTGTGCGGTGCATACAATGCAACTGCAATACGCTGCAATTGTTTGTAATTACATTTTAATTAAACTTCAACGGTAATGGAAACATGTGCTCGTTCAAATTATAGCCAAGTTTTTATGCAATTTCTTTTTTCTTTTATTATATTTTTTCATTATTTTGCTTTCTTTTTATTTGAACTGTATTGATTAAATGTTCAATACTGATAATAATGGGATTAATCAAACAAACAAAACTTTATTTAGCCGCAGTACGAGTGCGTGTGTCTGTTCATGCGAGCCATGATAATTAAAGTGGAATACGTACAAATTTTTTTAAATAAGTTTTATGTCTAATTAAGTTTATTTTCAATTAAAAGTTAGAAATATATATTGAAGTCGAATAGTTGAATGGAGCGGTACTTTACAGCATACATTTCCAATGAACAAATAAATAATTAATTACACAAAGGAAATTCACTGAGAAACAACAATTTTCGGAATGGTTGTTGATGACAGATGCATCCGCGATATTCTTTTCTTGCAGCATTTAAATTAATTAAATATCTGAAAAACAATCTGAAAAACACGGTTGGCCGCATAAACGTGCACTCATTTGTATGGATCCCAGCATCTGTTTTCAAATATCGCTTGAATATTAACGGGAAATGTTGCGACAGATATTGAAAAATAAACAAAAAAAAAAAAAGCTTTTTCAATTGATTCTTAAGCTCAATTTCGATTAATTTCGATTTGAAACAGATGCTCAAAACTAAATTGCGGTTAACCCTTTATATACCATGGGCTTCATTGTTCCTTCTACGGGAATGGAAATGAAACGAGCCGGCATATGTAGGACTGTTTTATTGACATTGTCAGTGGGTGTGTTGGGTATGTGTTGGGTGTGTGTTGGGCGTGTGCAGGTACAATTTTTTTTTTTTTTTTGCAAATACAAATAATTTTTTCTATCTTTATGTATAATAGGTCCACCGAAATTTAATTATTACCCCACTGGCATGCATTATATGATTTAAAAAATGTGAAACACATCACTCCAGGATGTATCATATCCTTATGAAAAATATCAAACTTGAGAGTATTGTAGCTGTACAAAGAAAACACCTAAAAAAAATGTTTAAACTTGCGGTATCTCAAGGGTTAAGGAGCGATATTGTTTACAAAGAGAGACCGCTAATAGCGAAATCGTTAAGTAATTTATTGAATAACAATTTCGATAAATTTTCGTTATAATTAATTTAGTGATGCGATTATCATTATTATTATCGATTATTACAACATTATTACAACGATTATCAAAGTTGCTGAATCGCTCTACAGGTGACAACAAATGGCAACAAAAGAAGAAGAAAACAAGAACAGCTGATGCCTGCCGATAGCGAATATCGTTAAGTATTTTATTTTAGTGGCAGCTTCAGTGCGAACTGTGGCATCTCCTTCTTTTCTTTATCGAATTAAATTTTTTTTGTTTTAATATTTTCTGCACACATGAAACGTTTTACAAAAATTGTTTAAATCATTTTTTAATGAAATGAATGCCTGATTCATTGGCGAAACCAAACGCAAAACTGAATTTCTTATTGAACTGAATTTATATGTTTGGTTACGGTTCAGAATGCAATTTGCTACAAGCGGCATTTCAGAGCCGTTGCATTTAATTACTTGTTATGAAAAGACTTTTTCCAAAGTCAATGAAGTTAATTAATTAATTTAAAGGAACATTTTATTTTATATTAAATTGTTTTTCTTTTTTTTGTATAAATTGCAAAAACAGCAAATCTCGTAGAAATAACTAATTGCGTTTAGTTATGGAAGTTAAAAGACCGTAAGAGGTTTCTTGAGAAAAGACAACAAAGGTATTAAATTAACAGATTGCAGTCAGACCAAATACGACGTCTATTTGTTCAAATATTTTCTACAATGTATTGAAATCAAACAAAGGCAACAGCAATGGCAACAATAACGACGGCAATTGCTGCAACATTGTGGAAAATAAATTCAAGCGGCCTTGACGAATCTTTTACAAGCACTATCAACAACAACCGACAACAATCTAGTCAGTCATTTGCTCTTAAAGAAATTCAGATCCATTTCAAAGGCGCACTTCTTTTCAGTGGCATTACAAAATCTGGACACAAATTCAGATTCAGCCAAGGACTTAATACTGAATTCAAGCCAGATTTTAAGCTGCATGAAATGCGACTCCACAGCCAGTAGGAATTTAAATAAATTTTATAAACATAAAAATTAAAATTTTATACTGTAGTCGAAAAAGTCCTTTCGTATTTTGACAATAGATATAGTTGCAGTCGTATATCTTCAGTGCTACCAATCACATTGTATCATACCATACAGTGTTGAAAGATGAGATTTAACCAAAAAAAAATTAAATTCGGGAAAGTTGAAAAAAAGTTGCAGGTGTTCAAAAATGAGTGAAAATAATGAAGAAATTCGGTTTATCTTAAAATTTTTGTTTTAAAAAGAGGAAGAATACGGAGACGATGCTGTATCAGTTCGCATAGCACAACAATGGTTCGCCCCCTTCCATTCTGGAAATTTCAATGCGAAAGATGCATCTCGCTCTAGTCAACCTTTGAAAAAGTCGATGAAATTACGAAAAATATTGATCAGGACCATCACATAAGCAGCCATGACAAAGCTAAAGAACTTAACATTCATCATTAAACGGTTTTGGTCCCTTTAAAAAAGGCTGCCTACAAATAGATGCTCGATTTTTGGTTGCCACATGAATTGTCTGTGAAAAATTTAATGAACCGAATTAACATCTGCGATTCTTTGCTGAAACGAAATGAAATCGAACCATTTCTGAAGCGAATTGCAACAGGCGATGAAAATTGGATCAAGTACGACAATAATGTGCGAAAAAGATCGTGCTCCAAGCGTGGAAAGCTCAACAAATAGTCGCCTCCACTATGAGCTGCTCCAGTCTGGTCGAACGATTCCTTCTACATTTTATTGTCAACAACTGATGAGATTGAAGCAAACACAAGAAAAAAAATGCCTAGACCTGATTAACAGAAAGGCCTTCGTCCTCCACCACGACAACGCTAAACCGGGAGAGCTTGACTGGAAAGTTTTGTTGCATCCACCGTATGTCCCGGACCTTCCACAACCGGACTACCATTTGTTTCAATAATGAAGTAAAGTTGGCTTCAAAGAAAAGCCTGTGCAAATTACTTGCCGCAGTTATTCATCGAGAAACTAGAAAAGTTTTACACTGATGGAATAATGGCTCGGAGGAACAATCGCAAGAAGTGGTCGACCAAAATGGTACATATTTGGTTCATTAAAGTTCATTATAAATTTAAAAAAAAATAAGTTGAGGTTTTATTAAAAATACGAAAAAAAACTTTCTCGACTATCGTAAAAAACGTACTAAAAACCACCAAAAAGTACTAAAGCACAATATCTGCTTTTTGAATGTCTACTAAATTCAATCAAATTTTCTCAATCGTAGCAAAACGATTTCCTTTCATCGATGTCTTCAGTTTTGGGAAGAGAAAAAACTCAGCGGGGCCAACTGCGATGAATACGCGGGTTGAGGTGTTATTACTGACGCGCAAGCATCGATGTTTGAGCTGGTGCGTTACCAGAATGCGAAATCCATGATTCGTTTTTCCACAATTCTGTGCATTTCCGACTACTTGCTTCGCCTTAAACAACATATGCTCACATCCAATCACAAATATTTTATGGAGCTGGTAAGCAATATATTTATGTGTTCGTTGCAACTTTAACTCAGCTGATGGCAGCTGTCAAAATTGCTTTTTTACATGTCATGCCGCATTTTTCGAACTATAAAGTGCTATAAAACAAAAGTTTCACTGTGTGAACAGGAATGCCATTAGGATGGATATTGTGAAAACCTCCATAATCAATATAGAATTACTTCTAATTAATATTTTAAAACGAAAATCAACAAAATCCTTTTCTTCATTTTAGGAGGAATTGCGAGGGGTAAAGGATTGTGAAAAAGGCCTTGCAGAAAAGCACAGCTAATACATATTGCTAAATTGTTGATACAAACTGGATAATAAACTTTGTATACGCTGCATTCCCATTTTTTTTTTCTATTTTGATGATGATGATGACGATGATCATGAGGATGATAATGATGACGATGATCATGAGGATGATAATGATGACGATGATGATGATGACGATGATGATGAATGACTATATAAAGACTTAAAAACCATTTAATTTGACTTTCCATTGTTAATTAACACATCCAAGCACGGTAGTAAACGAATCTGACATTAATAAAAATTAAAGAAAAAACAAATATAAACAAATGAATGCAGTTCTATTCCCCTCACTGCAGTCTTACAAGAGTGTAATTAATGAAATTTCTGTCAAAAAAATCCCACAAAGCGATTCCAGAGACGCAAGTGAGTTCATTACATATTTTATAATATTTTTTCAAGCTAAAGCTGAAAATAATTAAAACCCACAATGTCTTGCTGGGCCCTTTAAACTTATGCCGTCCCAAAAAGAGCCCCTTCTTTAACCTTCACTTGACCAGTCGATGGAATTGATAAATATACATTAAGGAGCATTAAAACAAAACCAAAAAAAAAAAAAATAAACATTATTAAATACTAAAACATTCCAATTTTTATTATGCTCATTAAATTTATAATCTCTTGTTAAATATCAGCTAAAGAAACCTGTTGAACACAACATAACTTTTAATAAAATATTTATTAGAAAAAAATGTTTTTAATATTATTTTTTTCTAATATTTTTTCTACGACAAGTCAATTTGATATTTAAGATAAGCTTATGCAGCAACGGTACCTGAAACTAACAACTTAATTGCGATACAAAGAACAATAACAAAAATGTGTGAATATGTTGACGTAAGAGCTTACGTAATTACGTATTTAACTTAAGTTAAGAAACAACACTAAGTAATATATTTATTTTTTTAAAAATTTAGCACAATTAAATAAAAAAAATTTCACATAAATGACCGGAAAATTTCATCCTCACACTGTAGTATGAGAAGCACATAGTAGTCAGTTTTGTTAGCATAAATTTGCAATTGTTATAAAAATGGTGTAAAAACAACAAAGTACGACTTATTATATATCAATGGAAAGGCCTCAAAGTCTAGTTTTTAAAAATTTATAAATTTATTACATTCAATTAAAAAGGAAAAAATTCTAGAATGGAAACAAATTTTAAGAAATTTTATATTTCTAATTAAATCGCTAACTTTGCCAGCGAATTGATTGTATTCCCAATTGATATATGAAAAACTAAAAAGAAAAAATGTAATTAAAAAGATTTTGCATCTTGAATTAAAAGTCATTTAATGTATGCAATAGTTATTATAATTACGTCAACATTTTTCTCTATTAAATAAAGACGTAATTGCGTTTCCTTAAATGTTGGAGAAACACCATCAATTTTTTAATATGATTTTCTTTCCACAAAAACGAACAACCTGTTAAGAAAGTGATGACAGGATAATTGTGTCTGTGTCATGCTTTCTTACCACTCCTCTCCTGTGGGAAAAAATATTATATATAATTTCTATCATAATTGTTCAGTGATTATCTCCCAACACTGGATTCTATCTTTTTACGCCCGAAGAGTTAATTTTGTATATTAAATTTGAAATTTCTTTATTTATTTCTTTATAAATTTATTTCTTCTAATTTCACCCGATTTAAGCGGTTTCCATTGCCTACATACACCAAATCGCCTACTTGTGATAATGTCGGCTTTTCAATCTGTTCAATTTGAAATAATAAATTGGAGTTAGTTGGAGTTGGCCTTAAAGGGCAGTTTTTTACAGAGTAATACAATTTAGATCACTACAATCGCCTTTTGAGGAACACAATTTTTTTTTTTTCTATAAGTCGATTAATTATTTTAGCTATGGCACGTTACTACGATATTAGCCAAAATAAGTTGGCAGAACTACGGCAACCTATGCAGATGTTACTGTATTTCTACCTGTATTTATTCGAAATTCCACATATCTAAAATGTCAAGATCACTAGTCTTCATTTCTGACTTATAAAATGGAATATTAAAAAAGATTAATTTTACAACAAGAAGAGTAAATGGTTCCAGAATAATAAATCCCAGAAGTGATACGAAAACTATCTTATTCTCTATATGTAGAGCGAAAGCACTGTAAGTGAAACAAATGTTCAGGTTACTTGGAACAAACTCTCAACTTCCTTTGGAAAACAAAGTTATTTTACGAAAGAGTATTAAGTACGTGTCAAGCTTTATGGATCGACCTCATAGAATTGTGGGCAGTTGCCAGTAACGCAAATATAGAAATGTTACAAACTTTTAATGCGGTTTTGTATAACAAATAAATCTTTACATAACGACCTTAAAACATCATTCATAGAGTCGGTAGTACGGAAATAGAGCTTTAAATAGTTAGAAAGGCTACTTGGTTTTACTGGTGAAATTAGAAGGCTTAAAAGAAATCATATCTTAAATCTCAATATCCAATAAACTTATACAAACATAAATAAAAAAGTATTAAATAAATATTTAAGATAATTTTTTATATATCTGTCATACAATAATACACTACATTATCCTTATAGATGATCTTTACACAGATATATAATTTATATTATTGTTTTCAAAGCTCATTAAAAGAAAATGTGATATTATACAAGTGATAAAAATTAATTATAATTATTATAAAATAGATTGTAAAATAGAAATAATATTAAAAATATATTTATTGTAAATTAAGACATACATCAATACCAATACAAAATGGACTGAGATCCTTCGATTGTATGAAATCGTTTTATTTTAAAAATAAATTTTACCGTGTTTGAATTAAAAATGAAATATATTGAGTAGTCGTTCTTGAAAACATATTCTACTCGAGTCAAATATTAAATTACGTAAGCCCTTACGTCAAAACAGGTTTATCTTCACTCACATCAATAAATGAAACAAACAATAAATGAAACAAATTAATGTGAGCTTTAGATGCATGAAGATCAATCTATTGTTTAAATATCAAACGATCAGCTTTTAATTGCTGCTTTTGAAATTCAAGTTTAAAAACTTTTTCGTTTAATTATTATTGTCTATGAAAAGGAAAAGGTAGGAAAACTTGATTTGATTTAAGGCGAAGGCCTAAGAATAACTAAATTTTTGACTAAATCATAGAAAAGAAAAAGGCAGTCCCAAAACATTTGGAGAGAGTCAAATTGTTTGTTTGAATTGTATGTTTGCGTTGATTAAAACATTAAACTTATTTCCAAATTGTTTATAAATGTTGGTGAAGGAAAATTAAAGAAAAGAAATTGAGATAAAATGCTTAGAAAGCATCAGATATATTTGAATGAGTTTGCATTAGTGTAGCCTTGGAAATGTGTTGGAAACCACCGCCGTTTATACTAAAGATCTGGTATAATGGTGGAGTAGAGTTAAACAGATAATGTGAATTAGTTTTTATTGCTTAGCAATAAAATTTTATTGGTAACTGGAGAACTAATCGAGAGCGTGTTTTTATTTTTATTATTTAGCAATAAAAAGAACGCATGGCTTTTGGAAAGTTAAAGCTAACAATCGATTCCAATGCAATTTAAACAAAAACGCCATATAGATAAATTGATAATAGAACTGGTCGATGGAGAGTTTTAAGAAGCGAAAAATTTAATGTGTCAACATTTTCCAAGTTTTCGAGATATCTAAAGGCATGTCTGCAACTGCATATGCCTTGCTAAGCCCGTTACTAGCAAGTAGGCATGTAGAGAAATTTTATAGAATATATTTGTCTGCCAAGTAAAAAAGAAGGGGTGGGTCACTAAACAGCGAAAGGTTTGCAAGCAGCCACTTATTTCGCCAAATCTTTATACGGACCGTGTGAAGAATTTTTTGGCATGGCCAGATTCCACCATTCTTTGGCCTTAATTTATAAATCGAAATAATTTAGTTTACCAACGAATTTCAGTATTGGGTCTATTGCAATGATGTAACTTCGGTTGGCCAACATGAGAGTTCTCTGCATGAACAAATTTTCAGCAGAAACATGACCGGCCACTATTTTCCATACTCTATAAGATTTTTAAATTTTTCCTTTGATGAACTTGAATAATATCAAAACGAAAACAAGCTCAACAAAAAGTGGCCATTGAAAGTTTTGTCACATATTTATTGATTTAAAATGCATTTAAAAAACTCTTTAAGAATGGTACCGAATCGCATGAAACGTCAGCAACAAATGGAAACAAAACTTATCGATTTATTATTAAAATGCAACAAGACGCACGGTAGCGACCATTGTAAGAGCGTGACAAGCGTGAATTACAAAATAAAATTAATGACAATTACACATGGAATAGAAGTTGCATAGAATTCTTTAACCTGAAACAATGGCATTTCTTTAAATTTTAACTAGTTTCAATCTTTTGTTTAAGACTTAAAAACAAAATCTACATTAAACATGCAGAAACACACAACAATGTTGCATTTAAATTTTTGTTATGAATTCAGAAAAAAAAATCTAAAAAAATCTAAAAAAATCTTGTCACACAAATCAGAGACACTTTTTTTCTAAGCGACACTTTTTTTCTAAATCTAGAAACTTAACAATTGTCACTTCACTGTATAGTTTGCTGTATATAAATGGCCTTTTGCAGGCAAATTGTAATTAATATCTTGTACGAATAAATAATTAATTTGTTTTAAGCTTTTTAGTATTTGTTAACAAAAGATATTTAGTAACTTGTATTAAAAGCTCCATATAAGGCAGCCAATACAAGATCACTTAGTAACAGGCAAATAAAACACGGTCATGCACATAAAAAAAAAACGACGGTGGATTTATTTATTATGTTATTTAAAAATAATTGGTATTCATTTTCTTAAACCGTGACAAATTGAAATAAGACAAAAAATAAAAATAAACGGAGAGGTAAAAGAAAAACAACAAAAAGTACAGCAAAAGGAAAAGCAACGAAATATAACGGTCATAGAGGTTTGATTTCTATCTTAAAGATATTTTCTTAAACATTTTTTTCTATTCATTAAGTCTGTATGGTTGTGAGTGTTTGCAAGCTTTTTGTTTTTAAAATTACAAGCATGCATCTGTACTTAAAGCTGCTTATGAACACAAACTTTTTGGCATTCGGTATGCATGTGACGGACTTGCAGTGATCAAAAGATCACTAGTAAAAGACAACACTGCATTCCGTGGGGAAAGATCTCCAAAAGAACAATATCATTAAACATACATGCAATGCTTTGGGCTTAAAAAACCTGCAAAGGCAATATTTTTAAATGCAACATTTTAGACGATGATAAAAAAACATTCTTAACAGAATAGAAATAATAGATCGGTGCAATGCAAGACAGCTGCCTCTGAAATCAGGAGTTATATTTTTTTAATTGTTTAATTAAAAATTTAGTTTAAATTTTTCTACACCATTTAAATGGCACCTCAATTGTTGAAGGAACCTCACTCAAAAGAGCTTAACAGGAGGTCCTATTGAAATCTGCTAGTTGTTTACTGCCTACTTGTAGACTCCCTCTTCAACTTTATTACAAGCATACATATTTGTTGCTACGATATCGGGTTACAGCAACCTTAATTCTTATTGATTGCGCGGATACTCTTCATGTATCACTGACCCCATTTTATTTCAATGTAATATAAAAATGTATGTAAAAAAATTTAATTTCACATTTGAAATTTCTATACAGAATTTCCCGTTTTACAAGCTGTTAGAACTCTGCCAATCTCTGTTTCTTTGCAATTCTTGCGATTCCATCGCCTGAAGTTGCCTTATTCACATTTTATATAAATATGTATGTATGTATGTATGTATGTATTTACATATGTCAGCACATAAAATTTGAAACACCCCAATATCAGATAGGTAACATGAATGCAATTTCAGAAGAGAAGACAGACAGAAACCATCATGGCAAAAAAAATTCCACTAAAATATTTTATGAAAATCCTTTAAAGCAAGCCAAGGATATCACATCTGAAGTTGCATATTTTTTATCTTTAAAGCAAATGAACACAAGTATTAATTATAGTGTTCCTTTAAAATAATTTCGTTTTACGCAAGGCGAATTCATGAGTTGACTTTTTCCCAGCAAATGATGACCATACGTATTTATGTGTAGGGCCCCGCTTGAGAAAAACGTTTGTCAGCAGAGCTGATCTCACACAACCAAGCCATGTACTTTTGACAGAGTTGCAGTCGGAGCCATCTAATTAATCTTAACTTTACACATGTATATACATATTCATATGTATGCTTATTCTTTGAATGGCGTTAAGTACATAAGTATGTATGTATTCATATGTGCATTCAAGAGTGTGTACATATATTCAAACTTAAATACATATGAATGTAAATTGGTATAAAAAAGAGAAAAAACTATATACAAAACTATATTGTACTATGTATCTATACATAGTACATATTCATATTCGTACATATTCATACATATTCAGTTCATACATTGAAATCAATAAAAAAAAATGATTGCAAAAAAATACGATTTAGGGTCTTTCTACTTGAGGCTAAAGATATGTATATGTGTACGTGCATACATGCATATGTATACATAGTATATGAATCATTCAAGCAATCTTCAATTTCATTATCGAAAATAGGAACTCGGCCTAAATTTTGCATTACTCATTACATTAAAATTTTATTTTAAATCCAGAGGATTTACATTTCATTTAGGGATATGTAAGTTAATAGCACATACATATATGCATATACATTATAGTAAATCCTGCAAGTTACAACTTTTATGTTTTTTATTTATTTATTATGGGCATGACAGTATATATTACACCAAGAGGCATTCATTATCCGACGATAAATCATATACATATGTACATATAATAAATATGCGTATATAATATACATATGTTTGTACTTATGTATAATAAAACTCTTTTTCTAACAAGTTCCAACTAACTCACCTCTTACATTCAGTCATTCAGTCATTCCACCACAAATAATTTTTTTTATTGAAGGCCCTTACCAAAAACAGTTTTATTATTGACATTTTACACAATCGCCTCCAACAAACATACCAATTGTATGTTTTTATGCGTATACATTTACACAAACACATGCGATATATGCTCTTGAAATAAAAACAAATATTTTAGTACTCATAATTTCTCTTCTTTTTTTGCTTCTTTACTTTCAAACTCTCGTTTTAAGAAGGCAAGCAACAACAACTGGTGTGATGCATACCAAAATAGACACTCATTACTTTGCAAAATCAAAAACAACAACTACAACTAACGACAGCATCAACAACAAGAAGAACAAAAAGAAAAATGGAGGAATTTTCTTTACATTTTTATTTTATTAATACATTTAAGAAAAACCAACACTTTAATACTTTTTGTTGTATTTGTAGAAAACTTCTTTTACTTAATTAAATTCATTTAATAAAAAGTTAATTTATTTATATTCTGAACTTTTTAATCACTTTCGCAAAAAATTTATACGCAAATACAAAGAGTTACCACAACCGATTTGAGCGACTGCACCGAGAGAACTACAAATGTTTGGTCAATTAGAGCGGAGTTACCATTTCCCTCCAATACATTTTTAAGAGAAGGGATTATTCCATTACTTGATATTGAAGTAAGCAAAGAATTGTGATTTTTGAATAAACCGAACAGCCACATTTTCGAAAAGAAATAGGTGACACAAGGCGAATTCATTCCAATTAATTAAAATTAGCTGGCAATAAATTTAAGAATAATAGTGAAAAAAATAAGTAAAAAATTTATTTTAATGCAATTGTTGTGTATTGATTTTATTGTTGTGGTTTTTTATTTTCTTTGCTTTAGTTATTTGATGTAAGATCTGTGTAAAATGCCTTATTTATGATAATAAAGTTTGAAAAAACTTCATTTTTTTTTTTTTTTGAAATAAATTCGCACTGACATTATTTATGTATGTATGTATGCATATGTGAATACATTCCCATGCATACATGGAATGAAATAAGGAAATTTTAAAATTCGTTGAAACACTTATTGCAAATTTTTAATTACAATATCTAACATAATTGGCTTATTTATAGTTTACTGCAGAAAGAGAAAATAAGTTGGTTCATAGTTTGAGAATTTTTATAACACATTTAGTACTTAGTTAAACTGCACTAAATACGGAAAAATTAATATTAAGCAGAATATTAAAAATGCATTGAAATTGACTTTTGCATGGTATCGACTGTGTACGACTGCATAAGTTCATCATTACGATATCTGTTTAACGTAACTTCAGTACGTACCATTTACTTTCAGAAGCATAAGCACAATAAAAAGAAATATTGTCTGTTCTTTTAATTTAACCGTCACAACAGCTGACTCATAATGAAAGAGGTGACAGAAAGTGGGCGGAAATTTTATAACGGACAAATTATAATAGATGATTGTACTGAAAGAAAAAAAAAAGGAATAATTTTATTAGCTCACTTTTTGGGAAGCAATTTGCTCATCAATTCCTTAAAGGCCATGTTTCACTATCCTACAAAGTCGCAGGAGTCATTCACAAGATAATCTGAAAATACTTGTGTAATTTTTTTTACTTGGCGGTATCGGCCTTAATGCGTTAAAAAATGTTTTTTTTTTTTTTGGTGTACGAAGAATAAAAAGTAAATTGGTGTCACACTGTCTAAGAAATATGATAGCACTGGTGCTTAGTGCGTTAACAGCACTATTAACTTTATCGTGTTTTTTTTTTTTGTTTTACAAGGTATAAAAGAATTAAATCTCTTTGTCCGACTATCAGACAAATACGTTAAAATATGTTTGTTTGCCTTAACTCATTTCAATGAATTGACGTCCACGGCTGTGTAGTGGCCCCTTTTGAACTTTTGGTTTAAAAAGCAAATTACAAGACGACTAAAACTAAAAAAATTATGCCAAAACTGCTGACTGCTAAAATATTCCATACTTTTTAGAATAAATCAAAGAGATTAGAAAATTATAAGATGCATAAATTCATGTTCTTCCATTTGAACAACTTTTATTCTAAAATTCAAAAATTCAAACAAGTTGTACTAAATTTTAAGATTGTGGGCCAGAGGAAAATTATTTTCACATTTTTGCCTTAATATGACAAGTGTGGAAAATAAATGCGAATTATATTTAAGTCTCGACCACAAACAACATTTTTTCTTAAGACACGTATATTTTATCATATATTTTCTTTCCTTTCAATAAATTGATACGTAATAAAATTTAATACTTTATTAAATAGTTTGTTTTCTTTTTTTTTAAATTAAAAGCCCACTGACAGACAGACATAATTGTCACACAACTGGATACTGGTACACTGTGTAGCTGTTTCCATCAGCAAACCAGTAGGTTTCATTCCGGCTGACTGCAGTAAATTAGAAACTAGAAAATCTCTGTGCAATTCTTTTTAATAAAAGATATACGAACGCAGGTTTATCTTTACATTTTTTTTAAGATAAAGATTTACGCTCATGTTGAAACAAAAAAAAATCAGGCCGCTTTTATGTCCTGCAATTTTTTTTCAGAACAAAGTCACGGTGACAAAAGAAAAATTTCAAATTTCTGAATATCTGAACATTTTTGAAAACTTCTGAAAAATTTCTGGATTTCAGCAATATTTATTTCGCAGAAGAATATTTTAGTAATCCAGTAAAAATTCCAGTATTCCACTTAACTTCTGAGAATATTTAACTCCTGAGAGTAAGACTTTTTCGAAAAGATTTATTTATGTTCGGCCACCTCAAAGTAATAAAAGTCATGTCATATAGAATCTCTATTCAGCAATTTTTTTTCATCTGATTTTTACATTTCGTTGGAAAATATAGAAATAATTCCGCCTATTAAAACACAAAGAGCTGACTAATCATTTAAGTAAGCATCTGTCAAATGTCAAAACTTGACTTTAGAGTTCTCTGTTAAGCTGATAAAAATTATTGTATTTTAACTTAGTTTGCAGTTAGAAAAGTTGAAGTATGACGGATTTTATGGGACTCGGCCTTTACTCTGCCTCGCTCACTCACTCTCGGTCTCTCTAGCTCTCTCTCTAAGTAGAGAGTATAATACTTGCACAAGAGAGAAAACTGACTAATAAGCATCTCTCTCGCTTATCGACTCTTCTCTATTCTAATGGAAAACCCTTTTTTCGATCCACAATTTACAATTTGCATTAAAAATGTTAGCAGAGGCATTTCAGTTTTATAATAAAAATTTGCTATCGCAAAAAATCGTTTTTGGTGTGACAGTTGAAATTTCGTTTAAAAAAAAATTTCTCGCCAAAAATTTTAATTTAATACTTCTCGTATACTTAATCTCAGCTAGAAAATGTTGTGTTTTACCAGTTAAACATTTTTAAGTATTCGACGAGGAACGATATGCGGCCATGCGGAAATTTTATGGTGAACACATCTGAGCATTTACAGGCTCAGCAACATTATTTAAACGCAGAAATCTGAGTATTGCTCAAAATCATCACCTAAGGGGGGTGCAATTAGGTCCCCATTTATAATAAAAAAAAAGGGGTCTTCGCTTAAGCTAGAACTCTGCCTAGATTTTTTCTCCTCAGTCACATCCAAATCTGTGAACCAAAATTCTCTATGAAGGGAGACATTTCCTGTAGACAATAGTCCCGCATTAGCCGAACGTTTACAGTGAGTATTCATACAGGCACAATATTTGTCCCCTGTTTTATTTATAAACACAAAAAAGAAAAAAGTGAGAAGTTGCTAAATTTACGTCTGACAAACTTAAGATGCGCTTTGCATACATTTTGTCGAATGCGGAAATCTATAGTCTTGCGTGATATTTAATTTGCCTGGCCAGCAGGCCTACGCTTAGAAAAACTTATGAAAATGATGGTAAATGAGATGCATTCTTAATATTTTGCGCAAATCACTTTGAAGGTCTGATTGTCTGTCCATTTGGCTTTTCTTCGCCACTATCTCTGTGTATCGGCTCGTACATCTATCTGCATACAAGCATGTCCGTCTGTCCTCTGCGCATCCAAAGAAATAGTATGTATTCTGTTTCAGCTGTTTGTAAATGCTGTCGACACAAAGCAACAGTCATGGCAGCAATACGAGTGCATTCGCAGTACGTATGAGGAACAGCGGCCTGCTCGTTAAGTTACAAGAAGTATCTACGAGTTATTTATGCACACACAAACACACACACACACGCACACACACGTGCACATATGCCCGTTTGTATGTATGGACGGCTTTAATATTATTATTATTATCATATACTTGTGATCATGACAATTTCTTTGCCAATTTTATTAATCTTGAAATTACAATTTACAATCAACATTTCAACTGTCACAACCTTAAGAGCCCGAGTATTGAAATTTAATATTTATGCCTGCATTTGTGTACAGATCTCGCCATTCTGTGTGCATTTTCTTACAAAAGTCTAATTTTATTTAGTGGATATTTTGTTTCAATGCAACAGGTTTCTTTTGCTTCCTTCGATTTTATTTTAAATTATTTTTATATTTTTATTTGTCGATTTTCTGCAGATACTTGTTATTGAGATACTATTTGTTCGTTTGTTTGTTTGTTCGCTTGTTTGTTTGTTTCTTCGTACGCTCCGGCCTTTGGAGATCTTGTTTTGATCCTCTTTTTTTTGTTTGTTTCTTGTTCTTCTTCTAAAAAATAATTGCAACAAACAAATTTTGCATTTTAAAAGATTTCGCTGATTAAGAAATAGTTTATTTATATTAATAAACTTGGGAAATTATTGTTTGTTGTCTGTCTCTCTTTCTCTCTCTCTTTCTCTCTCTCTGTCTCTCACTCTCTCTATGCCTGTTGTTGAGGGGAGCAGCCAAACTAAAATAATAATAATTTATAAGCGATGATATTATCATAAATATCGCTATTTTGATAATAAGCATTGCATTTTAATTAAATAGCAAACGAAATTATTTGGTTATAAATAAATAAGTTTAAGCTTTTCATACTGTTCTTACTATCGGTTTAAGCTTGCACGATTGAGGACTTGAGTAAGTGATGGCCATAGAGAGGAAAAATTTACATCGCCACATACCCATACACACACACACACACGTAATCGCACAGAGCTATAATAATAAATAATCAATAGAATGGTTCTAGAGGGAGATCTAGAACCGTGCCGGCCATCAAGTCATATGAAATAGTAGTGACGCTAATGAGATTTATCCCTTTTATGGCAGGTACCAACAGCGGAGCACAAAAGCTGCAGCACAAAATGCAGATATTAAATCGGTTTGTTTTGATTTGACTGACTTGCTAAAGTTTGCAAGTTTTTAACACAACCGGTGTTTTTTGATTGAGCAAGTTCTTCAACTACCAATGCCGAAAGTGCGTGGGTTCGAGGTCTGACTCAGGCGTTCCCAAAAAAAAAACCATAAATTTTACTCATGTAAAATCATCTGAGGATTTATAGGGGCTTCTCTGTTGCTTCAAACATTGTTTTCAATCAATTGCTTTACGATTTGAAAATTAATGAGAAATGAATGAGAATTATAAGGATATTTCTAACACATAATTAAAAGCACAACTCTATTGCCTTTCGCATTCAGCAGTACTATACATTTTAGTATATGTGGAAGTACTAAGCCTAAAGTAGCTCTCAAGTCGTCGCATGAGGCACCTCCTTGCCTGCAGCATTAATTGTATAATTTAAGAATACCCCAAAAAGGAGAAGTACTTCATCAATGAAATGCATGTCAGCGAAGCCAAATGTTCGTAACATAGAAATTCAATTGCCTAGTATTTTCATTTATTTTTTATATTTAATTCCTCACAAAACTTTTAATTTTACATTAATTTTAAGACAAATTCCTTAATGGCAGCAAATAAATAAATTATTTTAATTTTTTAGCCATTTTTTAATATGCAAACGTACACACATGCGAATCGAACCGAACATGCATGTGCGAACATTTGCAATTTATTTTGGGAAAGAATTGCAAGCAATTTGCAGCAGATTCTGGTTTTTGCTCCAGCAAATTTGTCAAATACTGACAAGCATTAGTGATTCCCAATTGAATGAATAGTTTTTCGTAGTCCTGGCATGCCAAGGAGTGAGATAAAGTATAGTTAATGGAGTCTGGCGAAATCCCTATTATGTACGAAGCCATGTGAGGAGGAAATAAATCCAAAAATTAAACCGCAAAATAACGCAAGAAATTCAAAGTTTGCAATGATTTGTATTTGCATTTGGTAGCCAATGTTGCTGACATGCTCGTACAACGATGCTGCTTGTTCTGGTAGTTGTGTGAGTGCAGTTGCCTGAAGCAGCAGCTGGCACTGGTTGAGGGGTATGTTGCAGATAATGATGTTGTCGTTGGTATTATTATTGCATTTACGTTTCTGTTACTAGTGGACGAAAATGTTCTAAGGAATCGTTTATAAAGGGCAGACACATGTATGCGCACCCACACAACGGCGCTTTTTTTCAGGGCCACTTAACCAATCAGCGCTGGAATGATTCTTGTATGTACTGATAGTTGCTGGAGGGCACAATGTGATGTAAAGCAATTTTTAAGTTCCCCCATTAACAGTCGTTTGCCTGTCGAAAAGAAATGCACTACTACTAAAAGCGTTCAATTTAGATACATGCACATTTTCCCCTTGTTCCCGCAATAGTTTTGGTGGCAGATAATAAGCCAAAGTCCGCTGCTTAAATGTCAAAGTCCGCTGCTTGGCAATTTTAATAAAACCAAATTAAAAATTCTTTCAACAAAAATAGATAGTCATTATTCGAAGCGATTAATCGAATAATTAGAGATAGTAACTCGTAGCGGAAAGAAAGAGGAGCAATGCCACCACTTCCTCTATTCCCTAGAGTAAAGACTTTCCAAAGTAAATTTTTTATTGTCTAAAAGGGGTCTGGCCTCAAAACAAAAACAGCGGTTTAGAAAAAGATACAATAATATGGAAAGTACATGAAACTGCATAGCCATCTCTGTCGTTCTTAATTCTCTTTCCTCTACAGTCGAGGATTGAAAAGAGAGAAATTGCAGGTATAATCAGGGACGAAGACTTTTTGACATTTTAACCTTGTCGTCTTTGTCGTCTTTTTTTTACGAGTAACTCTCTTCGTGAAGTGGGTTTAATTCTTATATTTTGTCTGGACACAGTGGTTTTGGATGCCATCCTGCCAATAATTAATATTTGTGTTTTAATGAAATTCATTAGAGAATTTTTTTTTTTGATTTGTATGTCCTTCAGCAAAAGGATATTTCCTTCTTCATCGAATACTAACCAATATGCTGAGCAAATATTTGGAACCCTGTAATTAAAAGCTTCAGCGCGGCCAGTTTATATAATTAATATATATATATATTTAATATGGCAACTTTAACTCTCCGGCCATTTAGTTCAAAATGCGCGAATCGTACTAAGGAAAACTCTGTTTAAGGAAACTTTTTTTCAATTGAGTGAATCCAACGAAAAAGTAATTTTTTTAGTTGAAGGATTGCAGCAGTTGCCAAAGAACTTTTTAGCTTTTTCTAAAGCTTCGTTATCGCGTTTTTAATTTGTTTTTTTTTTTATTTATTTATTTATTTATTTATGAAAATTTCCATCACAATTTAAAATGTTTGCTGTTTTTTCGAAACGACTCTTGCCTATTTTAATTATGTGTTCTTTACATATGGAAAGTAACTGCCCTGCCTGGTGGAATAAAAAAAAAGCATCGAGACCTGCAGAATAGAGACAACGTTTCTATATAAAAATAAATGTTAAAAGACTGAACGACTTTAGTGGACATAAGCGAATTTATGGTTTCCCTATTACATCTTTGACATGTATTGCGAATTATTTTTAGATTTATTGATTGCGAGCTGCTTGGCGCAAACAACACTCACTGGTAGCCGCCGTTGCTGCTGGTCATTCTGATTCTACTTCTGGTACACTGATACTGATATTGATGGTGATGGTGGTGCCTTGAAAAGAGTTTCGTAGTTTGTTCTGTTCATTTAAGTCAACTGGCAATTTTATCTAAACATTTTTTTAATTTTTTTTTTCCTCTGTTTGCTTCGTCTGTTTGTTTGCTTGCTTGTGTTGGTTTCTGCATGAAAGTGTTTGCTGGCTGTTTCAACAGCTTTCAAGCTGAAATGCATGTGTGCGAATTTGAGCGTGTGTGTCTCTCTAAATTCTTATGCACGAGTATGCGAATGCATGTTGTTTAAACGGGTATAAGTTTAACTATTTTGCTACTGCATCTGTGTATTAATTTGACTAGCCTTTGGCCATAACTATTCTTAGCCATGTTCCCCTTTATTTGCAGTTAGTCAGTTATTTCGCTGTTGTTGCTCGCCGCTGCAGGTATTTTTAAAGCATTTCATTTCATTACCTGGCAAAGGCCCTCTATGAATAGTAAGAACCTTAACGATCATTGTACTTAAAATAAAAATGTACAGTATTTTTTATTTATAATTTTTTATTATTATTTTTTTTTTGTGTTTTTTTTTTTTTTTTTTTGTTTAAGAACAGGAAGGAGTAACAGCAGGAGCTGTTACGGCTTCTGCCTGCCAACCATTCATTTTGTTGGCCAGCGGAGATGTAATGAATATGTGTACGTATGCAAGAGCTGCAGAATTCTTTAAGTCAACAGGCCGCTCACTAACTTGGCATTCAGTCAATGTCCGCTAAATTCATCCAATCGTTTTCTTAGCTATTTTAACTAAAAAGCGAATATTATGGAAAACGCACAGGAGTTGGCCAATATTGAATAAACCATATAGAGTTTGATTGTAAAAATTTTTCTATGCCTCTTCTGAATGTATTCTGAATAAGTAATTTCGTTTATATCAAATATGAAATATTTAACTTATAACTTATAACGAATTATGAATAGCGAGACTTAACGACAATTACATTCGTTAGCTGTAACGAAGTGCTGATGCAGTAACTTTTTATTATCAATATAGTTAAATTTTCCATCATATGGCATCACTGTCACAGGGAAAAACAAAGAAACAAAACGTTATTCGAAAAATCCAGCTACGGAGACCAGTTTTGAAAAATGTAAAAAATAAATGATTTAAGCTGATTTAAAATCATATATTATTTAATTCAAATAAATTATATAAACAGTTGATATCAAGAAAAATATTTAATCAGGATATATATTTTGAATATAAAATCGTGAAATCTTGTTTCGCTGCCTAAGTAATTGCCTACTAGATCGTTAAAAAAGAAAAACAATAAACTTCTTGTCGTTAAAAATAACAACGCAGAAATTGTTATCGGTTGGTTGTCGATAAAAAAAAGAGATCAACAACAGCTGAAGCGAATGTCGTATAGCAAATTTCAGCGAGACGATTGTTGTGATAGAAATTACTGAATCTCGTTACAGCTGTTTATTATGACGTTGCAATACAAAATAATTAAGTAGGCAGAAATTGCACATGACGACATTAGAAGTCATGTGATCAGATGCCTGTCCCAACAAATTTGGCCACCTCCTTTCGTTCGATTGTATAATATTTTAAATTAAAAGATATGAAAAGCAACGTGAAACAAAACCGCAACAAAAATTAAAATAACTCTGCAAAATTATCTCTGGTCGCCATATAAATAATTTACACGATCTTAAAGAATTTAAATACTTTTTACGAAAGAGGCAAAATGAAGAAAATTATTTCAGAACATTTTGTATAGCAGCAATAGCAATTTAATTTTAATATGGTCACAGCCATAAAAATGCCAACATGCAGATGAAATAAACTTTTCAAAAAGATATTAATTTTTTTTTATACACCAATAAAATTGAAGAGGCCATTGAATATCAATTGACAAAAGTAGCCGAAAGAATAAAAAAATATTATTTTTTAAAAACTGCCAATATTAGGCAAGAATATGAATTAATATTTTTTGTATAATAAATTTAATTTTTTTGTTAGAAAAGAAAAGAGAAACCAAAAAAATTTGCTTATTTATATTTTTATTGCAAATCGGCATAAAAGGAAATTTACGAAATTTAGCGAAAACGATTCACAAATAAATTCGCAAAATTAAAATTCTATAAAAAATTAAGATAAATAAATTAAATGAGACTAAAATAAATTATTGCAAGAAATCAAATAAAAGTTTTGTTAAAATCGATAACAGAAATAGTTAAACAACTTTTATTTCAAGTTTATTTTAAAATCGTAAAAAAGTAAATGAGAATTACGGTCTTTAAAGAATTTCTTTTTATATTCTCTCGCCTTCAACCGTTTACTTATTCATATTATTCGTCACAAAGTGCAAATATCGGGGCTTCATCTAGTGGTCCAGAGTTTGGAAGTTAATTATATTTCCATTTAACTCTGAAGTCTATGGGTCAGCAATAACATTCCACCTTTAACAACTTTGAATGGTTTCTCTCAAACGCAACAAAATTAATAGCGGTTGTATCCAGAAAAAAAAAATTAAGTCTTTATTAGTCCATTAAAACTTAATATGAGAAAATCTTGCCAGTCAGCCCTTAAAAAAAATCTTAGTAAAAGACATGCGTACAGAAATCTAAAGGTGTCATGCAATTTAATGAAATATTTTATTTGCTCCATGAACTAGTTTCATACACTGAATGAAACAATTCCATGCCATTGATGAAAAAGTTACCTTGAAGTAATGAAATAGTTACATTCCAATTTTTTATTTGCTATTTGTTTCCCTTATATTGTTCACATTATGCACAACTAGTCAAGCAAATTTAATTCATAAATGCAATGAAATATTTTTCATCCATACAATGTTTTTTTACATACTTCCAATGAATTTTTTTTTTTTGGCTTCTCTTTTTCAGAAAATCTATAAATATTAATTTAAATTATCGCCCATGGGAAATATACAAATTTGGTAGTTGAAAACCAAAAGCACAATAGCCATGAGAAGAATCTTTACTTATGTAATACATTGTTGCGGAATCAGGAAAGTGGTATATATAGAGGGCATATGGAGAATAGGAACTTGTGGCCGTTCCACTTGAATTTTTCAATATTAAATGTGGCGGAAAGACTGGCCGAAGTTATTCCATTTTTCCTCCATGTCGAGGTCAGTATTAGTCTATCATAACTTGATTCAGACTGACAAGCGACAGCACCGCTTACCAGTAAGAGTTTTTTGCGCCAAATAACGGATTCTTTTTGCATACGTAGCTCTATGCAGTGGTGGTGCTTTAAGCGTAAACCGTAATGCTTGCGGATTTGCATAACAAGTACTCGTATTTCATTGTAGTAACGATAAAACCACATGACAACACATTGTGACGACGCTCAAGCGACAAGTAAATCATCTCGCCCTACATGGCAGTTGTATTCTATATGTCAGTTTACTTGTCATGTCTTTCCACTGGAGCACATTTTCAAACAAATAGAAGCATTAAGGCAATTAACAAAATTGCCAAATTTGACAATCACATCAATAACACTGAAGCGTTGGCTGAAGTACCAGGTTACCCTCAAGCAGCGCCCCAAATTACATTAATTACTTTCATTTCCCCCGGCTCCAATACAAACAAATACATTTTATAATTATTTAAAAGTTAAATTGATATTTAAATTTCACTATAATAAGAGTACTTTAATTGCACAATGGGCACTGCAATATTTCGCTGGCGAATGTGCAGTAAACAAAAATGAAGGAAAAGAAAAATAATATAAATTTATTAAAACATTTAATGTCTTGTAGGTTTGATAATCTAGTCGCCTTAAATAAAAAGTCTCATCCAGCAGGTGAAACGATTCATTTGTTTATTGTGCTTGTAACATATTTTGCGGCAGGGCGCTAAACTCCTAAAACCGCTTTAAGCCCTCTTTTGCCTTTTGTTTGACTTTCAACTATTTCACAGGGACGCTGTGCATTTCTGTATGCACCGGGTTTCACTTTAATATGCTTGTTGTATTAAAAGATCTTGATACCATGTCATGATTTATTTTTAATAGTTTATTCCGTAAAATTGTAAAGCTCCATTATAGAGCAACATATCTTAATGCAAGCAAAAGCACAACAGCTCGCACACACACACACACACGCACACATTAAAAATGCAACAAATACAAAAGAGGTAAAAAATGGTTATTATTGCGGCCTTACAAGCAGCGGCAGTACGTTCGCACTACGTAGTACGTAAGTAAGTACGTATGGATATTTATTGGTAGTAGTACAGGTATGAGCATGTTCCTGCCTACCAAGAAATTTTAGTCCCGAGTTGTTTGCTACTCCACTCCATCATTACTTGCTTAGTTGTTGTTGCAGAGTTCTAGTAGTAGTTGGCTGCCGCCGATGTTGTTCCTTTTGTTGTTGCTCATTTTACTTGTGTAGCTGGTCTACAAAATGATTGTGCTGGTTTCTTAGATAAAGACTACGGACGGACGGACAGACGGACGGTTGGTCTTCTAGAGTAGTGGCGAAGTATATTTTATTTTTAAGTTGTTTTTGTTTTTGCTGTTCCAGATGAAGATGACGATGGTGGTGTTTATTTAAGTCGTACATTTAAATTTTTATTTTTCCATTTCTGTTTGGTTTTTGTTCTGGCCGTGTTCTGCGAGTTGTTGGGACAGTGTGCAAAGTAATTGTTAGTAACACCTGCTTACAGATGTGGATGTTGATGATGACGACCACGATTATGATGGTGTTATTGGAGGCTGTTTGCTTGCTTTTCTTTTCTTTTCAAGTTTTTATTTCTTTTTTTTTGTGCTTTTGCTTTTGCTTTTGTTGTATTGTTTTATTATTTATTCTATAAGTTGGTTACATGACTGGGTGACTGGCCAACAAAGGTTATTGAGGTTGACTTAACTAGTGATCTAGTAAGATTTTCCTCAATGAGCTTTACGTTATGTTCGATTTTTTTCTATTACTTAACTTTAAGAATTTTTTCCTTTAACTACTTTGAATGTTGGTTTAGAAAAGGGTGTTGCAAAATTTCCGCACAAAAAAAAATAAATAAATAAACCAAAATATGGAAAAAATGTAAACAATTCTGGAATAAGATTTTGAAACCCAAAATACAAAAGAACAAGAAAGAAGTGGTTTGAAGTAATTGCTTTGGAGCTTTTCGTATTTTTCATATTTAGTAGATTGCGAAATAATAATTCTCATATGCTGTTTCTATAAGTTTTTTTCTATAGTTTTTGACTCTGTATTTACAAAAATGACATTTGACATTTAAAAACTATTTAATTGCAGTCACATGCAAATAAACAATATTGGTCTTAACTTTTTGACCTCCACATGTGGGAGGCACCTACACACCAGCGCATTCAGCGTTCGGTACCTTTTACATTGCACTTGAAACAACTTAGCAATGAATATTAATGGAGTTATTATTTATTTGGAAAGCATACATTTATGCTTTAGCCATGTCAGCTGTTTTAATAACAGAGTTGCATACGTTTTAAACGTAACGAAAAAATGCAAACTGTTAAAATTGCTGTGAAGATTTCCTTTACCTTGCGATGAAATCAGCAGAGAAACGAAATGATACTCTACAATAACAAAGTTTTGTATTTTTACATATGCCGCGAATGCTGAATACCGCTATTATTTATTAAATTTTGTTTCTTATTTGTATGAAGCAGCTGTTTTTGCATTAATGACTACTACCTACTAGTTCCTACTAGGAAACTGCTTGCCGTTGCCATACTTCCGAGGCAAATAAATAAAACGAATCATTTAAGATTGAGAAGCAGAAATCGTATTTAAATCAATTTAAATTTACATGACAATTGAAGTGAGAAACTGGACGTACGACTAATATTTTAATACAATAAAATCAAGCGGACTTAAAATTTATGATTAACCCGAAATAGAGATAAAAATTTCAACCAATTTTACCATCCTCTAAAGCAAGCTCCCAACTTAGAAATCAACTCTACAGCATAACAGCTCCCAGACCCGCTTCAATTTAAAAAGAAATATTTCCTAAAATAATTTGCCAGGTAAAAATTAAATAAATAATTTTTAAAAGCATTAATATTTAATTGAAAGCAGTTGAAATTAAACATGGATTTTCTTGCGCACTGCTTCTTAATCAGTGGTCCAAAGTATGTATAGTAAATATAGAAGCTTTTCTGCGTCTCGAACTCATCATCTTCAAGATTACATGTGTATGATAAAATACTACATTTTATAAAACAAATATTACTTGTAAAATGTTATTGCAGCTTAATTGCAAAAAGTCAAACACTTTTTGTACACCCGCTCCAATAGCTGGCACTCTGTTAACCCCTTTTTCGTGACTGTTCATCAATTCGTATGGTGATATTTTTTGCCATTTGATTTAGTTGTCGTTACATTAAATTTGTAGTCTTGGCCACAATCTTGCCCGGCAAACAAATGTTTTATTGCTTTCTCAACGATCATTATTTCCTTTAAGTGGTTTAGATTGTATTTTATTGCTTTAATGTTGACCACTTATTTTTATATTTTCCTTTATTTTTCAATCAAATTGATCTTTTTGTGTTTTACGTTTTCTTTACATTTTCTTTAGGTTTTTTTCTTCTTTTTTAAGAACTCTATCTAGAAGTGTCTAGGGAAAATGTGTTCAGAAAAGTCTTTACATTCAGCCGAAGTTTGTAAACAATTATAAAATGCTAAACGTTAATGTACCGGCTGGGCCACATGGAAAAGTTACTTGCGAAACAGCATCCACATTCCAACATTGAACTTGAGTCTGAGTTTACAATTTTACATTTTTTTAAATTAATAAATTGTATAAAGTTTGTATTAATTTCTTCAGATTCTAAACGATTTTGCGAATTTCCAAAAATTGTGAAATCTCTTATTTTCAAATGAAGTATGGCAGTGTTGGCCACGGCAAACCAAAAAATTGCACAGAGCAATCAAAAGACATTAATGCAACCGAAACAAATATTATTATTATATTATTATATTATTATTTTATTTTTTAGTTGCACCACTCTTGTACCTTGCGCTGCTCAAGGCCATGATGGACTGTCCTACGTGATCGTACGACTTGTCAAATATTGTCTGCCTAGAAAAGTAGGATAGTGTTTACTAAAAATGTCTGTATGACATCCACCACCCGTACGATGTACAAAACTTTATAAAAAAAATGTCTTAAAATAATCATTTCCATGTGATCAGAGTTGCATTTACTTACAACACTGTGACAGCTACAACGTCATTTTTATGCGATTATTCCAAATAAAATTAAATAATATTAGATTTTTTTTTTGTGTGTAAAATAGTGAATCACGATTTAAATTTTCTTCAGCTTAATTAATTTTTGCGCAATTTTTTGCTGAAAGAATTAAAGTGTGGCAATATTGGTGTTCAAAAGGCTTCGGTTAATCGAACATAAAATTCATAATCCTTCATTTTGACTTAGTCTTATTAATATGTAAGATATTTTTCGTCTTCTAAAGGGCTGCTCTTTTTTGATACGGACTTTTCCTTTATTTGCTGTTTCAACAATGATGCCAGACATATTTTTTTTAAATGTTTAATATACCTTAATGGCCAGTTTTTGTCATGATCCTATATTGTATATTTTTGAGCCTCATTACGATCAAAGTAGATTTCCGGCATGACAAATATTAAATATAATCGGCCTTATTATAAGTGTCATTATCGTTTCGTATTGATTTAAATAGTATACCTTAGCAACGTAAAAACGATCAATTGCAGTTCTATTAGTGCTGTTACATAACAAAAATGGTATTATTTGAATTGATATATAAACAACTAATAAGGATCTAGTCACGAGGTAATTATCTGCTAAATTGAAATTGTAGTTGTAGAAATTGGTTTTACTACGTTGACCCATTTATGTATAAAATTTAGATCAAAATCGAATTCAAGTGTAGCAAGAGGATAAGCAGTGGATTTAATGAGATAAACTGAAAATGGCTTACAGCTCTACGATAAATCGGGGGTATTAAGGTCATCAAACTTGGGTACATATTTTATATTTTATTTCTATATTCATCGTAAAGAAATTTTTGGAATTCAAATAATTTAAATAAGGTCGAGGTCGAAAATTTCACATGATTACACTATATATCGGTTGATGGTAAAGCATATAGTAAGTTTTAAAAAATCTCAAATTTATTAATGACATTCCAACGATAATTGATGAGCCCTGTATAAAATTCCTATTAAATTGATGCGTTCTTAAGACAACCTTATTAGAAGCAGGTTACTCGTTGCATATCAACTCCTTGAAATGATTAGTTAAATTATTAAGATTACCCGTTCGCTGGCACTCAGCAGTATGCTCGTGATGCAAGAGCCTCTTACAAATTTGAAATTAATCAACAAACAAAAGGAAATTATTATAGCTTTTACCCGGGCCCTTATTCCATTTACTCTACGGCTTTTATTATTTTAAAACGAGATCCCACTGTGCTTTTAACAATTGAATTTATTGATGCAGTGTTTTGTGCCCCCTCGTAATGACAATATTTAAAATCAACTTTGTTTTCGCCATCATAGTAATTCAACTCTTTTTTGCAATTTTGAGTTCATAAATGTGTTCAGGAATAGTTTGAATTCATATTCTTTTAAAACAAATTATTTTGAAAAGCTGGAAAAAAGAACGAAATTAATATGAGGGCTTGGACAATAATTTAAAATTCTTTTTCTTTTATTGTTTAGCGTTTTATGTACAACAATAAACTGATTTTTTTCGTGTACATGGAAATTGAACACAATGGGGCATCAAATATATATATATATTTTTTTTTATTTCAAACAATTTTTTTTAATGTACGAGTATTTGAAACAGCATTTACGTGTAGAATGCAAAATACGAAGCATAAGAACAAAAATTTTGCATTATAATATTTTTAATAGAATGGAAAAATATATTTAAAAAAACCTCACATATTTGAAGTATGTAGATGTGGGCAAGGCTCATGTGCCTGACGTGTAACTGGCATGATGAGAGATGAGCGGCATTTGCTATGCGGCCGTGAACTAGCTTTGAAGTGTATGTTAAGGATTGAAGCTTATTGATTGCCCGATTACCCAATTTCCTATTTTTGAAAAGGCCATAACAACGAAGGGCCCCCTGCTCAAAGACTACATGGTGAAAAAAATTACACTTTGCCCTTTCCCTTGTTTTCAATTACAGCTTTTCGGTGTTGCCAAAATTTGGGACTTGACGAGAAAGCAAAGAACCCTTTAACCATAAATATCACAAAATATAATTCAATAAAATTAAAACATTTCACGGCCCCTCTCATTTTTCCATTATATTTTTGGACAGAAATACTAGAAATGTATTCCAAGCTTGTATCCGCCTAATAGAAAATTTACTCACGCTCACGTCTCTTGCAAAACGCCACTCTGTTTACAACAAATGTTTTTTTAATAAAAATGCAGCAGCAACAATAGTTGAACTCAAAGTCGATGCCACAGACTCTATTTGAATTCGGTTTATTTTCCGCCACGTTTTTTTTTTTTATATCATTTTGTTAAGTGAATAAAACCACAATTCCAACTGTGAACGGAGTGAACGGAGTGAAAGGTTTCAATCAAAATGCATGATTAACTAAAAAAACATACAAAAATACTATAAAAGCAATAACAATAACAGCAGCAACGAACGACTTTAATAAAATATAATATTGGAACACAAAATAAATTGACAAACAAAACATTTCGAGTAGAATACAAGAACTGGAAAAAAATTTGTCTCAAAAACAACAGAATTTTATTAGTAAAAATTTGTATTTCTTTTTCTACGGATTGCAATTAAATGTTGGACGACTTTAAAACTAATTAGGCTTCACCTGAATCTGTATACTTTGTACATTTTCACAATATCAACCTGTTGAGAATCAGTTGTCACATTCCATTCCAAAAATATAATTAAAATTTATTACGAGAATTTGCGATAAGAACAGCTGATTTGTAATCCGTTAAGAAAGTGTTGATTGTGACAACCTTTTGCCTCGCCACTTATGGGTGCTGAGAAAGTACAAAGTACATACAAAAATTCTATATGTCTCAATCTATAAAGTTATATTTACATACATACATATGTATGTATGTATGTACATATTTCCTTAGCACAAACAAATTCATATGGAACTCTTTAATAGAATGTCTTGTGTGGGTCCCTCAGATGGCCATCAGGATGACTATTTACTTAGGTCTGTATGTATTCTATGTCGCATTAAGTTTGGCCATGTCACAATATTTCGCATTAAATTTCAATATTAAATTTAAAAAAAAAAATATATACAAAAAAGTATTTGCTATTTTCCTATATATGTATGTATGTATGTATGCATGTGTTTAAAAAGTTATCTATCGTCGAGATTCATAAAAACAAATCTGTTGGCAACATATCAACACATGCATGCTTCACTAACATTTTGTACAAGAGACAACAGAATTTAATTTACATATGTATGTATCAAAAAAGTGAACTTGCCATGCGTATTATAAAATCTAAATTTTAATTTTTTTTTCATACGAGTATTTTAATAAAATAATATATTCCTATAAGTGCATACAAATTTAATTAAGTTGGAATTTACTCACCTTTCACATTCCACAATTAATAATTTTATTACACGCCCGCACCGATAATTGATTTATTTTTAGTATTTTGTATATTGGCAGTTCTGCCAACACAGAAGTCAAGGTTATTAATTTTAACAAAAACAAAAAAAAATATATTTATGATACCAAACCACAACAAAATATATACAAACACAGTTACATACTTATGCATACGTGTACATGTATGTATGTATGCTTTTACAATGAAAACTTTATAACTCTAATTGCTCTGCTCTTGCTTTCGTTTGCCAACGAACTCTTTTCTTAAGATGGCATACAAAAACAACACTTTTGATGAATACACAAATAATAAACTCATCTCTGCATTGAATGTATGTATGTAACACGAAAAACAATTACTACCAAATCAACAAAATCAACAAAAACAACAACACAATATTTATTAATACTTCTAACAAAAATTAACAATTAACACTGTTTATGACAATTTCACAACATTTCTAGATTAATTGTCTCTTTTATTTATTCTTTAATTTTATTATTTAAACTAAAAATAAAATGACGAAGCGGAAAAAATTAAGAAGATCCATTGCAGCAACGACTCTACGAAAAATAAAATTTTTGGCGAATTTGTTTCAGTGTTGCTAATTTATTGGGATTAGAAAGCAAAAAGGGATATCAATTTTCACGCGTTTTTCTTTAAGTCAAAATTGCTGATTTTGCTCTCAAAGTGGTAGAGGTGAAAAAGATTTTGTATTGGAATAAACAAATTCTTTTAATGTTAATAAATGGTATTTCCGCAATGCCTCCGAACAACACTTTAGTTGAAATGAAATGAACACACATTCCTACTTAGTTATATATGCACGCAGGTACATAATCGTGTGCATACATACATACTTATGTACATACTTATTTTTAATTTCTTAGTGAAAATCATATTTCTTTATTCTTATGTAGAATTGTAATACATTCTCATATACTATACATACATACACACATACATTATTTTTATAATTATTATTGTAATTTCTTATAAAAATCGCAATTTTTTGTGTTTTTCAATTACTGGCAAATATATAAGAAATATACTCGTATTTTGAGACAAAAAATTGACTAGTAAAAGTAATATAAACGCCAGTTCAGCTTAAAAAAATGGGGAATTCCATTAAAGGCTGACATCCAGAAGAAGGGAATCATCGAATTACGCATCTTTTTTTAGTTTTAGTTAAGTTTTTGCCATTTTATGATATTTTCGCGTTTAGAATTCAACTTAAGAAGCAATTCGAGGAGAAAGGAAGGAATTGGACGGCTCAAAATCACTAAGGTAGCTACCTTATAAAAATCGCAATTTTTTGTGTTTTTCAATTACTGGCAAATATATAAGAAATATACTCGTATTTTGAGACAAAAAATTGACTAGTAAAAGTAATATAAACGCCAGTTCAGCTTAAAAAAATGGGGAATTCCATTAAAGGCTGACATCCAGAAGAAGGGAATCATCGAATTACGCATCTTTTTTTACTTTTAGTTAAGTTTTTGCCATTTTATGATATTTTCGCGTTTAGAATTCAACTTAAGAAGCAATTCGAGGAGAAAGGAAGGAATTGGACGGCTCAAAATCACTAAGGTAGCTACCTTATAAAAATCGCAATTTTTTGTGTTTTTCAATTACTGGCAAATATATAAGAAATATACTCGTATTTTGAGACAAAAAATTGACTAGTAAAAGTAATATAAACGCCAGTTCAGCTTAAAAAAATGGGGAATTCCATTAAAGGCTGACATCCAGAAGAAGGGAATCATCGAATTACGCATCTTTTTTTACTTTTAGTTAAGTTTTTGCCATTTTATGATATTTTCGCGTTTAGAATTCAACTTAAGAAGCAATTCGAGGAGAAAGGAAGGAATTGGACGGCTCAAAATCACTAAGGTAGCTACCTTATAAAAATCGAAATTTTTTGTGTTTTTCAATTACTGGCAAATATATAAGAAATATACTCGTATTTTGAGACAAAAAATTGACTAGTAAAAGTAATATAAACGCCAGTTCAGCTTAAAAAAATGGGGAATTCCATTAAAGGCTGACATCCAGAAGAAGGGAATCATCGAATTACGCATCTTTTTTTACTTTTAGTTAAGTTTTTGCCATTTTATGATATTTTCGCGTTTAGAATTCAACTTAAGAAGCAATTCGAGGAGAAAGGAAGGAATTGGACGGCTCAAAATCACTAAGGTAGCTACCTTATAAAAATCGCAATTTTTTGTGTTTTTCAATTACTGGCAAATATATAAGAAATATACTCGTATTTTGAGACAAAAAATTGACTAGTAAAAGTAATATAAACGCCAGTTCAGCTTAAAAAAATGGGGAATTCCATTAAAGGCTGACATCCAGAAGAAGGGAATCATCGAATTACGCATCTTTTTTTACTTTTAGTTAAGTTTTTGCCATTTTATGATATTTTCGCGTTTAGAATTCAACTTAAGAAGCAATTCGAGGAGAAAGGAAGGAATTGGACGGCTCAAAATCACTAAGGTAGCTACCTTATAAAAATCGAAATTTTTTGTGTTTTTCAATTACTGGCAAATATATAAGAAATATACTCGTATTTTGAGACAAAAAATTGACTAGTAAAAGTAATATAAACGCCAGTTCAGCTTAAAAAAATGGGGAATTCCATTAAAGGCTGACATCCAGAAGAAGGGAATCATCGAATTACGCATCTTTTTTTACTTTTAGTTAAGTTTTTGCCATTTTATGATATTTTCGCGTTTAGAATTCAACTTAAGGAGCAATTCGAGGAGAAAGGAAGGAATTGGACGGCTCAAAATCACTAAGGTAGCTACCTTATAAAAATCGCAATTTTTTGTGTTTTTCAATTACTGGCAAATATATAAGAAATATACTCGTATTTTGAGACAAAAAATTGACTAGTAAAAGTAATATAAACGCCAGTTCAGCTTAAAAAAATGGGGAATTCCATTAAAGGCTGACATCCAGAAGAAGGGAATCATCGAATTACGCATCTTTTTTTACTTTTAGTTAAGTTTTTGCCATTTTATGATATTTTCGCGTTTAGAATTCAACTTAAGGAGCAATTCGAGGAGAAAGGAAGGAATTGGACGGCTCAAAATCACTAAGGTAGCTACCTTATAAAAATCGCAATTTTTTGTGTTTTTCAATTACTGGCAAATATATAAGAAATATACTCGTATTTTGAGACAAAAAATTGACTAGTAAAAGTAATATAAACGCCAGTTCAGCTTAAAAAAATGGGGAATTCCATTAAAGGCTGACATCCAGAAGAAGGGAATCATCGAATTACGCATCTTTTTTTACTTTTAGTTAAGTTTTTGCCATTTTATGATATTTTCGCGTTTAGAATTCAACTTAAGGAGCAATTCGAGGAGAAAGGAAGGAATTGGACGGCTCAAAATCACTAAGGTAGCTACCTTATAAAAATCGCAATTTTTTGTGTTTTTCAATTACTGGCAAATATATAAGAAATATACTCGTATTTTGAGACAAAAAATTGACTAGTAAAAGTAATATAAACGCCAGTTCAGCTTAAAAAAATGGGGAATTCCATTAAAGGCTGACATCCAGAAGAAGGGAATCATCGAATTACGCATCTTTTTTTACTTTTAGTTAAGTTTTTGCCATTTTATGATATTTTCGCGTTTAGAATTCAACTTAAGGAGCAATTCGAGGAGAAAGGAAGGAATTGGACGGCTCAAAATCACTAAGGTAGCTACCTTATAAAAATCGCAATTTTTTGTGTTTTTCAATTACTGGCAAATATATAAGAAATATACTCGTATTTTGAGACAAAAAATTGACTAGTAAAAGTAATATAAACGCCAGTTCAGCTTAAAAAAATGGGGAATTCCATTAAAGGCTGACATCCAGAAGAAGGGAATCATCGAATTACGCATCTTTTTTTACTTTTAGTTAAGTTTTTGCCATTTTATGATATTTTCGCGTTTAGAATTCAACTTAAGGAGCAATTCGAGGAGAAAGGAAGGAATTGGACGGCTCAAAACCACTAAGGTAGCTACCTTATAAAAATCGCAATTTTTTGTGTTTTTCAATTACTGGCAAATATATAAGAAATATACTCGTATTTTGAGACAAAAAATTGACTAGTAAAAGTAATATAAACGCCAGTTCAGCTTAAAAAAATGGGGAATTCCATTAAAGGCTGACATCCAGAAGAAGGGAATCATCGAATTACGCATCTTTTTTTACTTTTAGTTAAGTTTTTGCCATTTTATGATATTTTCGCGTTTAGAATTCAACTTAAGGAGCAATTCGAGGAGAAAGGAAGGAATTGGACGGCTCAAAATCACTAAGGTAGCTACCTTATAAAAATCGCAATTTTTTGTGTTTTTCAATTACTGGCAAATATATAAGAAATATACTCGTATTTCGAGACAAAAAATTGACTAGTAAAAGTAATATAAACGCCAGTTCAGCTTAAAAAAATGGGGAATTCCATTAAAGGCTGACATCCAGAAGAAGGGAATCATCGAATTACGCATCTTTTTTTACTTTTAGTTAAGTTTTTGCCATTTTATGATATTTTCGCGTTTAGAATTCAACTTAAGGAGCAATTCGAGGAGAAAGGAAGGAATTGGACGGCTCAAAATCACTAAGGTAGCTACCTTATAAAAATCGCAATTTTTTGTGTTTTTCAATTACTGGCAAATATATAAGAAATATACTCGTATTTTGAGACAAAAAATTGACTAGTAAAAGTAATATAAACGCCAGTTCAGCTTAAAAAAATGGGGAATTCCATTAAAGGCTGACATCCAGAAGAAGGGAATCATCGAATTACGCATCTTTTTTTACTTTTAGTTAAGTTTTTGCCATTTTATGATATTTTCGCGTTTAGAATTCAACTTAAGGAGCAATTCGAGGAGAAAGGAAGGAATTGGACGGCTCAAAATCACTAAGGTAGCTACCTTATAAAAATCGCAATTTTTTGTGTTTTTCAATTACTGGCAAATATATAAGAAATATACTCGTATTTCGAGACAAAAAATTGACTAGTAAAAGTAATATAAACGCCAGTTCAGCTTAAAAAAATGGGGAATTCCATTAAAGGCTGACATCCAGAAGAAGGGAATCATCGAATTACGCATCTTTTTTTACTTTTTGTTAAGTTTTTGCCATTTTATGATATTTTCGCGTTTAGAATTCAACTTAAGGAGCAATTCGAGGAGAAAGGAAGGAATTGGACGGCTCAAAATCACTAAGGTAGCTACCTTATAAAAATCGCAATTTTTTGTGTTTTTCAATTACTGGCAAATATATAAGAAATATACTCGTATTTTGAGACAAAAAATTGACTAGTAAAAGTAATATAAACGCCAGTTCAGCTTAAAAAAATGGGGAATTCCATTAAAGGCTGACATCCAGAAGAAGGGAATCATCGAATTACGCATCTTTTTTTACTTTTAGTTAAGTTTTTGCCATTTTATGATATTTTCGCGTTTAGAATTCAACTTAAGGAGCAATTCGAGGAGAAAGGAAGGAATTGGACGGCTCAAAACCACTAAGGTAGCTACCTTATAAAAATCGCAATTTTTTGTGTTTTTCAATTACTGGCAAATATATAAGAAATATACTCGTATTTTGAGACAAAAAATTGACTAGTAAAAGTAATATAAACGCCAGTTCAGCTTAAAAAAATGGGGAATTCCATTAAAGGCTGACATCCAGAAGAAGGGAATCATCGAATTACGCATCTTTTTTTACTTTTAGTTAAGTTTTTGCCATTTTATGATATTTTCGCGTTTAGAATTCAACTTAAGGAGCAATTCGAGGAGAAAGGAAGGAATTGGACGGCTCAAAATCACTAAGGTAGCTACCTTATAAAAATCGCAATTTTTTGTGTTTTTCAATTACTGGCAAATATATAAGAAATATACTCGTATTTCGAGACAAAAAATTGACTAGTAAAAGTAATATAAACGCCAGTTCAGCTTAAAAAAATGGGGAATTCCATTAAAGGCTGACATCCAGAAGAAGGGAATCATCGAATTACGCATCTTTTTTTACTTTTAGTTAAGTTTTTGCCATTTTATGATATTTTCGCGTTTAGAATTCAACTTAAGGAGCAATTCGAGGAGAAAGGAAGGAATTGGACGGCTCAAAATCACTAAGGTAGCTACCTTATAAAAATCGCAATTTTTTGTGTTTTTCAATTACTGGCAAATATATAAGAAATATACTCGTATTTTGAGACAAAAAATTGACTAGTAAAAGTAATATAAACGCCAGTTCAGCTTAAAAAAATGGGGAATTCCATTAAAGGCTGACATCCAGAAGAAGGGAATCATCGAATTACGCATCTTTTTTTACTTTTAATTAAGTTTTTGCCATTTTATGATATTTTCGCGTTTAGAATTCAACTTAAGGAGCAATTCGAGGAGAAAGGAAGGAATTGGACGGCTCAAAATCACTAAGGTAGCTACCTTATAAAAATCGCAATTTTTTGTGTTTTTCAATTACTGGCAAATATATAAGAAATATACTCGTATTTTGAGACAAAAAATTGACTAGTAAAAGTAATATAAACGCCAGTTCAGCTTAAAAAAATGGGGAATTCCATTAAAGGCTGACATCCAGAAGAAGGGAATCATCGAATTACGCATCTTTTTTTACTTTTAATTAAGTTTTTGCCATTTTATGATATTTTCGCGTTTAGAATTCAACTTAAGGAGCAATTCGAGGAGAAAGGAAGGAATTGGACGGCTCAAAATCACTAAGGTACCTACCTTATAAAAATCGCAATTTTTTGTGTTTTTCAATTACTGGCAAATATATAAGAAATATACTCGTATTTTGAGACAAAAAATTGACTAGTAAAAGTAATATAAACGCCAGTTCAGCTTAAAAAAATGGGGAATTCCATTAAAGGCTGACATCCAGAAGAAGGGAATCATCGAATTACGCATCTTTTTTTACTTTTAATTAAGTTTTTGCCATTTTATGATATTTTCGCGTTTAGAATTCAACTTAAGGAGCAATTCGAGGAGAAAGGAAGGAATTGGACGGCTCAAAATCACTAAGGTACCTACCTTATAAAAATCGCAATTTTTTGTGTTTTTCAATTACTGGCAAATATATAAGAAATATACTCGTATTTTGAGACAAAAAATTGACTAGTAAAAGTAATATAAACGCCAGTTCAGCTTAAAAAAATGGGGAATTCCATTAAAGGCTGACATCCAGAAGAAGGGAATCATCGAATTACGCATCTTTTTTTACTTTTAATTAAGTTTTTGCCATTTTATGATATTTTCGCGTTTAGAATTCAACTTAAGGAGCAATTCGAGGAGAAAGGAAGGAATTGGACGGCTCAAAATCACTAAGGTACCTACCTTATAAAAATCGCAATTTTTTGTGTTTTTCAATTACTGGCAAATATATAAGAAATATACTCGTATTTTGAGACAAAAAATTGACTAGTAAAAGTAATATAAACGCCAGTTCAGCTTAAAAAAATGGGGAATTCCATTAAAGGCTGACATCCAGAAGAAGGGAATCATCGAATTACGCATCTTTTTTTACTTTTAATTAAGTTTTTGCCATTTTATGATATTTTCGCGTTTAGAATTCAACTTAAGGAGCAATTCGAGGAGAAAGGAAGGAATTGGACGGCTCAAAATCACTAAGGTACCTACCTTATAAAAATCGCAATTTTTTGTGTTTTTCAATTACTGGCAAATATATAAGAAATATACTCGTATTTTGAGACAAAAAATTGACTAGTAAAAGTAATATAAACGCCAGTTCAGCTTAAAAAAATGAGGAATTCCATTAAAGGCTGACATCCAGAAGAAGGGAATCATCGAATTACGCATCTTTTTTTACTTTTAATTAAGTTTTTGCCATTTTATGATATTTTCGCGTTTAGAATTCAACTTAAGGAGCAATTCGAGGAGAAAGGAAGGAATTGGACGGCTCAAAATCACTAAGGTAGCTACCTTATAAAAATCGCAATTTTTTGTGTTTTTCAATTACTGGCAAATATATAAGAAATATACTCGTATTTTGAGACAAAAAATTGACTAGTAAAAGTAATATAAACGCCAGTTCAGCTTAAAAAAATGGGGAATTCCATTAAAGGCTGACATCCAGAAGAAGGGAATCATCGAATTACGCATCTTTTTTTACTTTTAATTAAGTTTTTGCCATTTTATGATATTTTCGCGTTTAGAATTCTACTTAAGGAGCAATTCGAGGAGAAAGGAAGGAATTGGACGGCTCAAAATCACTAAGGTACCTACCTTATAAAAATCGCAATTTTTTGTGTTTTTCAATTACTGGCAAATATATAAGAAATATACTCGTATTTTGAGACAAAAAATTGACTAGTAAAAGTAATATAAACGCCAGTTCAGCTTAAAAAAATGGGGAATTCCATTAAAGGCTGACATCCAGAAGAAGGGAATCATCGAATTACGCATCTTTTTTTACTTTTAGTTAAGTTTTTGCCATTTTATGATATTTTCGCGTTTAGAATTCAACTTAAGAAGCAATTCGAGGAGAAAGGAAGGAATTGGACGGCTCAAAATCACTAAGGTAGCTACCTTATAAAAATCGAAATTTTTTGTGTTTTTCAATTACTGGCAAATATATAAGAAATATACTCGTATTTTGAGACAAAAAATTGACTAGTAAAAGTAATATAAACGCCAGTTCAGCTTAAAAAAATGGGGAATTCCATTAAAGGCTGACATCCAGAAGAAGGGAATCATCGAATTACGCATCTTTTTTTACTTTTAGTTAAGTTTTTGCCATTTTATGATATTTTCGCGTTTAGAATTCAACTTAAGGAGCAATTCGAGGAGAAAGGAAGGAATTGGACGGCTCAAAATCACTAAGGTAGCTACCTTATAAAAATCGCAATTTTTTGTGTTTTTCAATTACTGGCAAATATATAAGAAATATACTCGTATTTTGAGACAAAAAATTGACTAGTAAAAGTAATATAAACGCCAGTTCAGCTTAAAAAAATGGGGAATTCCATTAAAGGCTGACATCCAGAAGAAGGGAATCATCGAATTACGCATCTTTTTTTACTTTTAATTAAGTTTTTGCCATTTTATGATATTTTCGCGTTTAGAATTCTACTTAAGGAGCAATTCGAGGAGAAAGGAAGGAATTGGACGGCTCAAAATCACTAAGGTACCTACCTTATAAAAATCGCAATTTTTTGTGTTTTTCAATTACTGGCAAATATATAAGAAATATACTCGTATTTTGAGACAAAAAATTGACTAGTAAAAGTAATATAAACGCCAGTTCAGCTTAAAAAAATGGGGAATTCCATTAAAGGCTGACATCCAGAAGAAGGGAATCATCGAATTACGCATCTTTTTTTACTTTTAGTTAAGTTTTTGCCATTTTATGATATTTTCGCGTTTAGAATTCAACTTAAGGAGCAATTCGAGGAGAAAGGAAGGAATTGGACGGCTCAAAATCACTAAGGTAGCTACCTTATAAAAATCGCAATTTTTTGTGTTTTTCAATTACTGGCAAATATATAAGAAATATACTCGTATTTTGAGACAAAAAATTGACTAGTAAAAGTAATATAAACGCCAGTTCAGCTTAAAAAAATGGGGAATTCCATTAAAGGCTGACATCCAGAAGAAGGGAATCATCGAATTACGCATCTTTTTTTACTTTTAATTAAGTTTTTGCCATTTTATGATATTTTCGCGTTTAGAATTCTACTTAAGGAGCAATTCGAGGAGAAAGGAAGGAATTGGACGGCTCAAAATCGCTAAGGTAGCTACCTTATAAAAATCGCAATTTTTTGTGTTTTTCAATTACTGGCAAATATATAAGAAATATACTCGTATTTTGAGACAAAAAATTGACTAGTAAAAGTAATATAAACGCCAGTTCAGCTTAAAAAAATGGGGAATTCCATTAAAGGCTGACATCCAGAAGAAGGGAATCATCGAATTACGCATCTTTTTTTACTTTTAGTTAAGTTTTTGCCATTTTATGATATTTTCGCGTTTAGAATTCAACTTAAGGAGCAATTCGAGGAGAAAGGAAGGAATTGGACGGCTCAAAATCACTAAGGTAGCTACCTTATAAAAATCGCAATTTTTTGTGTTTTTCAATTACTGGCAAATATATAAGAAATATACTCGTATTTTGAGACAAAAAATTGACTAGTAAAAGTAATATAAACGCCAGTTCAGCTTAAAAAAATGGGGAATTCCATTAAAGGCTGACATCCAGAAGAAGGGAATCATCGAATTACGCATCTTTTTTTACTTTTAATTAAGTTTTTGCCATTTTATGATATTTTCGCGTTTAGAATTCTACTTAAGGAGCAATTCGAGGAGAAAGGAAGGAATTGGACGGCTCAAAATCACTAAGGTACCTACCTTATAAAAATCGCAATTTTTTGTGTTTTTCAATTACTGGCAAATATATAAGAAATATACTCGTATTTTGAGACAAAAAATTGACTAGTAAAAGTAATATAAACGCCAGTTCAGCTTAAAAAAATGGGGAATTCCATTAAAGGCTGACATCCAGAAGAAGGGAATCATCGAATTACGCATCTTTTTTTACTTTTAGTTAAGTTTTTGCCATTTTATGATATTTTCGCGTTTAGAATTCAACTTAAGGAGCAATTCGAGGAGAAAGGAAGGAATTGGACGGCTCAAAATCACTAAGGTAGCTACCTTATAAAAATCGCAATTTTTTGTGTTTTTCAATTACTGGCAAATATATAAGAAATATACTCGTATTTTGAGACAAAAAATTGACTAGTAAAAGTAATATAAACGCCAGTTCAGCTTAAAAAAATGGGGAATTCCATTAAAGGCTGACATCCAGAAGAAGGGAATCATCGAATTACGCATCTTTTTTTACTTTTAATTAAGTTTTTGCCATTTTATGATATTTTCGCGTTTAGAATTCTACTTAAGGAGCAATTCGAGGAGAAAGGAAGGAATTGGACGGCTCAAAATCACTAAGGTACCTACCTTATAAAAATCGCAATTTTTTGTGTTTTTCAATTACTGGCAAATATATAAGAAATATACTCGTATTTTGAGACAAAAAATTGACTAGTAAAAGTAATATAAACGCCAGTTCAGCTTAAAAAAATGGGGAATTCCATTAAAGGCTGACATCCAGAAGAAGGGAATCATCGAATTACGCATCTTTTTTTACTTTTAGTTAAGTTTTTGCCATTTTATGATATTTTCGCGTTTAGAATTCAACTTAAGAAGCAATTCGAGGAGAAAGGAAGGAATTGGACGGCTCAAAATCACTAAGGTAGCTACCTTATAAAAATCGAAATTTTTTGTGTTTTTCAATTACTGGCAAATATATAAGAAATATACTCGTATTTTGAGACAAAAAATTGACTAGTAAAAGTAATATAAACGCCAGTTCAGCTTAAAAAAATGGGGAATTCCATTAAAGGCTGACATCCAGAAGAAGGGAATCATCGAATTACGCATCTTTTTTTACTTTTAGTTAAGTTTTTGCCATTTTATGATATTTTCGCGTTTAGAATTCAACTTAAGGAGCAATTCGAGGAGAAAGGAAGGAATTGGACGGCTCAAAATCACTAAGGTAGCTACCTTATAAAAATCGCAATTTTTTGTGTTTTTCAATTACTGGCAAATATATAAGAAATATACTCGTATTTTGAGACAAAAAATTGACTAGTAAAAGTAATATAAACGCCAGTTCAGCTTAAAAAAATGGGGAATTCCATTAAAGGCTGACATCCAGAAGAAGGGAATCATCGAATTACGCATCTTTTTTTACTTTTAATTAAGTTTTTGCCATTTTATGATATTTTCGCGTTTAGAATTCTACTTAAGGAGCAATTCGAGGAGAAAGGAAGGAATTGGACGGCTCAAAATCACTAAGGTACCTACCTTATAAAAATCGCAATTTTTTGTGTTTTTCAATTACTGGCAAATATATAAGAAATATACTCGTATTTTGAGACAAAAAATTGACTAGTAAAAGTAATATAAACGCCAGTTCAGCTTAAAAAAATGGGGAATTCCATTAAAGGCTGACATCCAGAAGAAGGGAATCATCGAATTACGCATCTTTTTTTACTTTTAGTTAAGTTTTTGCCATTTTATGATATTTTCGCGTTTAGAATTCAACTTAAGGAGCAATTCGAGGAGAAAGGAAGGAATTGGACGGCTCAAAATCACTAAGGTAGCTACCTTATAAAAATCGCAATTTTTTGTGTTTTTCAATTACTGGCAAATATATAAGAAATATACTCGTATTTTGAGACAAAAAATTGACTAGTAAAAGTAATATAAACGCCAGTTCAGCTTAAAAAAATGGGGAATTCCATTAAAGGCTGACATCCAGAAGAAGGGAATCATCGAATTACGCATCTTTTTTTACTTTTAATTAAGTTTTTGCCATTTTATGATATTTTCGCGTTTAGAATTCTACTTAAGGAGCAATTCGAGGAGAAAGGAAGGAATTGGACGGCTCAAAATCGCTAAGGTAGCTACCTTATAAAAATCGCAATTTTTTGTGTTTTTCAATTACTGGCAAATATATAAGAAATATACTCGTATTTTGAGACAAAAAATTGACTAGTAAAAGTAATATAAACGCCAGTTCAGCTTAAAAAAATGGGGAATTCCATTAAAGGCTGACATCCAGAAGAAGGGAATCATCGAATTACGCATCTTTTTTTACTTTTAGTTAAGTTTTTGCCATTTTATGATATTTTCGCGTTTAGAATTCAACTTAAGGAGCAATTCGAGGAGAAAGGAAGGAATTGGACGGCTCAAAATCACTAAGGTAGCTACCTTATAAAAATCGCAATTTTTTGTGTTTTTCAATTACTGGCAAATATATAAGAAATATACTCGTATTTTGAGACAAAAAATTGACTAGTAAAAGTAATATAAACGCCAGTTCAGCTTAAAAAAATGGGGAATTCCATTAAAGGCTGACATCCAGAAGAAGGGAATCATCGAATTACGCATCTTTTTTTACTTTTAATTAAGTTTTTGCCATTTTATGATATTTTCGCGTTTAGAATTCTACTTAAGGAGCAATTCGAGGAGAAAGGAAGGAATTGGACGGCTCAAAATCACTAAGGTACCTACCTTATAAAAATCGCAATTTTTTGTGTTTTTCAATTACTGGCAAATATATAAGAAATATACTCGTATTTTGAGACAAAAAATTGACTAGTAAAAGTAATATAAACGCCAGTTCAGCTTAAAAAAATGGGGAATTCCATTAAAGGCTGACATCCAGAAGAAGGGAATCATCGAATTACGCATCTTTTTTTACTTTTAGTTAAGTTTTTGCCATTTTATGATATTTTCGCGTTTAGAATTCAACTTAAGGAGCAATTCGAGGAGAAAGGAAGGAATTGGACGGCTCAAAATCACTAAGGTAGCTACCTTATAAAAATCGCAATTTTTTGTGTTTTTCAATTACTGGCAAATATATAAGAAATATACTCGTATTTTGAGACAAAAAATTGACTAGTAAAAGTAATATAAACGCCAGTTCAGCTTAAAAAAATGGGGAATTCCATTAAAGGCTGACATCCAGAAGAAGGGAATCATCGAATTACGCATCTTTTTTTACTTTTAGTTAAGTTTTTGCCATTTTATGATATTTTCGCGTTTAGAATTCAACTTAAGGAGCAATTCGAGGAGAAAGGAAGGAATTGGACGGCTCAAAATCACTAAGGTAGCTACCTTATAAAAATCGCAATTTTTTGTGTTTTTCAATTACTGGCAAATATATAAGAAATATACTCGTATTTTGAGACAAAAAATTGACTAGTAAAAGTAATATAAACGCCAGTTCAGCTTAAAAAAATGGGGAATTCCATTAAAGGCTGACATCCAGAAGAAGGGAATCATCGAATTACGCATCTTTTTTTACTTTTAGTTAAGTTTTTGCCATTTTATGATATTTTCGCGTTTAGAATTCAACTTAAGGAGCAATTCGAGGAGAAAGGAAGGAATTGGACGGCTCAAAATCACTAAGGTAGCTACCTTATAAAAATCGCAATTTTTTGTGTTTTTCAATTACTGGCAAATATATAAGAAATATACTCGTATTTTGAGACAAAAAATTGACTAGTAAAAGTAATATAAACGCCAGTTCAGCTTAAAAAAATGGGGAATTCCATTAAAGGCTGACATCCAGAAGAAGGGAATCATCGAATTACGCATCTTTTTTTACTTTTAGTTAAGTTTTTGCCATTTTATGATATTTTCGCGTTTAGAATTCAACTTAAGGAGCAATTCGAGGAGAAAGGAAGGAATTGGACGGCTCAAAATCACTAAGGTAGCTACCTTATAAAAATCGCAATTTTTTGTGTTTTTCAATTACTGGCAAATATATAAGAAATATACTCGTATTTTGAGACAAAAAATTGACTAGTAAAAGTAATATAAACGCCAGTTCAGCTTAAAAAAATGGGGAATTCCATTAAAGGCTGACATCCAGAAGAAGGGAATCATCGAATTACGCATCTTTTTTTACTTTTAGTTAAGTTTTTGCCATTTTATGATATTTTCGCGTTTAGAATTCAACTTAAGGAGCAATTCGAGGAGAAAGGAAGGAATTGGACGGCTCAAAATCACTAAGGTAGCTACCTTATAAAAATCGCAATTTTTTGTGTTTTTCAATTACTGGCAAATATATAAGAAATATACTCGTATTTTGAGACAAAAAATTGACTAGTAAAAGTAATATAAACGCCAGTTCAGCTTAAAAAAATGGGGAATTCCATTAAAGGCTGACATCCAGAAGAAGGGAATCATCGAATTACGCATCTTTTTTTACTTTTAGTTAAGTTTTTGCCATTTTATGATATTTTCGCGTTTAGAATTCAACTTAAGGAGCAATTCGAGGAGAAAGGAAGGAATTGGACGGCTCAAAATCACTAAGGTAGCTACCTTATAAAAATCGCAATTTTTTGTGTTTTTCAATTACTGGCAAATATATAAGAAATATACTCGTATTTTGAGACAAAAAATTGACTAGTAAAAGTAATATAAACGCCAGTTCAGCTTAAAAAAATGGGGAATTCCATTAAAGGCTGACATCCAGAAGAAGGGAATCATCGAATTACGCATCTTTTTTTACTTTTAGTTAAGTTTTTGCCATTTTATGATATTTTCGCGTTTAGAATTCAACTTAAGGAGCAATTCGAGGAGAAAGGAAGGAATTGGACGGCTCAAAATCACTAAGGTAGCTACCTTATAAAAATCGCAATTTTTTGTGTTTTTCAATTACTGGCAAATATATAAGAAATATACTCGTATTTTGAGACAAAAAATTGACTAGTAAAAGTAATATAAACGCCAGTTCAGCTTAAAAAAATGGGGAATTCCATTAAAGGCTGACATCCAGAAGAAGGGAATCATCGAATTACGCATCTTTTTTTACTTTTAGTTAAGTTTTTGCCATTTTATGATATTTTCGCGTTTAGAATTCAACTTAAGGAGCAATTCGAGGAGAAAGGAAGGAATTGGACGGCTCAAAATCACTAAGGTAGCTACCTTATAAAAATCGCAATTTTTTGTGTTTTTCAATTACTGGCAAATATATAAGAAATATACTCGTATTTTGAGACAAAAAATTGACTAGTAAAAGTAATATAAACGCCAGTTCAGCTTAAAAAAATGGGGAATTCCATTAAAGGCTGACATCCAGAAGAAGGGAATCATCGAATTACGCATCTTTTTTTACTTTTAATTAAGTTTTTGCCATTTTATGATATTTTCGCGTTTAGAATTCAACTTAAGGAGCAATTCGAGGAGAAAGGAAGGAATTGGACGGCTCAAAATCACTAAGGTAGCTACCTTATAAAAATCGCAATTTTTTGTGTTTTTCAATTACTGGCAAATATATAAGAAATATACTCGTATTTTGAGACAAAAAATTGACTAGTAAAAGTAATATAAACGCCAGTTCAGCTTAAAAAAATGGGGAATTCCATTAAAGGCTGACATCCAGAAGAAGGGAATCATCGAATTACGCATCTTTTTTTACTTTTAGTTAAGTTTTTGCCATTTTATGATATTTTCGCGTTTAGAATTCAACTTAAGGAGCAATTCGAGGAGAAAGGAAGGAATTGGACGGCTCAAAATCACTAAGGTAGCTACCTTATAAAAATCGCAATTTTTTGTGTTTTTCAATTACTGGCAAATATATAAGAAATATACTCGTATTTTGAGACAAAAAATTGACTAGTAAAAGTAATATAAACGCCAGTTCAGCTTAAAAAAATGGGGAATTCCATTAAAGGCTGACATCCAGAAGAAGGGAATCATCGAATTACGCATCTTTTTTTACTTTTAATTAAGTTTTTGCCATTTTATGATATTTTCGCGTTTAGAATTCAACTTAAGGAGCAATTCGAGGAGAAAGGAAGGAATTGGACGGCTCAAAATCACTAAGGTAGCTACCTTATAAAAATCGCAATTTTTTGTGTTTTTCAATTACTGGCAAATATATAAGAAATATACTCGTATTTTGAGACAAAAAATTGACTAGTAAAAGTAATATAAACGCCAGTTCAGCTTAAAAAAATGGGGAATTCCATTAAAGGCTGACATCCAGAAGAAGGGAATCATCGAATTACGCATCTTTTTTTACTTTTAGTTAAGTTTTTGCCATTTTATGATATTTTCGCGTTTAGAATTCAACTTAAGGAGCAATTCGAGGAGAAAGGAAGGAATTGGACGGCTCAAAATCACTAAGGTAGCTACCTTATAAAAATCGCAATTTTTTGTGTTTTTCAATTACTGGCAAATATATAAGAAATATACTCGTATTTTGAGACAAAAAATTGACTAGTAAAAGTAATATAAACGCCAGTTCAGCTTAAAAAAATGGGGAATTCCATTAAAGGCTGACATCCAGAAGAAGGGAATCATCGAATTACGCATCTTTTTTTACTTTTAGTTAAGTTTTTGCCATTTTATGATATTTTCGCGTTTAGAATTCAACTTAAGGAGCAATTCGAGGAGAAAGGAAGGAATTGGACGGCTCAAAATCACTAAGGTAGCTACCTTATAAAAATCGCAATTTTTTGTGTTTTTCAATTACTGGCAAATATATAAGAAATATACTCGTATTTTGAGACAAAAAATTGACTAGTAAAAGTAATATAAACGCCAGTTCAGCTTAAAAAAATGGGGAATTCCATTAAAGGCTGACATCCAGAAGAAGGGAATCATCGAATTACGCATCTTTTTTTACTTTTAGTTAAGTTTTTGCCATTTTATGATATTTTCGCGTTTAGAATTCAACTTAAGGAGCAATTCGAGGAGAAAGGAAGGAATTGGACGGCTCAAAATCACTAAGGTAGCTACCTTATAAAAATCGCAATTTTTTGTGTTTTTCAATTACTGGCAAATATATAAGAAATATACTCGTATTTTGAGACAAAAAATTGACTAGTAAAAGTAATATAAACGCCAGTTCAGCTTAAAAAAATGGGGAATTCCATTAAAGGCTGACATCCAGAAGAAGGGAATCATCGAATTACGCATCTTTTTTTACTTTTAGTTAAGTTTTTGCCATTTTATGATATTTTCGCGTTTAGAATTCAACTTAAGGAGCAATTCGAGGAGAAAGGAAGGAATTGGACGGCTCAAAATCACTAAGGTAGCTACCTTATAAAAATCGCAATTTTTTGTGTTTTTCAATTACTGGCAAATATATAAGAAATATACTCGTATTTTGAGACAAAAAATTGACTAGTAAAAGTAATATAAACGCCAGTTCAGCTTAAAAAAATGGGGAATTCCATTAAAGGCTGACATCCAGAAGAAGGGAATCATCGAATTACGCATCTTTTTTTACTTTTAGTTAAGTTTTTGCCATTTTATGATATTTTCGCGTTTAGAATTCAACTTAAGGAGCAATTCGAGGAGAAAGGAAGGAATTGGACGGCTCAAAATCACTAAGGTAGCTACCTTATAAAAATCGCAATTTTTTGTGTTTTTCAATTACTGGCAAATATATAAGAAATATACTCGTATTTTGAGACAAAAAATTGACTAGTAAAAGTAATATAAACGCCAGTTCAGCTTAAAAAAATGGGGAATTCCATTAAAGGCTGACATCCAGAAGAAGGGAATCATCGAATTACGCATCTTTTTTTACTTTTAGTTAAGTTTTTGCCATTTTATGATATTTTCGCGTTTAGAATTCAACTTAAGGAGCAATTCGAGGAGAAAGGAAGGAATTGGACGGCTCAAAATCACTAAGGTAGCTACCTTATAAAAATCGCAATTTTTTGTGTTTTTCAATTACTGGCAAATATATAAGAAATATACTCGTATTTTGAGACAAAAAATTGACTAGTAAAAGTAATATAAACGCCAGTTCAGCTTAAAAAAATGGGGAATTCCATTAAAGGCTGACATCCAGAAGAAGGGAATCATCGAATTACGCATCTTTTTTTACTTTTAGTTAAGTTTTTGCCATTTTATGATATTTTCGCGTTTAGAATTCAACTTAAGGAGCAATGCGAGGAGAAAGGAAGGAATTGGACGGCTCAAAATCACTAAGGTAGCTACCTTATAAAAATCGCAATTTTTTGTGTTTTTCAATTACTGGCAAATATATAAGAAATATACTCGTATTTTGAGACAAAAAATTGACTAGTAAAAGTAATATAAACGCCAGTTCAGCTTAAAAAAATGGGGAATTCCATTAAAGGCTGACATCCAGAAGAAGGGAATCATCGAATTACGCATCTTTTTTTACTTTTAGTTAAGTTTTTGCCATTTTATGATATTTTCGCGTTTAGAATTCAACTTAAGGAGCAATTCGAGGAGAAAGGAAGGAATTGGACGGCTCAAAATCACTAAGGTAGCTACCTTATAAAAATCGCAATTTTTTGTGTTTTTCAATTACTGGCAAATATATAAGAAATATACTCGTATTTTGAGACAAAAAATTGACTAGTAAAAGTAATATAAACGCCAGTTCAGCTTAAAAAAATGGGGAATTCCATTAAAGGCTGACATCCAGAAGAAGGGAATCATCGAATTACGCATCTTTTTTTACTTTTAGTTAAGTTTTTGCCATTTTATGATATTTTCGCGTTTAGAATTCAACTTAAGGAGCAATTCGAGGAGAAAGGAAGGAATTGGACGGCTCAAAATCACTAAGGTAGCTACCTTATAAAAATCGCAATTTTTTGTGTTTTTCAATTACTGGCAAATATATAAGAAATATACTCGTATTTTGAGACAAAAAATTGACTAGTAAAAGTAATATAAACGCCAGTTCAGCTTAAAAAAATGGGGAATTCCATTAAAGGCTGACATCCAGAAGAAGGGAATCATCGAATTACGCATCTTTTTTTACTTTTAGTTAAGTTTTTGCCATTTTATGATATTTTCGCGTTTAGAATTCAACTTAAGGAGCAATTCGAGGAGAAAGGAAGGAATTGGACGGCTCAAAATCACTAAGGTAGCTACCTTATAAAAATCGCAATTTTTTGTGTTTTTCAATTACTGGCAAATATATAAGAAATATACTCGTATTTTGAGACAAAAAATTGACTAGTAAAAGTAATATAAACGCCAGTTCAGCTTAAAAAAATGGGGAATTCCATTAAAGGCTGACATCCAGAAGAAGGGAATCATCGAATTACGCATCTTTTTTTACTTTTAGTTAAGTTTTTGCCATTTTATGATATTTTCGCGTTTAGAATTCAACTTAAGGAGCAATTCGAGGAGAAAGGAAGGAATTGGACGGCTCAAAATCACTAAGGTAGCTACCTTATAAAAATCGCAATTTTTTGTGTTTTTCAATTACTGGCAAATATATAAGAAATATACTCGTATTTTGAGACAAAAAATTGACTAGTAAAAGTAATATAAACGCCAGTTCAGCTTAAAAAAATGGGGAATTCCATTAAAGGCTGACATCCAGAAGAAGGGAATCATCGAATTACGCATCTTTTTTTACTTTTAGTTAAGTTTTTGCCATTTTATGATATTTTCGCGTTTAGAATTCAACTTAAGGAGCAATTCGAGGAGAAAGGAAGGAATTGGACGGCTCAAAATCACTAAGGTAGCTACCTTATAAAAATCGCAATTTTTTGTGTTTTTCAATTACTGGCAAATATATAAGAAATATACTCGTATTTTGAGACAAAAAATTGACTAGTAAAAGTAATATAAACGCCAGTTCAGCTTAAAAAAATGGGGAATTCCATTAAAGGCTGACATCCAGAAGAAGGGAATCATCGAATTACGCATCTTTTTTTACTTTTAGTTAAGTTTTTGCCATTTTATGATATTTTCGCGTTTAGAATTCAACTTAAGGAGCAATTCGAGGAGAAAGGAAGGAATTGGACGGCTCAAAATCACTAAGGTAGCTACCTTATAAAAATCGCAATTTTTTGTGTTTTTCAATTACTGGCAAATATATAAGAAATATACTCGTATTTTGAGACAAAAAATTGACTAGTAAAAGTAATATAAACGCCAGTTCAGCTTAAAAAAATGGGGAATTCCATTAAAGGCTGACATCCAGAAGAAGGGAATCATCGAATTACGCATCTTTTTTTACTTTTAGTTAAGTTTTTGCCATTTTATGATATTTTCGCGTTTAGAATTCAACTTAAGGAGCAATTCGAGGAGAAAGGAAGGAATTGGACGGCTCAAAATCACTAAGGTAGCTACCTTATAAAAATCGCAATTTTTTGTGTTTTTCAATTACTGGCAAATATATAAGAAATATACTCGTATTTTGAGACAAAAAATTGACTAGTAAAAGTAATATAAACGCCAGTTCAGCTTAAAAAAATGGGGAATTCCATTAAAGGCTGACATCCAGAAGAAGGGAATCATCGAATTACGCATCTTTTTTTACTTTTAGTTAAGTTTTTGCCATTTTATGATATTTTCGCGTTTAGAATTCAACTTAAGGAGCAATTCGAGGAGAAAGGAAGGAATTGGACGGCTCAAAATCACTAAGGTAGCTACCTTATAAAAATCGCAATTTTTTGTGTTTTTCAATTACTGGCAAATATATAAGAAATATACTCGTATTTTGAGACAAAAAATTGACTAGTAAAAGTAATATAAACGCCAGTTCAGCTTAAAAAAATGGGGAATTCCATTAAAGGCTGACATCCAGAAGAAGGGAATCATCGAATTACGCATCTTTTTTTACTTTTAATTAAGTTTTTGCCATTTTATGATATTTTCGCGTTTAGAATTCAACTTAAGGAGCAATTCGAGGAGAAAGGAAGGAATTGGACGGCTCAAAATCACTAAGGTACCTACCTTATAAAAATCGCAATTTTTTGTGTTTTTCAATTACTGGCAAATATATAAGAAATATACTCGTATTTTGAGACAAAAAATTGACTAGTAAAAGTAATATAAACGCCAGTTCAGCTTAAAAAAATGGGGAATTCCATTAAAGGCTGACATCCAGAAGAAGGGAATCATCGAATTACGCATCTTTTTTTACTTTTCGTTAAGTTTTTGCCATTTTATGATATTTTCGCGTTTAGAATTCAACTTAAGGAGCAATTCGAGGAGAAAGGAAGGAATTGGACGGCTCAAAATCACTAAGGTAGCTACCTTATAAAAATCGCAATTTTTTGTGTTTTTCAATTACTGGCAAATATATAAGAAATATACTCGTATTTTGAGACAAAAAATTGACTAGTAAAAGTAATATAAACGCCAGTTCAGCTTAAAAAAATGGGGAATTCCATTAAAGGCTGACATCCAGAAGAAGGGAATCATCGAATTACGCATCTTTTTTTACTTTTAGTTAAGTTTTTGCCATTTTATGATATTTTCGCGTTTAGAATTCAACTTAAGGAGCAATTCGAGGAGAAAGGAAGGAATTGGACGGCTCAAAATCACTAAGGTAGCTACCTTATAAAAATCGCAATTTTTTGTGTTTTTCAATTACTGGCAAATATATAAGAAATATACTCGTATTTTGAGACAAAAAATTGACTAGTAAAAGTAATATAAACGCCAGTTCAGCTTAAAAAAATGGGGAATTCCATTAAAGGCTGACATCCAGAAGAAGGGAATCATCGAATTACGCATCTTTTTTTACTTTTAGTTAAGTTTTTGCCATTTTATGATATTTTCGCGTTTAGAATTCAACTTAAGGAGCAATTCGAGGAGAAAGGAAGGAATTGGACGGCTCAAAATCACTAAGGTAGCTACCTTATAAAAATCGCAATTTTTTGTGTTTTTCAATTACTGGCAAATATATAAGAAATATACTCGTATTTTGAGACAAAAAATTGACTAGTAAAAGTAATATAAACGCCAGTTCAGCTTAAAAAAATGGGGAATTCCATTAAAGGCTGACATCCAGAAGAAGGGAATCATCGAATTACGCATCTTTTTTTACTTTTAGTTAAGTTTTTGCCATTTTATGATATTTTCGCGTTTAGAATTCAACTTAAGGAGCAATTCGAGGAGAAAGGAAGGAATTGGACGGCTCAAAATCACTAAGGTAGCTACCTTATAAAAATCGCAATTTTTTGTGTTTTTCAATTACTGGCAAATATATAAGAAATATACTCGTATTTTGAGACAAAAAATTGACTAGTAAAAGTAATATAAACGCCAGTTCAGCTTAAAAAAATGGGGAATTCCATTAAAGGCTGACATCCAGAAGAAGGGAATCATCGAATTACGCATCTTTTTTTACTTTTAGTTAAGTTTTTGCCATTTTATGATATTTTCGCGTTTAGAATTCAACTTAAGGAGCAATTCGAGGAGAAAGGAAGGAATTGGACGGCTCAAAATCGCTAAGGTAGCTACCTTATAAAAATCGCAATTTTTTGTGTTTTTCAATTACTGGCAAATATATAAGAAATATACTCGTATTTTGAGACAAAAAATTGACTAGTAAAAGTAATATAAACGCCAGTTCAGCTTAAAAAAATGGGGAATTCCATTAAAGGCTGACATCCAGAAGAAGGGAATCATCGAATTACGCATCTTTTTTTACTTTTAGTTAAGTTTTTGCCATTTTATGATATTTTCGCGTTTAGAATTCAACTTAAGGAGCAATTCGAGGAGAAAGGAAGGAATTGGACGGCTCAAAATCACTAAGGTAGCTACCTTATAAAAATCGCAATTTTTTTTGTTTTTCAATTACTGGCAAATATATAAGAAATATACTCGTATTTTGAGACAAAAAATTGACTAGTAAAAGTAATATAAACGCCAGTTCAGCTTAAAAAAATGGGGAATTCCATTAAAGGCTGACATCCAGAAGAAGGGAATCATCGAATTACGCATCTTTTTTTACTTTTAGTTAAGTTTTTGCCATTTTATGATATTTTCGCGTTTAGAATTCAACTTAAGGAGCAATTCGAGGAGAAAGGAAGGAATTGGACGGCTCAAAATCACTAAGGTAGCTACCTTATAAAAATCGCAATTTTTTGTGTTTTTCAATTACTGGCAAATATATAAGAAATATACTCGTATTTTGAGACAAAAAATTGACTAGTAAAAGTAATATAAACGCCAGTTCAGCTTAAAAAAATGGGGAATTCCATTAAAGGCTGACATCCAGAAGAAGGGAATCATCGAATTACGCATCTTTTTTTACTTTTAGTTAAGTTTTTGCCATTTTATGATATTTTCGCGTTTAGAATTCAACTTAAGGAGCAATTCGAGGAGAAAGGAAGGAATTGGACGGCTCAAAATCACTAAGGTAGCTACCTTATAAAAATCGCAATTTTTTGTGTTTTTCAATTACTGGCAAATATATAAGAAATATACTCGTATTTTGAGACAAAAAATTGACTAGTAAAAGTAATATAAACGCCAGTTCAGCTTAAAAAAATGGGGAATTCCATTAAAGGCTGACATCCAGAAGAAGGGAATCATCGAATTACGCATCTTTTTTTACTTTTAGTTAAGTTTTTGCCATTTTATGATATTTTCGCGTTTAGAATTCAACTTAAGGAGCAATTCGAGGAGAAAGGAAGGAATTGGACGGCTCAAAATCACTAAGGTAGCTACCTTATAAAAATCGCAATTTTTTGTGTTTTTCAATTACTGGCAAATATATAAGAAATATACTCGTATTTTGAGACAAAAAATTGACTAGTAAAAGTAATATAAACGCCAGTTCAGCTTAAAAAAATGGGGAATTCCATTAAAGGCTGACATCCAGAAGAAGGGAATCATCGAATTACGCATCTTTTTTTACTTTTAGTTAAGTTTTTGCCATTTTATGATATTTTCGCGTTTAGAATTCAACTTAAGGAGCAATTCGAGGAGAAAGGAAGGAATTGGACGGCTCAAAATCACTAAGGTAGCTACCTTATAAAAATCGCAATTTTTTGTGTTTTTCAATTACTGGCAAATATATAAGAAATATACTCGTATTTTGAGACAAAAAATTGACTAGTAAAAGTAATATAAACGCCAGTTCAGCTTAAAAAAATGGGGAATTCCATTAAAGGCTGACATCCAGAAGAAGGGAATCATCGAATTACGCATCTTTTTTTACTTTTAGTTAAGTTTTTGCCATTTTATGATATTTTCGCGTTTAGAATTCAACTTAAGGAGCAATTCGAGGAGAAAGGAAGGAATTGGACGGCTCAAAATCACTAAGGTAGCTACCTTATAAAAATCGCAATTTTTTGTGTTTTTCAATTACTGGCAAATATATAAGAAATATACTCGTATTTTGAGACAAAAAATTGACTAGTAAAAGTAATATAAACGCCAGTTCAGCTTAAAAAAATGGGGAATTCCATTAAAGGCTGACATCCAGAAGAAGGGAATCATCGAATTACGCATCTTTTTTTACTTTTAGTTAAGTTTTTGCCATTTTATGATATTTTCGCGTTTAGAATTCAACTTAAGGAGCAATTCGAGGAGAAAGGAAGGAATTGGACGGCTCAAAATCACTAAGGTAGCTACCTTATAAAAATCGCAATTTTTTGTGTTTTTCAATTACTGGCAAATATATAAGAAATATACTCGTATTTTGAGACAAAAAATTGACTAGTAAAAGTAATATAAACGCCAGTTCAGCTTAAAAAAATGGGGAATTCCATTAAAGGCTGACATCCAGAAGAAGGGAATCATCGAATTACGCATCTTTTTTTACTTTTAGTTAAGTTTTTGCCATTTTATGATATTTTCGCGTTTAGAATTCAACTTAAGGAGCAATTCGAGGAGAAAGGAAGGAATTGGACGGCTCAAAATCACTAAGGTAGCTACCTTATAAAAATCGCAATTTTTTGTGTTTTTCAATTACTGGCAAATATATAAGAAATATACTCGTATTTTGAGACAAAAAATTGACTAGTAAAAGTAATATAAACGCCAGTTCAGCTTAAAAAAATGGGGAATTCCATTAAAGGCTGACATCCAGAAGAAGGGAATCATCGAATTACGCATCTTTTTTTACTTTTAGTTAAGTTTTTGCCATTTTATGATATTTTCGCGTTTAGAATTCAACTTAAGGAGCAATTCGAGGAGAAAGGAAGGAATTGGACGGCTCAAAATCACTAAGGTAGCTACCTTATAAAAATCGCAATTTTTTGTGTTTTTCAATTACTGGCAAATATATAAGAAATATACTCGTATTTTGAGACAAAAAATTGACTAGTAAAAGTAATATAAACGCCAGTTCAGCTTAAAAAAATGGGGAATTCCATTAAAGGCTGACATCCAGAAGAAGGGAATCATCGAATTACGCATCTTTTTTTACTTTTAGTTAAGTTTTTGCCATTTTATGATATTTTCGCGTTTAGAATTCAACTTAAGGAGCAATTCGAGGAGAAAGGAAGGAATTGGACGGCTCAAAATCACTAAGGTAGCTACCTTATAAAAATCGCAATTTTTTGTGTTTTTCAATTACTGGCAAATATATAAGAAATATACTCGTATTTTGAGACAAAAAATTGACTAGTAAAAGTAATATAAACGCCAGTTCAGCTTAAAAAAATGGGGAATTCCATTAAAGGCTGACATCCAGAAGAAGGGAATCATCGAATTACGCATCTTTTTTTACTTTTAGTTAAGTTTTTGCCATTTTATGATATTTTCGCGTTTAGAATTCAACTTAAGGAGCAATTCGAGGAGAAAGGAAGGAATTGGACGGCTCAAAATCACTAAGGTAGCTACCTTATAAAAATCGCAATTTTTTGTGTTTTTCAATTACTGGCAAATATATAAGAAATATACTCGTATTTTGAGACAAAAAATTGACTAGTAAAAGTAATATAAACGCCAGTTCAGCTTAAAAAAATGGGGAATTCCATTAAAGGCTGACATCCAGAAGAAGGGAATCATCGAATTACGCATCTTTTTTTACTTTTAGTTAAGTTTTTGCCATTTTATGATATTTTCGCGTTTAGAATTCAACTTAAGGAGCAATTCGAGGAGAAAGGAAGGAATTGGACGGCTCAAAATCACTAAGGTAGCTACCTTATAAAAATCGCAATTTTTTGTGTTTTTCAATTACTGGCAAATATATAAGAAATATACTCGTATTTTGAGACAAAAAATTGACTAGTAAAAGTAATATAAACGCCAGTTCAGCTTAAAAAAATGGGGAATTCCATTAAAGGCTGACATCCAGAAGAAGGGAATCATCGAATTACGCATCTTTTTTTACTTTTAGTTAAGTTTTTGCCATTTTATGATATTTTCGCGTTTAGAATTCAACTTAAGGAGCAATTCGAGGAGAAAGGAAGGAATTGGACGGCTCAAAATCACTAAGGTAGCTACCTTATAAAAATCGCAATTTTTTGTGTTTTTCAATTACTGGCAAATATATAAGAAATATACTCGTATTTTGAGACAAAAAATTGACTAGTAAAAGTAATATAAACGCCAGTTCAGCTTAAAAAAATGGGGAATTCCATTAAAGGCTGACATCCAGAAGAAGGGAATCATCGAATTACGCATCTTTTTTTACTTTTAGTTAAGTTTTTGCCATTTTATGATATTTTCGCGTTTAGAATTCAACTTAAGGAGCAATTCGAGGAGAAAGGAAGGAATTGGACGGCTCAAAATCACTAAGGTAGCTACCTTATAAAAATCGCAATTTTTTGTGTTTTTCAATTACTGGCAAATATATAAGAAATATACTCGTATTTTGAGACAAAAAATTGACTAGTAAAAGTAATATAAACGCCAGTTCAGCTTAAAAAAATGGGGAATTCCATTAAAGGCTGACATCCAGAAGAAGGGAATCATCGAATTACGCATCTTTTTTTACTTTTAGTTAAGTTTTTGCCATTTTATGATATTTTCGCGTTTAGAATTCAACTTAAGGAGCAATTCGAGGAGAAAGGAAGGAATTGGACGGCTCAAAATCACTAAGGTAGCTACCTTATAAAAATCGCAATTTTTTGTGTTTTTCAATTACTGGCAAATATATAAGAAATATACTCGTATTTTGAGACAAAAAATTGACTAGTAAAAGTAATATAAACGCCAGTTCAGCTTAAAAAAATGGGGAATTCCATTAAAGGCTGACATCCAGAAGAAGGGAATCATCGAATTACGCATCTTTTTTTACTTTTAGTTAAGTTTTTGCCATTTTATGATATTTTCGCGTTTAGAATTCAACTTAAGGAGCAATTCGAGGAGAAAGGAAGGAATTGGACGGCTCAAAATCACTAAGGTAGCTACCTTATAAAAATCGCAATTTTTTGTGTTTTTCAATTACTGGCAAATATATAAGAAATATACTCGTATTTTGAGACAAAAAATTGACTAGTAAAAGTAATATAAACGCCAGTTCAGCTTAAAAAAATGGGGAATTCCATTAAAGGCTGACATCCAGAAGAAGGGAATCATCGAATTACGCATCTTTTTTTACTTTTAATTAAGTTTTTGCCATTTTATGATATTTTCGCGTTTAGAATTCAACTTAAGGAGCAATTCGAGGAGAAAGGAAGGAATTGGACGGCTCAAAATCACTAAGGTACCTACCTTATAAAAATCGCAATTTTTTGTGTTTTTCAATTACTGGCAAATATATAAGAAATATACTCGTATTTTGAGACAAAAAATTGACTAGTAAAAGTAATATAAACGCCAGTTCAGCTTAAAAAAATGGGGAATTCCATTAAAGGCTGACATCCAGAAGAAGGGAATCATCGAATTACGCATCTTTTTTTACTTTTCGTTAAGTTTTTGCCATTTTATGATATTTTCGCGTTTAGAATTCAACTTAAGGAGCAATTCGAGGAGAAAGGAAGGAATTGGACGGCTCAAAATCACTAAGGTAGCTACCTTATAAAAATCGCAATTTTTTGTGTTTTTCAATTACTGGCAAATATATAAGAAATATACTCGTATTTTGAGACAAAAAATTGACTAGTAAAAGTAATATAAACGCCAGTTCAGCTTAAAAAAATGGGGAATTCCATTAAAGGCTGACATCCAGAAGAAGGGAATCATCGAATTACGCATCTTTTTTTACTTTTAGTTAAGTTTTTGCCATTTTATGATATTTTCGCGTTTAGAATTCAACTTAAGGAGCAATTCGAGGAGAAAGGAAGGAATTGGACGGCTCAAAATCACTAAGGTAGCTACCTTATAAAAATCGCAATTTTTTGTGTTTTTCAATTACTGGCAAATATATAAGAAATATACTCGTATTTTGAGACAAAAAATTGACTAGTAAAAGTAATATAAACGCCAGTTCAGCTTAAAAAAATGGGGAATTCCATTAAAGGCTGACATCCAGAAGAAGGGAATCATCGAATTACGCATCTTTTTTTACTTTTAGTTAAGTTTTTGCCATTTTATGATATTTTCGCGTTTAGAATTCAACTTAAGGAGCAATTCGAGGAGAAAGGAAGGAATTGGACGGCTCAAAATCACTAAGGTAGCTACCTTATAAAAATCGCAATTTTTTGTGTTTTTCAATTACTGGCAAATATATAAGAAATATACTCGTATTTTGAGACAAAAAATTGACTAGTAAAAGTAATATAAACGCCAGTTCAGCTTAAAAAAATGGGGAATTCCATTAAAGGCTGACATCCAGAAGAAGGGAATCATCGAATTACGCATCTTTTTTTACTTTTAGTTAAGTTTTTGCCATTTTATGATATTTTCGCGTTTAGAATTCAACTTAAGGAGCAATTCGAGGAGAAAGGAAGGAATTGGACGGCTCAAAATCACTAAGGTAGCTACCTTATAAAAATCGCAATTTTTTGTGTTTTTCAATTACTGGCAAATATATAAGAAATATACTCGTATTTTGAGACAAAAAATTGACTAGTAAAAGTAATATAAACGCCAGTTCAGCTTAAAAAAATGGGGAATTCCATTAAAGGCTGACATCCAGAAGAAGGGAATCATCGAATTACGCATCTTTTTTTACTTTTAGTTAAGTTTTTGCCATTTTATGATATTTTCGCGTTTAGAATTCAACTTAAGGAGCAATTCGAGGAGAAAGGAAGGAATTGGACGGCTCAAAATCGCTAAGGTAGCTACCTTATAAAAATCGCAATTTTTTGTGTTTTTCAATTACTGGCAAATATATAAGAAATATACTCGTATTTTGAGACAAAAAATTGACTAGTAAAAGTAATATAAACGCCAGTTCAGCTTAAAAAAATGGGGAATTCCATTAAAGGCTGACATCCAGAAGAAGGGAATCATCGAATTACGCATCTTTTTTTACTTTTAGTTAAGTTTTTGCCATTTTATGATATTTTCGCGTTTAGAATTCAACTTAAGGAGCAATTCGAGGAGAAAGGAAGGAATTGGACGGCTCAAAATCACTAAGGTAGCTACCTTATAAAAATCGCAATTTTTTTTGTTTTTCAATTACTGGCAAATATATAAGAAATATACTCGTATTTTGAGACAAAAAATTGACTAGTAAAAGTAATATAAACGCCAGTTCAGCTTAAAAAAATGGGGAATTCCATTAAAGGCTGACATCCAGAAGAAGGGAATCATCGAATTACGCATCTTTTTTTACTTTTAGTTAAGTTTTTGCCATTTTATGATATTTTCGCGTTTAGAATTCAACTTAAGGAGCAATTCGAGGAGAAAGGAAGGAATTGGACGGCTCAAAATCACTAAGGTAGCTACCTTATAAAAATCGCAATTTTTTGTGTTTTTCAATTACTGGCAAATATATAAGAAATATACTCGTATTTTGAGACAAAAAATTGACTAGTAAAAGTAATATAAACGCCAGTTCAGCTTAAAAAAATGGGGAATTCCATTAAAGGCTGACATCCAGAAGAAGGGAATCATCGAATTACGCATCTTTTTTTACTTTTAGTTAAGTTTTTGCCATTTTATGATATTTTCGCGTTTAGAATTCAACTTAAGGAGCAATTCGAGGAGAAAGGAAGGAATTGGACGGCTCAAAATCACTAAGGTAGCTACCTTATAAAAATCGCAATTTTTTGTGTTTTTCAATTACTGGCAAATATATAAGAAATATACTCGTATTTTGAGACAAAAAATTGACTAGTAAAAGTAATATAAACGCCAGTTCAGCTTAAAAAAATGGGGAATTCCATTAAAGGCTGACATCCAGAAGAAGGGAATCATCGAATTACGCATCTTTTTTTACTTTTAGTTAAGTTTTTGCCATTTTATGATATTTTCGCGTTTAGAATTCAACTTAAGGAGCAATTCGAGGAGAAAGGAAGGAATTGGACGGCTCAAAATCACTAAGGTAGCTACCTTATAAAAATCGCAATTTTTTGTGTTTTTCAATTACTGGCAAATATATAAGAAATATACTCGTATTTTGAGACAAAAAATTGACTAGTAAAAGTAATATAAACGCCAGTTCAGCTTAAAAAAATGGGGAATTCCATTAAAGGCTGACATCCAGAAGAAGGGAATCATCGAATTACGCATCTTTTTTTACTTTTAGTTAAGTTTTTGCCATTTTATGATATTTTCGCGTTTAGAATTCAACTTAAGGAGCAATTCGAGGAGAAAGGAAGGAATTGGACGGCTCAAAATCACTAAGGTAGCTACCTTATAAAAATCGCAATTTTTTGTGTTTTTCAATTACTGGCAAATATATAAGAAATATACTCGTATTTTGAGACAAAAAATTGACTAGTAAAAGTAATATAAACGCCAGTTCAGCTTAAAAAAATGGGGAATTCCATTAAAGGCTGACATCCAGAAGAAGGGAATCATCGAATTACGCATCTTTTTTTACTTTTAGTTAAGTTTTTGCCATTTTATGATATTTTCGCGTTTAGAATTCAACTTAAGGAGCAATTCGAGGAGAAAGGAAGGAATTGGACGGCTCAAAATCACTAAGGTAGCTACCTTATAAAAATCGCAATTTTTTGTGTTTTTCAATTACTGGCAAATATATAAGAAATATACTCGTATTTTGAGACAAAAAATTGACTAGTAAAAGTAATATAAACGCCAGTTCAGCTTAAAAAAATGGGGAATTCCATTAAAGGCTGACATCCAGAAGAAGGGAATCATCGAATTACGCATCTTTTTTTACTTTTAGTTAAGTTTTTGCCATTTTATGATATTTTCGCGTTTAGAATTCAACTTAAGGAGCAATTCGAGGAGAAAGGAAGGAATTGGACGGCTCAAAATCACTAAGGTAGCTACCTTATAAAAATCGCAATTTTTTGTGTTTTTCAATTACTGGCAAATATATAAGAAATATACTCGTATTTTGAGACAAAAAATTGACTAGTAAAAGTAATATAAACGCCAGTTCAGCTTAAAAAAATGGGGAATTCCATTAAAGGCTGACATCCAGAAGAAGGGAATCATCGAATTACGCATCTTTTTTTACTTTTAGTTAAGTTTTTGCCATTTTATGATATTTTCGCGTTTAGAATTCAACTTAAGGAGCAATTCGAGGAGAAAGGAAGGAATTGGACGGCTCAAAATCACTAAGGTAGCTACCTTATAAAAATCGCAATTTTTTGTGTTTTTCAATTACTGGCAAATATATAAGAAATATACTCGTATTTTGAGACAAAAAATTGACTAGTAAAAGTAATATAAACGCCAGTTCAGCTTAAAAAAATGGGGAATTCCATTAAAGGCTGACATCCAGAAGAAGGGAATCATCGAATTACGCATCTTTTTTTACTTTTAGTTAAGTTTTTGCCATTTTATGATATTTTCGCGTTTAGAATTCAACTTAAGGAGCAATTCGAGGAGAAAGGAAGGAATTGGACGGCTCAAAATCACTAAGGTAGCTACCTTATAAAAATCGCAATTTTTTGTGTTTTTCAATTACTGGCAAATATATAAGAAATATACTCGTATTTTGAGACAAAAAATTGACTAGTAAAAGTAATATAAACGCCAGTTCAGCTTAAAAAAATGGGGAATTCCATTAAAGGCTGACATCCAGAAGAAGGGAATCATCGAATTACGCATCTTTTTTTACTTTTAGTTAAGTTTTTGCCATTTTATGATATTTTCGCGTTTAGAATTCAACTTAAGGAGCAATTCGAGGAGAAAGGAAGGAATTGGACGGCTCAAAATCACTAAGGTAGCTACCTTATAAAAATCGCAATTTTTTGTGTTTTTCAATTACTGGCAAATATATAAGAAATATACTCGTATTTTGAGACAAAAAATTGACTAGTAAAAGTAATATAAACGCCAGTTCAGCTTAAAAAAATGGGGAATTCCATTAAAGGCTGACATCCAGAAGAAGGGAATCATCGAATTACGCATCTTTTTTTACTTTTAGTTAAGTTTTTGCCATTTTATGATATTTTCGCGTTTAGAATTCAACTTAAGGAGCAATTCGAGGAGAAAGGAAGGAATTGGACGGCTCAAAATCACTAAGGTAGCTACCTTATAAAAATCGCAATTTTTTGTGTTTTTCAATTACTGGCAAATATATAAGAAATATACTCGTATTTTGAGACAAAAAATTGACTAGTAAAAGTAATATAAACGCCAGTTCAGCTTAAAAAAATGGGGAATTCCATTAAAGGGTGACATCCAGAAGAAGGGAATCATCGAATTACGCATCTTTTTTTACTTTTAGTTAAGTTTTTGCCATTTTATGATATTTTCGCGTTTAGAATTCAACTTAAGGAGCAATTCGAGGAGAAAGGAAGGAATTGGACGGCTCAAAATCGCTAAGGTAGCTACCTTATAAAAATCGCAATTTTTTGTGTTTTTCAATTACTGGCAAATATATAAGAAATATACTCGTATTTTGAGACAAAAAATTGACTAGTAAAAGTAATATAAACGCCAGTTCAGCTTAAAAAAATGGGGAATTCCATTAAAGGCTGACATCCAGAAGAAGGGAATCATCGAATTACGCATCTTTTTTTTACTTTTAGTTAAGTTTTTGCCATTTTATGATATTTTCGCGTTTAGAATTCAACTTAAGGAGCAATTCGAGGAGAAAGGAAGGAATTGGACGGCTCAAAATCACTAAGGTAGCTACCTTATAAAAATCGCAATTTTTTGTGTTTTTCAATTACTGGCAAATATATAAGAAATATACTCGTATTTTGAGACAAAAAATTGACTAGTAAAAGTAATATAAACGCCAGTTCAGCTTAAAAAAATGGGGAATTCCATTAAAGGCTGACATCCAGAAGAAGGGAATCATCGAATTACGCATCTTTTTTTACTTTTAATTAAGTTTTTGCCATTTTATGATATTTTCGCGTTTAGAATTCAACTTAAGGAGCAATTCGAGGAGAAAGGAAGGAATTGGACGGCTCAAAATCACTAAGGTAGCTACCTTATAAAAATCGCAATTTTTTGTGTTTTTCAATTACTGGCAAATATATAAGAAATATACTCGTATTTTGAGACAAAAAATTGACTAGTAAAAGTAATATAAACGCCAGTTCAGCTTAAAAAAATGGGGAATTCCATTAAAGGCTGACATCCAGAAGAAGGGAATCATCGAATTACGCATCTTTTTTTACTTTTAGTTAAGTTTTTGCCATTTTATGATATTTTCGCGTTTAGAATTCAACTTAAGGAGCAATTCGAGGAGAAAGGAAGGAATTGGACGGCTCAAAATCGCTAAGGTAGCTACCTTATAAAAATCGCAATTTTTTGTGTTTTTCAATTACTGGCAAATATATAAGAAATATACTCGTATTTTGAGACAAAAAATTGACTAGTAAAAGTAATATAAACGCCAGTTCAGCTTAAAAAAATGGGGAATTCCATTAAAGGCTGACATCCAGAAGAAGGGAATCATCGAATTACGCATCTTTTTTTTACTTTTAGTTAAGTTTTTGCCATTTTATGATATTTTCGCGTTTAGAATTCAACTTAAGGAGCAATTCGAGGAGAAAGGAAGGAATTGGACGGCTCAAAATCACTAAGGTAGCTACCTTATAAAAATCGCAATTTTTTGTGTTTTTCAATTACTGGCAAATATATAAGAAATATACTCGTATTTTGAGACAAAAAATTGACTAGTAAAAGTAATATAAACGCCAGTTCAGCTTAAAAAAATGGGGAATTCCATTAAAGGCTGACATCCAGAAGAAGGGAATCATCGAATTACGCATCTTTTTTTACTTTTAGTTAAGTTTTTGCCATTTTATGATATTTTCGCGTTTAGAATTCAACTTAAGGAGCAATTCGAGGAGAAAGGAAGGAATTGGACGGCTCAAAATCACTAAGGTAGCTACCTTATAAAAATCGCAATTTTTTGTGTTTTTCAATTACTGGCAAATATATAAGAAATATACTCGTATTTTGAGACAAAAAATTGACTAGTAAAAGTAATATAAACGCCAGTTCAGCTTAAAAAAATGGGGAATTCCATTAAAGGGTGACATCCAGAAGAAGGGAATCATCGAATTACGCATCTTTTTTTACTTTTAGTTAAGTTTTTGCCATTTTATGATATTTTCGCGTTTAGAATTCAACTTAAGGAGCAATTCGAGGAGAAAGGAAGGAATTGGACGGCTCAAAATCGCTAAGGTAGCTACCTTATAAAAATCGCAATTTTTTGTGTTTTTCAATTACTGGCAAATATATAAGAAATATACTCGTATTTTGAGACAAAAAATTGACTAGTAAAAGTAATATAAACGCCAGTTCAGCTTAAAAAAATGGGGAATTCCATTAAAGGCTGACATCCAGAAGAAGGGAATCATCGAATTACGCATCTTTTTTTTACTTTTAGTTAAGTTTTTGCCATTTTATGATATTTTCGCGTTTAGAATTCAACTTAAGGAGCAATTCGAGGAGAAAGGAAGGAATTGGACGGCTCAAAATCACTAAGGTAGCTACCTTATAAAAATCGCAATTTTTTGTGTTTTTCAATTACTGGCAAATATATAAGAAATATACTCGTATTTTGAGACAAAAAATTGACTAGTAAAAGTAATATAAACGCCAGTTCAGCTTAAAAAAATGGGGAATTCCATTAAAGGCTGACATCCAGAAGAAGGGAATCATCGAATTACGCATCTTTTTTTACTTTTAGTTAAGTTTTTGCCATTTTATGATATTTTCGCGTTTAGAATTCAACTTAAGGAGCAATTCGAGGAGAAAGGAAGGAATTGGACGGCTCAAAATCACTAAGGTAGCTACCTTATAAAAATCGCAATTTTTTGTGTTTTTCAATTACTGGCAAATATATAAGAAATATACTCGTATTTTGAGACAAAAAATTGACTAGTAAAAGTAATATAAACGCCAGTTCAGCTTAAAAAAATGGGGAATTCCATTAAAGGCTGACATCCAGAAGAAGGGAATCATCGAATTACGCATCTTTTTTTACTTTTAGTTAAGTTTTTGCCATTTTATGATATTTTCGCGTTTAGAATTCAACTTAAGGAGCAATTCGAGGAGAAAGGAAGGAATTGGACGGCTCAAAATCACTAAGGTAGCTACCTTATAAAAATCGCAATTTTTTGTGTTTTTCAATTACTGGCAAATATATAAGAAATATACTCGTATTTTGAGACAAAAAATTGACTAGTAAAAGTAATATAAACGCCAGTTCAGCTTAAAACAAGTAAAAGTGCTATATTCGACTGTGCCGAATCTTCTATACCCTTCTCCATGGATATGTTCTCTCAAAAAATAAGCAACATAAAGAAGAACTTAAAAACGTACCCATATCGTCATAGTATTACTTCGTGAGGAGGTGTTCACCGATTACTACTTTCTAAGATTACCTTTCTTTCTCTTTCTGCTGCTCTCTGCAGCGCTAGGAATTCTTTGCGACGCCACCCACCAAATTCAAGATCTCCATTGATAACAGCTCCACGGAGGCTCTCATGGCTCCATATCGCAGGCAATCGAAACACAATAGCTATATATAGTTGGAGAAATTTTTGCAACACTGTGTGCATGCATGTACAAAAATGCTTAAGAAAACTATGATGGCAAAAAAACACTTCATATGCCAGAATACTATACAATCGTATTGCAAACACATAAAAGTATACACAAACAAAACCACCACCAAATGAATTTGCGTTTGCTACAACAAAAACAAAAAACAAAAACAAAAACAAAAATTTTCTATTCATATACATAAGCATCCCGCCACGGATCCCCAGTGGCTCCGTTGCTTTACAAATATACTCAAAAAAAAAAAAATATACCACATATGTCGTTCAAAAAGGGTAAAATTAAGAAAAAATAGTCGTTTATCTACCCAACTTTATAGTGAAATTTTAACAGCAAGTTTGGCTGCAAACGTAGACGTGCTTGTCAATACACATGCTCTTGGTTTGTTACTCAGCGTGGATTTTTTGCATTTTCTTCATATAAATATATGAAATTATTTTTTGGCTATATTTTTTTTATTTATCGGCCGATTTTGCTTTTTTTTATAAGTGGTACTTTTGAAAGAAATTAGAACAGATAGGTAAAAAAATTTTTGATTTTAGACAAAATTTAATGTCAATTTTGAGCGCAACAAAATTACCGGAAGGAAATGAGGACAGACAGACAGACAGACAGACAGACAGACGGACAGACGAAATACTCCCCTTCTTATAACGATCCAGAATATATATACTTTATATGGTCGGAAATCAATATTTATTGAAATTGCATCCCCTATATCAAACTTATTTATACCCTTCCATCCTTTTTGGAGAAGGGTATAAAAATGGGGAATTCCATTAAAGGCTGACATCCAGAAGAAGGGAATCATCGAATTACGCATCTTTTTTTACTTTTAGTTAAGTTTTTGCCATTTTATGATATTTTCGCGTTTAGAATTCAACTTAAGGAGCAATTCGAGGAGAAAGGAAGGAATTGGACGGCTCAAAATCACTAAGGTAGCTACCTTATAAAAATCGCAATTTTTTGTGTTTTTCAATTACTGGCAAATATATAAGAAATATACTCGTATTTTGAGACAAAAAATTGACTAGTAAAAGTAATATAAACGCCAGTTCAGCTTAAAAAAATGGGGAATTCCATTAAAGGCTGACATCCAGAAGAAGGGAATCATCGAATTACGCATCTTTTTTTGCTTTTAGTTAAGTTTTTGCCATTTTATGATATTTTCGCGTTTAGAATTCAACTTAAGGAGCAATTCGAGGAGAAAGGAAGGAATTGGACGGCTCAAAATCACTAAGGTAGCTACCTTATAAAAATCGCAATTTTTTGTGTTTTTCAATTACTGGCAAATATATAAGAAATATACTCGTATTTTGAGACAAAAAATTGACTAGTAAAAGTAATATAAACGCCAGTTCAGCTTAAAAAAATGGGGAATTCCATTAAAGGCTGACATCCAGAAGAAGGGAATCATCGAATTACGCATCTTTTTTTACTTTTAGTTAAGTTTTTGCCATTTTATGATATTTTCGCGTTTAGAATTCAACTTAAGGAGCAATTCGAGGAGAAAGGAAGGAATTGGACGGCTCAAAATCACTAAGGTAGCTACCTTATAAAAATCGCAATTTTTTGTGTTTTTCAATTACTGGCAAATATATAAGAAATATACTCGTATTTTGAGACAAAAAATTGACTAGTAAAAGTAATATAAACGCCAGTTCAGCTTAAAACAAGTAAAAGTGCTATATTCGACTGTGCCGAATCTTCTATACCCTTCTCCATGGATATGTTCTCTCAAAAAATAAGCAACATAAAGAAGAACTTAAAAACGTACCCATATCGTCATAGTATTACTTCGTGAGGAGGTGTTCACCGATTACTACTTTCTAAGATTACCTTTCTTTCTCTTTCTGCTGCTCTCTGCAGCGCTAGGAATTCTTTGCGACGCCACCCACCAAATTCAAGATCTCCATTGATAACAGCTCCACGGAGGCTCTCATGGCTCCATATCGCAGGCAATCGAAACACAATAGCTATATATAGTTGGAGAAATTTTTGCAACACTGTGTGCATGCATGTACAAAAATGCTTAAGAAAACTATGATGGCAAAAAAACACTTCATATGCCAGAATACTATACAATCGTATTGCAAACACATAAAAGTATACACAAACAAAACCACCACCAAATGAATTTGCGTTTGCTACAACAAAAACAAAAAACAAAAACAAAAACAAAAATTTTCTATTCATATACATAAGCATCCCGCCACGGATCCCCAGTGGCTCCGTTGCTTTACAAATATACTCAAAAAAAAAAAAATATACCACATATGTCGTTCAAAAAGGGTAAAATTAAGAAAAAATAGTCGTTTATCTACCCAACTTTATAGTGAAATTTTAACAGCAAGTTTGGCTGCAAACGTAGACGTGCTTGTCAATACACATGCTCTTGGTTTGTTACTCAGCGTGGATTTTTTGCATTTTCTTCATATAAATATATGAAATTATTTTTTGGCTATATTTTTTTTATTTATCGGCCGATTTTGCTTTTTTTTATAAGTGGTACTTTTGAAAGAAATTAGAACAGATAGGTAAAAAAATTTTTGATTTTAGACAAAATTTAATGTCAATTTTGAGCGCAACAAAATTACCGGAAGGAAATGAGGACAGACAGACAGACAGACAGACAGACAGACGGACAGACGAAATACTCCCCTTCTTATAACGATCCAGAATATATATACTTTATATGGTCGGAAATCAATATTTATTGAAATTGCATCCCCTATATCAAACTTATTTATACCCTTCCATCCTTTTTGGAGAAGGGTATAAAAATGGGGAATTCCATTAAAGGCTGACATCCAGAAGAAGGGAATCATCGAATTACGCATCTTTTTTTACTTATAGTTAAGTTTTTGCCATTTTATGATATTTTCGCGTTTAGAATTCAACTTAAGGAGCAATTCGAGGAGAAAGGAAGGAATTGGACGGCTCAAAATCACTAAGGTAGCTACCTTATAAAAATCGCAATTTTTTGTGTTTTTCAATTACTGGCAAATATATAAGAAATATACTCGTATTTTGAGACAAAAAATTGACTAGTAAAAGTAATATAAACGCCAGTTCAGCTTAAAAAAATGGGGAATTCCATTAAAGGCTGACATCCAGAAGAAGGGAATCATCGAATTACGCATCTTTTTTTGCTTTTAGTTAAGTTTTTGCCATTTTATGATATTTTCGCGTTTAGAATTCAACTTAAGGAGCAATTCGAGGAGAAAGGAAGGAATTGGACGGCTCAAAATCACTAAGGTAGCTACCTTATAAAAATCGCAATTTTTTGTGTTTTTCAATTACTGGCAAATATATAAGAAATATACTCGTATTTTGAGACAAAAAATTGACTAGTAAAAGTAATATAAACGCCAGTTCAGCTTAAAAAAATGGGGAATTCCATTAAAGGCTGACATCCAGAAGAAGGGAATCATCGAATTACGCATCTTTTTTTACTTTTAGTTAAGTTTTTGCCATTTTATGATATTTTCGCGTTTAGAATTCAACTTAAGGAGCAATTCGAGGAGAAAGGAAGGAATTGGACGGCTCAAAATCACTAAGGTAGCTACCTTATAAAAATCGCAATTTTTTGTGTTTTTCAATTACTGGCAAATATATAAGAAATATACTCGTATTTTGAGACAAAAAATTGACTAGTAAAAGTAATATAAACGCCAGTTCAGCTTAAAAAAATGGGGAATTCCATTAAAGGCTGACATCCAGAAGAAGGGAATCATCGAATTACGCATCTTTTTTTACTTTTAGTTAAGTTTTTGCCATTTTATGATATTTTCGCGTTTAGAATTCAACTTAAGGAGCAATTCGAGGAGAAAGGAAGGAATTGGACGGCTCAAAATCACTAAGGTAGCTACCTTATAAAAATCGCAATTTTTTGTGTTTTTCAATTACTGGCAAATATATAAGAAATATACTCGTATTTTGAGACAAAAAATTGACTAGTAAAAGTAATATAAACGCCAGTTCAGCTTAAAAAAATGGGGAATTCCATTAAAGGCTGACATCCAGAAGAAGGGAATCATCGAATTACGCATCTTTTTTTACTTTTAGTTAAGTTTTTGCCATTTTATGATATTTTCGCGTTTAGAATTCAACTTAAGGAGCAATTCGAGGAGAAAGGAAGGAATTGGACGGCTCAAAATCACTAAGGTAGCTACCTTATAAAAATCGCAATTTTTTGTGTTTTTCAATTACTGGCAAATATATAAGAAATATACTCGTATTTTGAGACAAAAAATTGACTAGTAAAAGTAATATAAACGCCAGTTCAGCTTAAAAAAATGGGGAATTCCATTAAAGGCTGACATCCAGAAGAAGGGAATCATCGAATTACGCATCTTTTTTTACTTATAGTTAAGTTTTTGCCATTTTATGATATTTTCGCGTTTAGAATTCAACTTAAGGAGCAATTCGAGGAGAAAGGAAGGAATTGGACGGCTCAAAATCACTAAGGTAGCTACCTTATAAAAATCGCAATTTTTTGTGTTTTTCAATTACTGGCAAATATATAAGAAATATACTCGTATTTTGAGACAAAAAATTGACTAGTAAAAGTAATATAAACGCCAGTTCAGCTTAAAAAAATGGGGAATTCCATTAAAGGCTGACATCCAGAAGAAGGGAATCATCGAATTACGCATCTTTTTTTACTTTTAGTTAAGTTTTTGCCATTTTATGATATTTTCGCGTTTAGAATTCAACTTAAGGAGCAATTCGAGGAGAAAGGAAGGAATTGGACGGCTCAAAATCACTAAGGTAGCTACCTTATAAAAATCGCAATTTTTTGTGTTTTTCAATTACTGGCAAATATATAAGAAATATACTCGTATTTTGAGACAAAAAATTGACTAGTAAAAGTAATATAAACGCCAGTTCAGCTTAAAAAAATGGGGAATTCCATTAAAGGCTGACATCCAGAAGAAGGGAATCATCGAATTACGCATCTTTTTTTACTTATAGTTAAGTTTTTGCCATTTTATGATATTTTCGCGTTTAGAATTCAACTTAAGGAGCAATTCGAGGAGAAAGGAAGGAATTGGACGGCTCAAAATCACTAAGGTAGCTACCTTATAAAAATCGCAATTTTTTGTGTTTTTCAATTACTGGCAAATATATAAGAAATATACTCGTATTTTGAGACAAAAAATTGACTAGTAAAAGTAATATAAACGCCAGTTCAGCTTAAAAAAATGGGGAATTCCATTAAAGGCTGACATCCAGAAGAAGGGAATCATCGAATTACGCATCTTTTTTTACTTATAGTTAAGTTTTTGCCATTTTATGATATTTTCGCGTTTAGAATTCAACTTAAGGAGCAATTCGAGGAGAAAGGAAGGAATTGGACGGCTCAAAATCACTAAGGTAGCTACCTTATAAAAATCGCAATTTTTTGTGTTTTTCAATTACTGGCAAATATATAAGAAATATACTCGTATTTTGAGACAAAAAATTGACTAGTAAAAGTAATATAAACGCCAGTTCAGCTTAAAAAAATGGGGAATTCCATTAAAGGCTGACATCCAGAAGAAGGGAATCATCGAATTACGCATCTTTTTTTACTTTTAGTTAAGTTTTTGCCATTTTATGATATTTTCGCGTTTAGAATTCAACTTAAGGAGCAATTCGAGGAGAAAGGAAGGAATTGGACGGCTCAAAATCACTAAGGTAGCTACCTTATAAAAATCGCAATTTTTTGTGTTTTTCAATTACTGGCAAATATATAAGAAATATACTCGTATTTTGAGACAAAAAATTGACTAGTAAAAGTAATATAAACGCCAGTTCAGCTTAAAAAAATGGGGAATTCCATTAAAGGCTGACATCCAGAAGAAGGGAATCATCGAATTACGCATCTTTTTTTACTTTTAGTTAAGTTTTTGCCATTTTATGATATTTTCGCGTTTAGAATTCAACTTAAGGAGCAATTCGAGGAGAAAGGAAGGAATTGGACGGCTCAAAATCACTAAGGTAGCTACCTTATAAAAATCGCAATTTTTTGTGTTTTTCAATTACTGGCAAATATATAAGAAATATACTCGTATTTTGAGACAAAAAATTGACTAGTAAAAGTAATATAAACGCCAGTTCAGCTTAAAAAAATGGGGAATTCCATTAAAGGCTGACATCCAGAAGAAGGGAATCATCGAATTACGCATCTTTTTTTACTTTTAGTTAAGTTTTTGCCATTTTATGATATTTTCGCGTTTAGAATTCAACTTAAGGAGCAATTCGAGGAGAAAGGAAGGAATTGGACGGCTCAAAATCACTAAGGTAGCTACCTTATAAAAATCGCAATTTTTTGTGTTTTTCAATTACTGGCAAATATATAAGAAATATACTCGTATTTTGAGACAAAAAATTGACTAGTAAAAGTAATATAAACGCCAGTTCAGCTTAAAAAAATGGGGAATTCCATTAAAGGCTGACATCCAGAAGAAGGGAATCATCGAATTACGCATCTTTTTTTACTTTTAGTTAAGTTTTTGCCATTTTATGATATTTTCGCGTTTAGAATTCAACTTAAGGAGCAATTCGAGGAGAAAGGAAGGAATTGGACGGCTCAAAATCACTAAGGTAGCTACCTTATAAAAATCGCAATTTTTTGTGTTTTTCAATTACTGGCAAATATATAAGAAATATACTCGTATTTTGAGACAAAAAATTGACTAGTAAAAGTAATATAAACGCCAGTTCAGCTTAAAAAAATGGGGAATTCCATTAAAGGCTGACATCCAGAAGAAGGGAATCATCGAATTACGCATCTTTTTTTACTTTTAGTTAAGTTTTTGCCATTTTATGATATTTTCGCGTTTAGAATTCAACTTAAGGAGCAATTCGAGGAGAAAGGAAGGAATTGGACGGCTCAAAATCACTAAGGTAGCTACCTTATAAAAATCGCAATTTTTTGTGTTTTTCAATTACTGGCAAATATATAAGAAATATACTCGTATTTTGAGACAAAAAATTGACTAGTAAAAGTAATATAAACGCCAGTTCAGCTTAAAAAAATGGGGAATTCCATTAAAGGCTGACATCCAGAAGAAGGGAATCATCGAATTACGCATCTTTTTTTACTTTTAGTTAAGTTTTTGCCATTTTATGATATTTTCGCGTTTAGAATTCAACTTAAGGAGCAATTCGAGGAGAAAGGAAGGAATTGGACGGCTCAAAATCACTAAGGTAGCTACCTTATAAAAATCGCAATTTTTTGTGTTTTTCAATTACTGGCAAATATATAAGAAATATACTCGTATTTTGAGACAAAAAATTGACTAGTAAAAGTAATATAAACGCCAGTTCAGCTTAAAAAAATGGGGAATTCCATTAAAGGCTGACATCCAGAAGAAGGGAATCATCGAATTACGCATCTTTTTTTACTTTTAGTTAAGTTTTTGCCATTTTATGATATTTTCGCGTTTAGAATTCAACTTAAGGAGCAATTCGAGGAGAAAGGAAGGAATTGGACGGCTCAAAATCACTAAGGTAGCTACCTTATAAAAATCGCAATTTTTTGTGTTTTTCAATTACTGGCAAATATATAAGAAATATACTCGTATTTTGAGACAAAAAATTGACTAGTAAAAGTAATATAAACGCCAGTTCAGCTTAAAAAAATGGGGAATTCCATTAAAGGCTGACATCCAGAAGAAGGGAATCATCGAATTACGCATCTTTTTTTACTTTTAGTTAAGTTTTTGCCATTTTATGATATTTTCGCGTTTAGAATTCAACTTAAGGAGCAATTCGAGGAGAAAGGAAGGAATTGGACGGCTCAAAATCACTAAGGTAGCTACCTTATAAAAATCGCAATTTTTTGTGTTTTTCAATTACTGGCAAATATATAAGAAATATACTCGTATTTTGAGACAAAAAATTGACTAGTAAAAGTAATATAAACGCCAGTTCAGCTTAAAAAAATGGGGAATTCCATTAAAGGCTGACATCCAGAAGAACGGAATCATCGAATTACGCATCTTTTTTTACTTTTAGTTAAGTTTTTGCCATTTTATGATATTTTCGCGTTTAGAATTCAACTTAAGGAGCAATTCGAGGAGAAAGGAAGGAATTGGACGGCTCAAAATCACTAAGGTAGCTACCTTATAAAAATCGCAATTTTTTGTGTTTTTCAATTACTGGCAAATATATAAGAAATATACTCGTATTTTGAGACAAAAAATTGACTAGTAAAAGTAATATAAACGCCAGTTCAGCTTAAAAAAATGGGGAATTCCATTAAAGGCTGACATCCAGAAGAAGGGAATCATCGAATTACGCATCTTTTTTTACTCTTTGTTAAGTTTTTGCCATTTTATGATATTTTCGCGTTTAGAATTCAACTTAAGGAGCAATTCGAGGAGAAAGGAAGGAATTGGACGGCTCAAAATCACTAAGGTAGCTACCTTATAAAAATCGCAATTTTTTGTGTTTTTCAATTACTGGCAAATATATAAGAAATATACTCGTATTTTGAGACAAAAAATTGACTAGTAAAAGTAATATAAACGCCAGTTCAGCTTAAAAAAATGGGGAATTCCATTAAAGGCTGACATCCAGAAGAAGGGAATCATCGAATTACGCATCTTTTTTTACTTTTAGTTAAGTTTTTGCCATTTTATGATACTTTCGCGTTTAGAATTCAACTTAAGGAGCAATTCGAGGAGAAAGGAAGGAATTGGACGGCTCAAAATCACTAAGGTAGCTACCTTATAAAAATCGCAATTTTTTGTGTTTTTCAATTACTGGCAAATATATAAGAAATATACTCGTATTTTGAGACAAAAAATTGACTAGTAAAAGTAATATAAACGCCAGTTCAGCTTAAAAAAATGGGGAATTCCATTAAAGGCTGACATCCAGAAGAAGGGAATCATCGAATTACGCATCTTTTTTTACTCTTTGTTAAGTTTTTGCCATTTTATGATATTTTCGCGTTTAGAATTCAACTTAAGGAGCAATTCGAGGAGAAAGGAAGGAATTGGACGGCTCAAAATCACTAAGGTAGCTACCTTATAAAAATCGCAATTTTTTGTGTTTTTCAATTACTGGCAAATATATAAGAAATATACTCGTATTTTGAGACAAAAAATTGACTAGTAAAAGTAATATAAACGCCAGTTCAGCTTAAAAAAATGGGGAATTCCATTAAAGGCTGACATCCAGAAGAAGGGAATCATCGAATTACGCATCTTTTTTTACTCTTTGTTAAGTTTTTGCCATTTTATGATATTTTCGCGTTTAGAATTCAACTTAAGGAGCAATTCGAGGAGAAAGGAAGGAATTGGACGGCTCAAAATCACTAAGGTAGCTACCTTATAAAAATCGCAATTTTTTGTGTTTTTCAATTACTGGCAAATATATAAGAAATATACTCGTATTTTGAGACAAAAAATTGACTAGTAAAAGTAATATAAACGCCAGTTCAGCTTAAAAAAATGGGGAATTCCATTAAAGGCTGACATCCAGAAGAAGGGAATCATCGAATTACGCATCTTTTTTTACTTTTAGTTAAGTTTTTGCCATTTTATGATACTTTCGCGTTTAGAATTCAACTTAAGGAGCAATTCGAGGAGAAAGGAAGGAATTGGACGGCTCAAAATCACTAAGGTAGCTACCTTATAAAAATCGCAATTTTTTGTGTTTTTCAATTACTGGCAAATATATAAGAAATATACTCGTATTTTGAGACAAAAAATTGACTAGTAAAAGTAATATAAACGCCAGTTCAGCTTAAAAAAATGGGGAATTCCATTAAAGGCTGACATCCAGAAGAAGGGAATCATCGAATTACGCATCTTTTTTTACTTTTAGTTAAGTTTTTGCCATTTTATGATACTTTCGCGTTTAGAATTCAACTTAAGGAGCAATTCGAGGAGAAAGGAAGGAATTGGACGGCTCAAAATCACTAAGGTAGCTACCTTATAAAAATCGCAATTTTTTGTGTTTTTCAATTACTGGCAAATATATAAGAAATATTTTGAGACAAAAAATTGACTAGTAAAAGTAATATAAACGCCAGTTCAGCTTAAAAAAATGGGGAATTCCATTAAAGGCTGACATCCAGAAGAAGGGAATCATCGAATTACGCATCTTTTTTTACTTTTAGTTAAGTTTTTGCCATTTTATGATATTTTCGCGTTTAGAATTCAACTTAAGGAGCAATTCGAGGAGAAAGGAAGGAATTGGACGGCTCAAAATCACTAAGGTAGCTACCTTATAAAAATCGCAATTTTTTGTGTTTTTCAATTACTGGCAAATATATAAGAAATATACTCGTATTTTGAGACAAAAAATTGACTAGTAAAAGTAATATAAACGCCAGTTCAGCTTAAAAAAATGGGGAATTCCATTAAAGGCTGACATCCAGAAGAAGGGAATCATCGAATTACGCATCTTTTTTTACTTTTAGTTAAGTTTTTGCCATTTTATGATACTTTCGCGTTTAGAATTCAACTTAAGGAGCAATTCGAGGAGAAAGGAAGGAATTGGACGGCTCAAAATCACTAAGGTAGCTACCTTATAAAAATCGCAATTTTTTGTGTTTTTCAATTACTGGCAAATATATAAGAAATATACTCGTATTTTGAGACAAAAAATTGACTAGTAAAAGTAATATAAACGCCAGTTCAGCTTAAAAAAATGGGGAATTCCATTAAAGGCTGACATCCAGAAGAAGGGAATCATCGAATTACGCATCTTTTTTTACTTTTAGCTAAGTTTTTGCCATTTTATGATATTTTCGCGTTTAGAATTCAACTTAAGGAGCAATTCGAGGAGAAAGGAAGGAATTGGACGGCTCAAAATCACTAAGGTAGCTACCTTATAAAAATCGCAATTTTTTGTGTTTTTCAATTACTGGCAAATATATAAGAAATATACTCGTATTTTGAGACAAAAAATTGACTAGTAAAAGTAATATAAACGCCAGTTCAGCTTAAAAAAATGGGGAATTCCATTAAAGGCTGACATCCAGAAGAAGGGAATCATCGAATTACGCATCTTTTTTTACTTTTAGTTAAGTTTTTGCCATTTTATGATACTTTCGCGTTTAGAATTCAACTTAAGGAGCAATTCGAGGAGAAAGGAAGGAATTGGACGGCTCAAAATCACTAAGGTAGCTACCTTATAAAAATCGCAATTTTTTGTGTTTTTCAATTACTGGCAAATATATAAGAAATATACTCGTATTTTGAGACAAAAAATTGACTAGTAAAAGTAATATAAACGCCAGTTCAGCTTAAAAAAATGGGGAATTCCATTAAAGGCTGACATCCAGAAGAAGGGAATCATCGAATTACGCATCTTTTTTTACTTTTAGTTAAGTTTTTGCCATTTTATGATATTTTCGCGTTTAGAATTCAACTTAAGGAGCAATTCGAGGAGAAAGGAAGGAATTGGACGGCTCAAAATCACTAAGGTAGCTACCTTATAAAAATCGCAATTTTTTGTGTTTTTCAATTACTGGCAAATATATAAGAAATATACTCGTATTTTGAGACAAAAAATTGACTAGTAAAAGTAATATAAACGCCAGTTCAGCTTAAAAAAATGGGGAATTCCATTAAAGGCTGACATCCAGAAGAAGGGAATCATCGAATTACGCATCTTTTTTTACTTTTGGTTAAGTTTTTGCCATTTTATGATACTTTCGCGTTTAGAATTCAACTTAAGGAGCAATTCGAGGAGAAAGGAAGGAATTGGACGGCTCAAAATCACTAAGGTAGCTACCTTATAAAAATCGCAATTTTTTGTGTTTTTCAATTACTGGCAAATATATAAGAAATATACTCGTATTTTGAGACAAAAAATTGACTAGTAAAAGTAATATAAACGCCAGTTCAGCTTAAAAAAATGGGGAATTCCATTAAAGGCTGACATCCAGAAGAAGGGAATCATCGAATTACGCATCTTTTTTTACTTTTAGTTAAGTTTTTGCCATTTTATGATATTTTCGCGTTTAGAATTCAACTTAAGGAGCAATTCGAGGAGAAAGGAAGGAATTGGACGGCTCAAAATCACTAAGGTAGCTACCTTATAAAAATCGCAATTTTTTGTGTTTTTCAATTACTGGCAAATATATAAGAAATATACTCGTATTTTGAGACAAAAAATTGACTAGTAAAAGTAATATAAACGCCAGTTCAGCTTAAAAAAATGGGGAATTCCATTAAAGGCTGACATCCAGAAGAAGGGAATCATCGAATTACGCATCTTTTTTTACTTTTAGTTAAGTTTTTGCCATTTTATGATATTTTCGCGTTTAGAATTCAACTTAAGGAGCAATTCGAGGAGAAAGGAAGGAATTGGACGGCTCAAAATCACTAAAAATCGCAATTTTTTGTGTTTTTCAATTACTGGCAAATATATAAGAAATATACTCGTATTTTGAGACAAAAAATTGACTAGTAAAAGTAATATAAACGCCAGTTCAGCTTAAAAAAATGGGGAATTCCATTAAAGGCTGACATCCAGAAGAAGGGAATCATCGAATTACGCATCTTTTTTTACTTTTAGTTAAGTTTTTGCCATTTTATGATATTTTCGCGTTTAGAATTCAACTTAAGGAGCAATTCGAGGAGAAAGGAAGGAATTGGACGGCTCAAAATCACTAAGGTAGCTACCTTATAAAAATCGCAATTTTTTGTGTTTTTCAATTACTGGCAAATATATAAGAAATATACTCGTATTTTGAGACAAAAAATTGACTAGTAAAAGTAATATAAACGCCAGTTCAGCTTAAAAAAATGGGGAATTCCATTAAAGGCTGACATCCAGAAGAAGGGAATCATCGAATTACGCATCTTTTTTTACTTTTAGTTAAGTTTTTGCCATTTTATGATATTTTCGCGTTTAGAATTCAACTTAAGGAGCAATTCGAGGAGAAAGGAAGGAATTGGACGGCTCAAAATCACTAAGGTAGCTACCTTATAAAAATCGCAATTTTTTGTGTTTTTCAATTACTGGCAAATATATAAGAAATATACTCGTATTTTGAGACAAAAAATTGACTAGTAAAAGTAATATAAACGCCAGTTCAGCTTAAAAAAATGGGGAATTCCATTAAAGGCTGACATCCAGAAGAAGGGAATCATCGAATTACGCATCTTTTTTTACTTCTAGTTAAGTTTTTGCCATTTTATGATATTTTCGCGTTTAGAATTCAACTTAAGGAGCAATTCGAGGAGAAAGGAAGGAATTGGACGGCTCAAAATCACTAAGGTAGCTACCTTATAAAAATCGCAATTTTTTGTGTTTTTCAATTACTGGCAAATATATAAGAAATATACTCGTATTTTGAGACAAAAAATTGACTAGTAAAAGTAATATAAACGCCAGTTCAGCTTAAAAAAATGGGGAATTCCATTAAAGGCTGACATCCAGAAGAAGGGAATCATCGAATTACGCATCTTTTTTTACTTTTAGTTAAGTTTTTGCCATTTTATGATACTTTCGCGTTTAGAATTCAACTTAAGGAGCAATTCGAGGAGAAAGGAAGGAATTGGACGGCTCAAAATCACTAAGGTAGCTACCTTATAAAAATCGCAATTTTTTGTGTTTTTCAATTACTGGCAAATATATAAGAAATATACTCGTATTTTGAGACAAAAAATTGACTAGTAAAAGTAATATAAACGCCAGTTCAGCTTAAAAAAATGGGGAATTCCATTAAAGGCTGACATCCAGAAGAAGGGAATCATCGAATTACGCATCTTTTTTTACTTTCCGTTAAGTTTTTGCCATTTTATGATATTTTCGCGTTTAGAATTCAACTTAAGGAGCAATTCGAGGAGAAAGGAAGGAATTGGACGGCTCAAAATCACTAAGGTAGCTACCTTATAAAAATCGCAATTTTTTGTGTTTTTCAATTACTGGCAAATATATAAGAAATATACTCGTATTTTGAGACAAAAAATTGACTAGTAAAAGTAATATAAACGCCAGTTCAGCTTAAAAAAATGGGGAATTCCATTAAAGGCTGACATCCAGAAGAAGGGAATCATCGAATTACGCATCTTTTTTTACTTTTAGTTAAGTTTTTGCCATTTTATGATATTTTCGCGTTTAGAATTCAACTTAAGGAGCAATTCGAGGAGAAAGGAAGGAATTGGACGGCTCAAAATCACTAAGGTAGCTACCTTATAAAAATCGCAATTTTTTGTGTTTTTCAATTACTGGCAAATATATAAGAAATATACTCGTATTTTGAGACAAAAAATTGACTAGTAAAAGTAATATAAACGCCAGTTCAGCTTAAAAAAATGGGGAATTCCATTAAAGGCTGACATCCAGAAGAAGGGAATCATCGAATTACGCATCTTTTTTTACTTTCCGTTAAGTTTTTGCCATTTTATGATATTTTCGCGTTTAGAATTCAACTTAAGGAGCAATTCGAGGAGAAAGGAAGGAATTGGACGGCTCAAAATCACTAAGGTAGCTACCTTATAAAAATCGCAATTTTTTGTGTTTTTCAATTACTGGCAAATATATAAGAAATATACTCGTATTTTGAGACAAAAAATTGACTAGTAAAAGTAATATAAACGCCAGTTCAGCTTAAAAAAATGGGGAATTCCATTAAAGGCTGACATCCAGAAGAACGGAATCATCGAATTACGCATCTTTTTTTACTTTTAGTTAAGTTTTTGCCATTTTATGATATTTTCGCGTTTAGAATTCAACTTAAGGAGCAATTCGAGGAGAAAGGAAGGAATTGGACGGCTCAAAATCACTAAGGTAGCTACCTTATAAAAATCGCAATTTTTTGTGTTTTTCAATTACTGGCAAATATATAAGAAATATACTCGTATTTTGAGACAAAAAATTGACTAGTAAAAGTAATATAAACGCCAGTTCAGCTTAAAAAAATGGGGAATTCCATTAAAGGCTGACATCCAGAAGAAGGGAATCATCGAATTACGCATCTTTTTTTACTTTTAGTTAAGTTTTTGCCATTTTATGATATTTTCGCGTTTAGAATTCAACTTAAGGAGCAATTCGAGGAGAAAGGAAGGAATTGGACGGCTCAAAATCACTAAGGTAGCTACCTTATAAAAATCGCAATTTTTTGTGTTTTTCAATTACTGGCAAATATATAAGAAATATACTCGTATTTTGAGACAAAAAATTGACTAGTAAAAGTAATATAAACGCCAGTTCAGCTTAAAAAAATGGGGAATTCCATTAAAGGCTGACATCCAGAAGAAGGGAATCATCGAATTACGCATCTTTTTTTACTTTTAGTTAAGTTTTTGCCATTTTATGATATTTTCGCGTTTAGAATTCAACTTAAGGAGCAATTCGAGGAGAAAGGAAGGAATTGGACGGCTCAAAATCACTAAGGTAGCTACCTTATAAAAATCGCAATTTTTTGTGTTTTTCAATTACTGGCAAATATATAAGAAATATACTCGTATTTTGAGACAAAAAATTGACTAGTAAAAGTAATATAAACGCCAGTTCAGCTTAAAAAAATGGGGAATTCCATTAAAGGCTGACATCCAGAAGAAGGGAATCATCGAATTACGCATCTTTTTTTACTTTTAGTTAAGTTTTTGCCATTTTATGATATTTTCGCGTTTAGAATTCAACTTAAGGAGCAATTCGAGGAGAAAGGAAGGAATTGGACGGCTCAAAATCACTAAGGTAGCTACCTTATAAAAATCGCAATTTTTTGTGTTTTTCAATTACTGGCAAATATATAAGAAATATACTCGTATTTTGAGACAAAAAATTGACTAGTAAAAGTAATATAAACGCCAGTTCAGCTTAAAAAAATGGGGAATTCCATTAAAGGCTGACATCCAGAAGAAGGGAATCATCGAATTACGCATCTTTTTTTACTTTTAGTTAAGTTTTTGCCATTTTATGATATTTTCGCGTTTAGAATTCAACTTAAGGAGCAATTCGAGGAGAAAGGAAGGAATTGGACGGCTCAAAATCACTAAGGTAGCTACCTTATAAAAATCGCAATTTTTTGTGTTTTTCAATTACTGGCAAATATATAAGAAATATACTCGTATTTTGAGACAAAAAATTGACTAGTAAAAGTAATATAAACGCCAGTTCAGCTTAAAAAAATGGGGAATTCCATTAAAGGCTGACATCCAGAAGAAGGGAATCATCGAATTACGCCTCTTTTTTTACTTTTAGTTAAGTTTTTGCCATTTTATGATATTTTCGCGTTTAGAATTCAACTTAAGGAGCAATTCGAGGAGAAAGGAAGGAATTGGACGGCTCAAAATCACTAAGGTAGCTACCTTATAAAAATCGCAATTTTTTGTGTTTTTCAATTACTGGCAAATATATAAGAAATATACTCGTATTTTGAGACAAAAAATTGACTAGTAAAAGTAATATAAACGCCAGTTCAGCTTAAAAAAATGGGGAATTCCATTAAAGGCTGACATCCAGAAGAAGGGAATCATCGAATTACGCATCTTTTTTTACTTTTAGTTAAGTTTTTGCCATTTTATGATATTTTCGCGTTTAGAATTCAACTTAAGGAGCAATTCGAGGAGAAAGGAAGGAATTGGACGGCTCAAAATCACTAAGGTAGCTACCTTATAAAAATCGCAATTTTTTGTGTTTTTCAATTACTGGCAAATATATAAGAAATATACTCGTATTTTGAGACAAAAAATTGACTAGTAAAAGTAATATAAACGCCAGTTCAGCTTAAAAAAATGGGGAATTCCATTAAAGGCTGACATCCAGAAGAAGGGAATCATCGAATTACGCATCTTTTTTTACTTTCCGTTAAGTTTTTGCCATTTTATGATATTTTCGCGTTTAGAATTCAACTTAAGGAGCAATTCGAGGAGAAAGGAAGGAATTGGACGGCTCAAAATCACTAAGGTAGCTACCTTATAAAAATCGCAATTTTTTGTGTTTTTCAATTACTGGCAAATATATAAGAAATATACTCGTATTTTGAGACAAAAAATTGACTAGTAAAAGTAATATAAACGCCAGTTCAGCTTAAAAAAATGGGGAATTCCATTAAAGGCTGACATCCAGAAGAACGGAATCATCGAATTACGCATCTTTTTTTACTTTTAGTTAAGTTTTTGCCATTTTATGATATTTTCGCGTTTAGAATTCAACTTAAGGAGCAATTCGAGGAGAAAGGAAGGAATTGGACGGCTCAAAATCACTAAGGTAGCTACCTTATAAAAATCGCAATTTTTTGTGTTTTTCAATTACTGGCAAATATATAAGAAATATACTCGTATTTTGAGACAAAAAATTGACTAGTAAAAGTAATATAAACGCCAGTTCAGCTTAAAAAAATGGGGAATTCCATTAAAGGCTGACATCCAGAAGAAGGGAATCATCGAATTACGCATCTTTTTTTACTTTTAGTTAAGTTTTTGCCATTTTATGATATTTTCGCGTTTAGAATTCAACTTAAGGAGCAATTCGAGGAGAAAGGAAGGAATTGGACGGCTCAAAATCACTAAGGTAGCTACCTTATAAAAATCGCAATTTTTTGTGTTTTTCAATTACTGGCAAATATATAAGAAATATACTCGTATTTTGAGACAAAAAATTGACTAGTAAAAGTAATATAAACGCCAGTTCAGCTTAAAAAAATGGGGAATTCCATTAAAGGCTGACATCCAGAAGAAGGGAATCATCGAATTACGCATCTTTTTTTACTTTTAGTTAAGTTTTTGCCATTTTATGATATTTTCGCGTTTAGAATTCAACTTAAGGAGCAATTCGAGGAGAAAGGAAGGAATTGGACGGCTCAAAATCACTAAGGTAGCTACCTTATAAAAATCGCAATTTTTTGTGTTTTTCAATTACTGGCAAATATATAAGAAATATACTCGTATTTTGAGACAAAAAATTGACTAGTAAAAGTAATATAAACGCCAGTTCAGCTTAAAAAAATGGGGAATTCCATTAAAGGCTGACATCCAGAAGAAGGGAATCATCGAATTACGCATCTTTTTTTACTTTTAGTTAAGTTTTTGCCATTTTATGATATTTTCGCGTTTAGAATTCAACTTAAGGAGCAATTCGAGGAGAAAGGAAGGAATTGGACGGCTCAAAATCACTAAGGTAGCTACCTTATAAAAATCGCAATTTTTTGTGTTTTTCAATTACTGGCAAATATATAAGAAATATACTCGTATTTTGAGACAAAAAATTGACTAGTAAAAGTAATATAAACGCCAGTTCAGCTTAAAAAAATGGGGAATTCCATTAAAGGCTGACATCCAGAAGAAGGGAATCATCGAATTACGCATCTTTTTTTACTTTTAGTTAAGTTTTTGCCATTTTATGATATTTTCGCGTTTAGAATTCAACTTAAGGAGCAATTCGAGGAGAAAGGAAGGAATTGGACGGCTCAAAATCACTAAGGTAGCTACCTTATAAAAATCGCAATTTTTTGTGTTTTTCAATTACTGGCAAATATATAAGAAATATACTCGTATTTTGAGACAAAAAATTGACTAGTAAAAGTAATATAAACGCCAGTTCAGCTTAAAAAAATGGGGAATTCCATTAAAGGCTGACATCCAGAAGAAGGGAATCATCGAATTACGCATCTTTTTTTACTTTTAGTTAAGTTTTTGCCATTTTATGATATTTTCGCGTTTAGAATTCAACTTAAGGAGCAATTCGAGGAGAAAGGAAGGAATTGGACGGCTCAAAATCACTAAGGTAGCTACCTTATAAAAATCGCAATTTTTTGTGTTTTTCAATTACTGGCAAATATATAAGAAATATACTCGTATTTTGAGACAAAAAATTGACTAGTAAAAGTAATATAAACGCCAGTTCAGCTTAAAAAAATGGGGAATTCCATTAAAGGCTGACATCCAGAAGAAGGGAATCATCGAATTACGCATCTTTTTTTACTTTTAGTTAAGTTTTTGCCATTTTATGATATTTTCGCGTTTAGAATTCAACTTAAGGAGCAATTCGAGGAGAAAGGAAGGAATTGGACGGCTCAAAATCACTAAGGTAGCTACCTTATAAAAATCGCAATTTTTTGTGTTTTTCAATTACTGGCAAATATATAAGAAATATACTCGTATTTTGAGACAAAAAATTGACTAGTAAAAGTAATATAAACGCCAGTTCAGCTTAAAAAAATGGGGAATTCCATTAAAGGCTGACATCCAGAAGAAGGGAATCATCGAATTACGCATCTTTTTTTACTTTTAGTTAAGTTTTTGCCATTTTATGATATTTTCGCGTTTAGAATTCAACTTAAGGAGCAATTCGAGGAGAAAGGAAGGAATTGGACGGCTCAAAATCACTAAGGTAGCTACCTTATAAAAATCGCAATTTTTTGTGTTTTTCAATTACTGGCAAATATATAAGAAATATACTCGTATTTTGAGACAAAAAATTGACTAGTAAAAGTAATATAAACGCCAGTTCAGCTTAAAAAAATGGGGAATTCCATTAAAGGCTGACATCCAGAAGAAGGGAATCATCGAATTACGCATCTTTTTTTACCTTTAGTTAAGTTTTTGCCATTTTATGATATTTTCGCGTTTAGAATTCAACTTAAGGAGCAATTCGAGGAGAAAGGAAGGAATTGGACGGCTCAAAATCACTAAGGTAGCTACCTTATAAAAATCGCAATTTTTTGTGTTTTTCAATTACTGGCAAATATATAAGAAATATACTCGTATTTTGAGACAAAAAATTGACTAGTAAAAGTAATATAAACGCCAGTTCAGCTTAAAAAAATGGGGAATTCCATTAAAGGCTGACATCCAGAAGAAGGGAATCATCGAATTACGCATCTTTTTTTACCTTTAGTTAAGTTTTTGCCATTTTATGATATTTTCGCGTTTAGAATTCAACTTAAGGAGCAATTCGAGGAGAAAGGAAGGAATTGGACGGCTCAAAATCACTAAGGTAGCTACCTTATAAAAATCGCAATTTTTTGTGTTTTTCAATTACTGGCAAATATATAAGAAATATACTCGTATTTTGAGACAAAAAATTGACTAGTAAAAGTAATATAAACGCCAGTTCAGCTTAAAAAAATGGGGAATTCCATTAAAGGCTGACATCCAGAAGAAGGGAATCATCGAATTACGCATCTTTTTTTACTTTTAGTTAAGTTTTTGCCATTTTATGATATTTTCGCGTTTAGAATTCAACTTAAGGAGCAATTCGAGGAGAAAGGAAGGAATTGGACGGCTCAAAATCACTAAGGTAGCTACCTTATAAAAATCGCAATTTTTTGTGTTTTTCAATTACTGGCAAATATATAAGAAATATACTCGTATTTTGAGACAAAAAATTGACTAGTAAAAGTAATATAAACGCCAGTTCAGCTTAAAAAAATGGGGAATTCCATTAAAGGCTGACATCCAGAAGAAGGGAATCATCGAATTACGCATCTTTTTTTACTTTTAGTTAAGTTTTTGCCATTTTATGATATTTTCGCGTTTAGAATTCAACTTAAGGAGCAATTCGAGGAGAAAGGAAGGAATTGGACGGCTCAAAATCACTAAGGTAGCTACCTTATAAAAATCGCAATTTTTTGTGTTTTTCAATTACTGGCAAATATATAAGAAATATACTCGTATTTTGAGACAAAAAATTGACTAGTAAAAGTAATATAAACGCCAGTTCAGCTTAAAAAAATGGGGAATTCCATTAAAGGCTGACATCCAGAAGAAGGGAATCATCGAATTACGCATCTTTTTTTACTTTTAGTTAAGTTTTTGAAATTTTATGATATTTTCGCGTTTAGAATTCAACTTAAGGAGCAATTCGAGGAGAAAGGAAGGAATTGGACGGCTCAAAATCACTAAGGTAGCTACCTTATAAAAATCGCAATTTTTTGTGTTTTTCAATTACTGGCAAATATATAAGAAATATACTCGTATTTTGAGACAAAAAATTGACTAGTAAAAGTAATATAAACGCCAGTTCAGCTTAAAAAAATGGGGAATTCCATTAAAGGCTGACATCCAGAAGAACGGAATCATCGAATTACGCATCTTTTTTTACTTTTAGTTAAGTTTTTGCCATTTTATGATATTTTCGCGTTTAGAATTCAACTTAAGGAGCAATTCGAGGAGAAAGGAAGGAATTGGACGGCTCAAAATCACTAAGGTAGCTACCTTATAAAAATCGCAATTTTTTGTGTTTTTCAATTACTGGCAAATATATAAGAAATATACTCGTATTTTGAGACAAAAAATTGACTAGTAAAAGTAATATAAACGCCAGTTCAGCTTAAAAAAATGGGGAATTCCATTAAAGGCTGACATCCAGAAGAACGGAATCATCGAATTATGCATCTTTTTTTACTTTTAGTTAAGTTTTTGCCATTTTATGATATTTTCGCGTTTAGAATTCAACTTAAGGAGCAATTCGAGGAGAAAGGAAGGAATTGGACGGCTCAAAATCACTAAGGTAGCTACCTTATAAAAATCGCAATTTTTTGTGTTTTTCAATTACTGGCAAATATATAAGAAATATACTCGTATTTTGAGACAAAAAATTGACTAGTAAAAGTAATATAAACGCCAGTTCAGCTTAAAAAAATGGGGAATTCCATTAAAGGCTGACATCCAGAAGAACGGAATCATCGAATTACGCATCTTTTTTTACTTTTAGTTAAGTTTTTGCCATTTTATGATATTTTCGCGTTTAGAATTCAACTTAAGGAGCAATTCGAGGAGAAAGGAAGGAATTGGACGGCTCAAAATCACTAAGGTAGCTACCTTATAAAAATCGCAATTTTTTGTGTTTTTCAATTACTGGCAAATATATAAGAAATATACTCGTATTTTGAGACAAAAAATTGACTAGTAAAAGTAATATAAACGCCAGTTCAGCTTAAAAAAATGGGGAATTCCATTAAAGGCTGACATCCAGAAGAAGGGAATCATCGAATTACGCATCTGTTTTTACTTTTAGTTAAGTTTTTGCCATTTTATGATATTTTCGCGTTTAGAATTCAACTTAAGGAGCAATTCGAGGAGAAAGGAAGGAATTGGACGGCTCAAAATCACTAAGGTAGCTACCTTATAAAAATCGCAATTTTTTGTGTTTTTCAATTACTGGCAAATATATAAGAAATATACTCGTATTTTGAGACAAAAAATTGACTAGTAAAAGTAATATAAACGCCAGTTCAGCTTAAAAAAATGGGGAATTCCATTAAAGGCTGACATCCAGAAGAAGGGAATCATCGAATTACGCATCTTTTTTTACTTTTAGTTAAGTTTTTGCCATTTTATGATATTTTCGCGTTTAGAATTCAACTTAAGGAGCAATTCGAGGAGAAAGGAAGGAATTGGACGGCTCAAAATCACTAAGGTAGCTACCTTATAAAAATCGCAATTTTTTGTGTTTTTCAATTACTGGCAAATATATAAGAAATATACTCGTATTTTGAGACAAAAAATTGACTAGTAAAAGTAATATAAACGCCAGTTCAGCTTAAAAAAATGGGGAATTCCATTAAAGGCTGACATCCAGAAGAAGGGAATCATCGAATTACGCATCTTTTTTTACTTTTAGTTAATTTTTTGCCATTTTATGATATTTTCGCGTTTAGAATTCAACTTAAGGAGCAATTCGAGGAGAAAGGAAGGAATTGGACGGCTCAAAATCACTAAGGTAGCTACCTTATAAAAATCGAAATTTTTTGTGTTTTTCAATTACTGGCAAATATATAAGAAATATACTCGTATTTTGAGACAAAAAATTGACTAGTAAAAGTAATATAAACGCCAGTTCAGCTTAAAAAAATGGGGAATTCCATTAAAGGCTGACATCCAGAAGAAGGGAATCATCGAATTACGCATCTTTTTTTACTTTTAGTTAAGTTTTTGCCATTTTATGATATTTTCGCGTTTAGAATTCAACTTAAGGAGCAATTCGAGGAGAAAGGAAGGAATTGGACGGCTCAAAATCACTAAGGTAGCTACCTTATAAAAATCGCAATTTTTTGTGTTTTTCAATTACTGGCAAATATATAAGAAATATACTCGTATTTTGAGACAAAAAATTGACTAGTAAAAGTAATATAAACGCCAGTTCAGCTTAAAAAAATGGGGAATTCCATTAAAGGCTGACATCCAGAAGAAGGGAATCATCGAATTACGCATCTTTTTTTACTTTTAGTTAAGTTTTTGCCATTTTATGATATTTTCGCGTTTAGAATTCAACTTAAGGAGCAATTCGAGGAGAAAGGAAGGAATTGGACGGCTCAAAATCACTAAGGTAGCTACCTTATAAAAATCGCAATTTTTTGTGTTTTTCAATTACTGGCAAATATATAAGAAATATACTCGTATTTTGAGACAAAAAATTGACTAGTAAAAGTAATATAAACGCCAGTTCAGCTTAAAAAAATGGGGAATTCCATTAAAGGCTGACATCCAGAAGAAGGGAATCATCGAATTACGCATCTTTTTTTACTTTTAGTTAAGTTTTTGCCATTTTATGATATTTTCGCGTTTAGAATTCAACTTAAGGAGCAATTCGAGGAGAAAGGAAGGAATTGGACGGCTCAAAATCACTAAGGTAGCTACCTTATAAAAATCGCAATTTTTTGTGTTTTTCAATTACTGGCAAATATATAAGAAATATACTCGTATTTTGAGACAAAAAATTGACTAGTAAAAGTAATATAAACGCCAGTTCAGCTTAAAAAAATGGGGAATTCCATTAAAGGCTGACATCCAGAAGAAGGGAATCATCGAATTACGCATCTTTTTTTACTTTTGGTTAAGTTTTTGCCATTTTATGATATTTTCGCGTTTAGAATTCAACTTAAGGAGCAATTCGAGGAGAAAGGAAGGAATTGGACGGCTCAAAATCACTAAGGTAGCTACCTTATAAAAATCGCAATTTTTTGTGTTTTTCAATTACTGGCAAATATATAAGAAATATACTCGTATTTTGAGACAAAAAATTGACTAGTAAAAGTAATATAAACGCCAGTTCAGCTTAAAAAAATGGGGAATTCCATTAAAGGCTGACATCCAGAAGAAGGGAATCATCGAATTACGCATCTTTTTTTACTTTTAGTTAAGTTTTTGCCATTTTATGATATTTTCGCGTTTAGAATTCAACTTAAGGAGCAATTCGAGGAGAAAGGAAGGAATTGGACGGCTCAAAATCACTAAGGTAGCTACCTTATAAAAATCGCAATTTTTTGTGTTTTTCAATTACTGGCAAATATATAAGACATATGTCGCATTATGTCACCACATGCATGCTTCACTAAAATTTGTACAAGAGACGGCAGAAGAGATCTTATTTACATATCAAAAAAGTTAACTTGCCATGCGTATTATAATATCTAAATTTTAATTTTTTTTTCATACGAGTATTTTAATAAAATAATATATTCCTATAAGTGCATACAAATTTAATTATTAAGTTGGAATTTACTCACCTTTCACATTCCACAATTAATAATTTTATTACACGCCCGCACCGATAATTGATTTATTTTTAGTATTTTGTATATTGGCAGCTCTGCCACCACAGAAGTCAAGGTTATTAATTTTCACAAAAACAAAAAAAAATATATTTATGATACCAAACCACAACAAAATATATACAAACACAGTTACATACTTATGCATACGTGTACATGTATGTATGTATGCTTTTACAATACAAACTTTATAACTCTAATTGCTCTGCTCTTGCTTTCGTTTGCCAACGAACTCTTTTCTTAAGATGGCATACAAAAACAACACTTTTGATGAATACACAAATAATAAACTCATCTCTGCATTGAATGTATGTATGTAACACGAAAAACAATTACTACCAAATCAACAAAAACAACAACACAATATTTATTAATACTTCTAACAAAAATTAACAATTAACACTGTTTATGACAATTTCACAACATTTCTAGATTAATTGTCTCTTTTATTTATTCTTTATTTTATTATGCAAACTAAGAATAAAGTGACGAAGCGGAAAAAATTAAGAAGATCCATTGCAGCAACGACTCTACGAAAAATAAAATTTTTGGCGAATTTGTTTCAGTGTTGCTAATTTATTGGGATTAGAAAGGAAAAAGGGATATCAATTTTCACGCGTTTTTCTTTAAGTCAAAATTGCTGATTTTGCTCTCAAAGTGGTAGAGGTGAAAAAGATTTTGTATTGGAATAAACAAATTCTTTTAATGTTAATAAAAAGTATTTCCGCAATGCCTCCCAACAACAGTTTAGCTGTGTACACATGTGTATGCATATATGTATGGAATGGGCATATCCATATATTTGATCTTTAAGTGGAAAATTGTGTTATTATATTATAATTACACACATACATATATATGCATGTATGTTACAAAGTATACATTTGACGTATTCTGTTACTCTGCCTTTAGCTTTTGAAATACATACATGTGAACATACACATGCATATGCATACAAACATATTTCAAAGAGATGTTTGCATGATATTGACATAAATTAGAAACTACATTTATTATAATTTATTATAGTATTTAAGTACTTAATATGAAACTGATTCAAGTTAATTTTAGAATAAAATTTTTTAAGAGTGCAATATTGAAAACTCGAAAAGATTTATGTAGTATGTACGTGGGCAGAACGCAGGAAAAGCAATCAAGATTTGGTAAATGATATAAGGGATTACATGCCAATTTTTTTTCAGTTTCAAAGCCACTAGACAAGCAGGCGCAAACCAGGGGGAAACATTAAGACCGAAAACTAAATATAAGAATTTTATTTAATTTTTGTATTTTATTTTTAATTTTTTCCAGCGAATGCTTTTATTGTCAACCACAATAAGACTAATTGTATAATGCCTTATACAACAATACATAATATGACAATACAACTTTGTTGACAGTGTTTAGTTGGTCTTAAATAGCAGCTTATGACTTCTTACTTTAGAGAACTTTGCAAATTGTTCAATTGTTTTAAAATGGTGTTATACGCGCCAACTACGACTTCCTCTTCTGTACAACCCAAAATGCCTTTCATGGCACCATTCGAAGCTTCCTTGACTTTGGCTTTGATGTCGTCGTAGGTTGCAGGTTTAGCAAGACGAACAGTCAAATCTACAACAGATACGTCTGGGGTGGGTACACGGAAAGCTATACCAGGAATAAAGCGATAGGGGAATACTGCCAAAAATTGATTGTTTGTCAGCTGTTTGAAATCAATCTCGGCCAGACTCCATTAAAACTTCAAGCTTGCACTGATTCTGAAAAAATTCCGAGGCAATTATTCTTCAAGTAGAGTATTTTTTTAAGTACAATTTCATGTTTTCTTTTTATGCGACATGTCGTAGTAGAGGGAAGAAGAGTCTTAAAATCGGAAATGTAATGACAAAGTGCAACCCTCTTCCTCCATATACAATTCAATCAAGAACTGCTTGGCCAAAAACATTTAGTGTTAACGGGAACTAAAGCTGCTTGCATCGTGAGTGAGGACATTTAATCCTTTGCCAGGACATATATGTAATTCTAACAGCTTTTTAAATTTCTTTTATCTTTCTACAAGGACCTGCCTTAGGTAGCAATTTTTAAAATTGCTACCAGCGATACTTATGACTGTAAATGGCCCCTGCATCTGCAACGGGAAAAGCATGAGAAAATCTTCTTATTAGTAACCGCTGCAATAACAAACAAATTATCTGCCAGATAAAAGTTATTTGCTCGTTTTTCAAATAAATTGAATGAAACAAATCTGTAACTTTTAACTTTTATGGTCAATAGACTTTAACTAGATCAAGCCAACCTTTATTTTTATAGTACTTATATATTTGAAATAACGATCTATTGTGTTGTTCTACTTACTTCTTTCTGCTCTGGCCAAACTGATTGACTTTTCATCGTTCAACATGTCAATTTGAGTCAGGATATCCCAGCATGAATCATTTTTAAACTACAGGCAACTGCAACAATACTTGGCAAATATGGAATGAATGCATGCAAAACAAATAGAAACGAAAAAAAAAATCATATTTTTGCATGAGAATGTGTCCGAATGTGCAAGTCGGTTTATCGGCAAATATACTTGTTCATACTGCATATATGTTTGTCAACCTCGAGCCCCCCTGTACAGGGAAATGCTTGTGTGATGGACACAACGAAATTTGAGCAAAAATTTAGTTGTGCAACAGTGATTACTTATTGTACGCAAATTCCTTTTTTTTGTATTTTTATTAGAAATGTGGGCGTGGCACTTGCAGTTTTGCAACTGCTGACATCGGCGACTCGTAAAGCATTTAACACAGTCATTTGATTCCTATATGTTTTTAAATCAGTTGAAAATTTGAGGTATAAATTAGAAAGGCGTGCTTATCAAAAGATTTCGCCGGAATTGTTAAAGTTGGTACTGCTCAAAATGAACGCATAGTTGTTACATGGATCTGCTTCTGAATGAATTGAAGTGGATTCATTAAATTCAACAAATACTGCCCCCAAAATTAATGTCCATTTGCATTAGTCCGAATATGCCAACCATCACCATTTCCTAATTTCGGTTAAAAACACAACAATAGTTCTTGGACACTGAATGTGTCACTGCAATGTAGGGGGGCCTATTTCGTTGCATATGCTGTTTTCTTCCAACTAAAATAGTTATTTAATTAATTATCCTGGAAAAAAGCCTTCTTAAGAAAAAAATTGCATTAATAAAATCAGTACTGTGAATATTTACTTTATGCCGCCATTGATTTTGTTGGCATTTTTTATATGAACATCATGCATAAGTAATACTTGTTAAGTATGTTTGCTGGTGTGGCAATAAAATTAAAAAAATGGGCTAGATGAGGAATGGAAACATGATCCCAAATTGAAAAGTGTGGAAAATTACGCTGGTGAAAAGGCAAACTTGGTCTCTGTACGGCAGTCTGATTTCGAAGTGTTCCAGGCTTTAGCTAAAGATAGTGAGAACTGTGTCAATAATGCTGATAAGGATGACTCGCAAGATGTTCCTCAATCAAAACCATGGGAGAAGTTATCTATTACAGGTTATTTTAAATAAGGATACACCCTTATCCTGCAAACCAACTTTGTTGCCGGAACCTTTTATTCAAAATGTTTTGTAAACAGGAAATTTTTCGTTCAGTTTTCAAGAAAAGCTTTCTAAGGAATATTCCCATTTCTACGCTTCAATTTATTTACTAAACTTGTGATTTATAAATTATTTTAGTGCATAAAATTTTTGATTAAATTCAATTTTTAAATGTTGTAAATTTTATCATTTAAATAAAGTTCAATTGGAAGAATTTATTTTAAAACTATTGGCCGAGAAAGCAAAGAAATCTATTTGCTGGGCGGAGAACTGAGTAGCGGAGTAAAATTCCAAAGAGACGCCACTGTAATTTAACCAAAAACCACTCGCCGCTGCAAGCAAATGCAAGCTAAAAAAAACATTGTGTGCGCTTGTGCAAAGTAACTCCTACCAGATCATCGCATTTGAATAAGCATTGTATAAATATTTACGAGATTTAAAAAGCACTCACACACACACACACACACGCACACATTTTAGGTCCAGCAGTAAGTAGATGTACACTGTGCAAGGGAATAGAAATAAAAAATGTGCACAAAATAAAATATCTAGTCAATATCACATAAACATTACCCACAGTAGCTTAACTTATGAACGTTTTGCTGGAAACGTATGAATGTGGGTCCCAAAAGTGTATCCAACAGCCACGGATTGTCCAAAATCCAACTAAAAATTTAATCTTGTTTATTATATTTTCTGTTTTTTATTTTGTTTTTATAAAAATCTTTTCATTCGCTATTTTGTATACTTAACAATATCAATTGCAGCTGTAACACACTCATGCTCCTTGTATGATTATTTTAAATAAACTATTCAACCGTTTTTAGACATAATCGTACGTGTTTATCCAAAAGCAACAAAAATACAAATTCAAACTATAAGATTGAATGTTGCAAATTGCATCTATGAGTCATATGTGTGCGCGTATGTGCGAGTACGTTTATATCATTAAATTTATTTATTCACTTTTTTTTTGTTTTTGTGTTTACTTTTAAGTACTGATGTTGTATTCCCAATGCAAAACTGTTGGCCGCACCAGCAATAAATGCAACAATGCATGGCTTTTCCTCTGGTCTTTAATTCATTTTGTTTTTTATGGTCTTGTTGCATGAGAAAAATTCATTAATTGATTGCAATTTGTAGAAAATATTCATACTTTTTTTTCTCTTAATATTGAATTTTAAATTACATTAATAAAAACAAATGATAATAATAACAATAATTTGGTCCACAGCAGTTGGCAAAAAGAATGCGGATGAAGTGCGTAGCGACCCATTTTCATCAACCACACATTTAGAGTTTGATTGCGTATAAGTGGAAAAGAGTTTTTTGTTTTGAGAAGGTAAAGCTAAATTCTTATTGCTAATGCTTTAGTTATAGGGTTACTACGGAAAGAATTTCTGGTACCGATGGTTGCACTTCCCTGCTTTTCCCTCCCAGAGGTCATGTTTTAAAGGCTTCTAAAAAATTTCACAAATTCCATGCAGATATTCAATAACTGCAGTTTGATATCGTAGTGTTGTTGTTATAGGCTAACTACGGAAAGCAATTCTGGTACCGATAATTGCACTTCCCTGCTTTTCCCTTCCAGATCTTATGTTTTCAAAGGCTTCTAAAAATTTCACAAATTCCATCCATATATTCAATAAATGCAGTTTAATATCGTAGTGTGGTTGTCATAGGCTTACTACGCTAAGAACTTCTGGTGCCGATGGTTGCACTATCCTGATTTTCCCTCCCAGATATCATGTTTTCAAAGGCTTCTAAAAAATTTCACAAATTCCATGCAGATATTCAATAACTGCAGTTTGATATCGTAGTGTTGTTGTTATAGGCTAACTACGGAAAGCAATTCTGGTACCGATAATTGCACTTCCCTGCTTTTCCCTTCCAGATCTTATGTTTTCAAAGGCTTCTAAAAATTTCACAAATTCCATCCATATATTCAATAAATGCAGTTTAATATCGTAGTGTTGTTGTCATAGGCTTACTACGCTAAGAACTTCTGGTGCCGATGGTTGCACTACCCTGATTTTCCCTCCCAGATACCATGTTTTCAAAGGCTTCTAAAAAATTTCACAAATTCCATGCAGATATTCAATAAATGCAGTTTGATATCGTAGTATTGTTGTCATAGGCTTACTATACAAAGAACTTCTGGTACCGATAATTGCACTTCCCTGCTTTTCCCTCCCCAAATGTCATGTTTTCAAAGGCTTCAAAAAGAGTCACAAATACCATTCAGATATTCGGTAAATGCAGTTTAATATCATAGTGTGTTACTTGCCTGCCCACATATGTATGTAGGTCCTAATCTGTTATGAAGAATGTTTTGGCCACAGTGGGAACTTCCCTGCCAGAAGTCTTGTATGTGGCCATTTTACATAAAGTCACATTTTCGAAGGTTTCTAAAAGATTCCACAAATACAATTCAGATATTCAGTATATGCATTTTAGTGGTGTAGTGTATTGCCTTCATGGCGACTGTGGAGCAATTTGTAGAAAAAGTGAGAAATTCTATATCGATTTCTTACCATTTACATGGGAAATAGAAAATATCGCATGCTATATTTTTTAAAAACATACATTCAAAAGTCATCTGCGGACCACCTTTTTATCACAGCTTTCCAAATAGGCGCCACTTAACTTTAGAAGACTGCTCATCGCAAATGTATATATCACGAATATCGGCTTACGTGTAATTACCAAAGTACGTAATTATAAAGTACGACATATTATATATCATTGAAAAGATCTCGAAGTGTAGTTTTCACAAATTTTAAATTTTTTATATATCCTTTCCGTTCAAATAAAATTATTTTTAAAATTAATAGAAAAAAAAATTTTTTTTAGTTAAATTAATTTAATAATATTGATTGCATTCACTTTACTTGCATTTCATTAGTATTCTGTTATAATTTAGAAAATTCAGGGCATCAAAATTTTTTATTTTCAATTTGTGGTATTTGAAACAGTAAATCTAAAGTATTTGCAATTCCTTTACATTCGCAGATAATTAAAGTTCCATAGGATGGGTTGTATACAGACCAGCCAAACTTATATCAAATGGTGGATTCGCGTTTTCTTCGAATCCCATCTGCTAGCATGGCGCACTTGCATGCCTTTTCTATAGAAAATAGAATTCCAGCACTTATTTATAAATTAGATAAACGTATCAAAAATAGCAAAAGATTATAGGAAATTTATAAAGAAAATATTAGGTTAAGCAGGTTTTATTATTCGATTATTCGATTATTCACAAGCTAAACTGATTTCATCTAAAAGCAAAACTGTTCTGAAATCCCTGAAAGCTCCTCTTTCCGCACTATACCATTTTATGTGAATATTTTTATAATAGAGATTACTAATGAATTCGTTCTTATGTAAGGCCCGCAAGCAGTGGGCCTATTCATAAAATGCATTGTGCAGAAATTAATAGAAAAATATTTCGCTTATTGCGTTCGATAATTTTATCGATATTTTTATATATTTCAACTTCGTAGCAAGTGTGTTGGCCTAAAAGGCCCACTTGGCAAAATTTTAATGCTTCTTATTAACTTTACAAATGTTTCGTGTTGTCATTGTGAAAACTGATAAAAATTGTTGCAGCCGTTGTTGTTGTGGTTGCTTTCTGCCGCTGATAAAAATGCTTAAACATAAATTAAACTTGTTAAACATATTCAAATTAATATGATGGCTGTATGACTGACAGTTGCTTGTCACATATAGAGTCGTTATTGAATGTTGCTTTTGCTGCATTTGTTGCTTTCGCTTTTTAAGTATTCATAAGTACTCGCACACATACATACATACACAGGCACACATTCATAACTATTAAGCATTTTATTGATTTATTTATTTGTTTTTTATTATTTTCGCATTTATGAGTTTATAAATTAAAACTGACAACATTTTATACGTTTATGATTTCTTGCAAATTTTTTTTTGTTTCAGTTTAACTTCATTTTTTATTTATTTATTTTGCTTGATTCGACTGCTGGGTTTAATTTCTAATCTTTTTTTCATACCATAATCGTTGAATTATAAATTGACATGTAACACGTTATTAAAAATATGCATTATAAATAAGTAGTTACCTTTTATTCTAGTACATATGTATGTATGCACTCGTATGTATGTTTGTGTGCATGTGTGCCGTCTACTTTAGTTAAATAATATATTTCATTTGCAATAATCACAAGTTAAGTTTAGTGGCAAGCAGCACGGCCCAAGAGTTAAAGGGTGAACAATTTTATATATAAGTACATACAAACAGTCCAATGCGATTTCAAGCTAAACAATTTGCAAAGTTTACGGAAAGCTGTTGGTGTTAAAGTGTCAATTTGTGATTTGTATTCAATTATAATACATTGTTGTGCTTTGTTTTTTCTACTTGCAAGCATACATATTTGGCTGAAGCAAACGGCGTGATTGGCAAGTAACATTTTGCAATTTAATAAAATGAAAAAAAAAAAAATAAAAAAAATAAGAAAATAAAAGCAATAAAAGCAGCGACACAAACACAAGTCTCTTTCCAATTGTATAAATGATTTGGTCTCTGTACTTCTGGCCTTTATGAGCGAGAATCCTTGCCCACACTAAGCCAATCTTTGCACCAGAAATTCTAGTTGCAGAATTTCTGCACCAAAAGGTACACACACACATGCATACATACATACATACATCATACATACATTTGAACTAGCATACCTACATACATATATGCATATGCACATGTGTGCCTACACTAACGCGTATCTATATATATACATATGTATGTTGCAAAAAAACATATTTGCCTATATACATATATTGTGAACAAGAACTCAGTCCTTAGGCCGCCATGAGTGCAGACTTTCTATATACCCACAAGTATATACATATCCATATATGCATATACATATCCTACACACATATGTACATAAAGTAACTAACTATTTATATAGGTTGACAATTTCCTTCCTTATAAACTCCTTTATATTATACAACTAATATATATGTTTTGTATATACATATGCATGTATGTATGTTGGATGGCTGTATTATTGCATGTGCATATATGTATGCATGTATGTAGCCAGTAGTAACTTTTAAGATGTAATAAAAACAATTAGCCCAATATTTACCTTTTTTCCCTGGGAAAGTGTGAGAGAGAGAGAGAGAAACGCATTGAAGTTCTCATGTAAATTTACTTTTCCAAAATATGAAAAAGAAAAACAATATTTAAATTTTTTTTTGTTTTCATATAATTTCATTGAAAATAAAAATCCTCTTATGGGAATCTTGTATTTGGGGACAAAAGTTCTCAAAAACTGTAAATAATAACTTTTTAGTTATTTTGGAAAAGAAGTTTCATTGCAAATACTCATTAAAACAAATTTTAATGGAACATATTAGTTTTTTTTTATATTTTCGTTGATTTAATTTTAATGATGAATTTATAAAATTTTATATATGTATATACATATTCACTATGTATGCACATATACATATATATTATATTAAATATGATCGTTATGGAAAATATTTGCAAAAAAAATTTTGCAGTTTGTTTCTGGCATGATTGATATTCAAATAAGGTACCACCATTTTAAGGGTACCGGTTACAAGGGGAAATCTTTGAGGGCACTACTATAAATAAGCGATTAGAAAATATTTCATTTTCCTATTTTTTATATGTTATTTTCTTTTTCTTATATTTTCAAGATATTTACGATTTTAAGGTTTTAACAGGTTAATGAATTTTTCATTGTAGTAATAAAGCATAGATTTGTAAAAACTTGTCGCATATGTTTATTATAAGAAATGGGCTTAATCAATGTGGATCGTTCCATAAAGAGCGCAGCCTTGTAAGAAAGGATTTCCACAGAAAATAATACTATACATTTAAAAGTTTATTTTCTATATGTTATTGCTTGTAATATTATATTTTATATTTTCAATTTAAATTTTAATTAAGACAATTTATTGGAATTAATTACGAAATATTAAAAAAATATTTAGAGTATTTTTCTTGCAATTTTTCATATTAAATCAGTTTTATAAATCTTTTTTTTTTTTCTAAATAAAAACATTTTCGTTACAAAAACGAACGTTGAAATTTAGAACATATATTTTTTCCTCTTCAAAAACTTTAATCAATTTTAATTATTTATTTCACTTATACATTAATTGTAAAAACGAAGAAAAACTATGCCAACGTCGAGGCTATATTTGTCTATTTAATTTCTAGTTTTGTCAAAAGAATCATTTTCAATAATAATTGACTCTTCGACTGCACACATCATATCGGTTGGAAATATTTAATGAATGGCTAATGCCACACAATTCACTTTAACTTGAAACTCTAGTGTCTGTTTTCTGGATTTCCAAGTCCATATACAACTTGATTGCACTTCAATATATTACTTTACAGACAAAACAAGCACCAGCAGCATTCGTTTCATACTCATATTCATGCGACTAAAAACAACATGTCTTTTCATTTAAAATTTTACTATTTCTGTTTCAATTTCATTGCCACTTTATAAAAATCGCGTTGAATAATATAAAAAAAAAGAACGAATAAAAAATCTAAAGTGGCAATTGCAATCAGTATCACAGCATGTCTGTATTCCCAAACATATCAGTGCAACCAGCTGTGTTGTGATTTTTCCTCAATTTTAATGATCACCTTCTAAACAAACAAAAAGTTGTACATTCTCATGCGAGGAAAAAAAATTAACTTTTTCACTTGAAAGCATTACTTGTAGAGTTACGAAAACAACAAATGTCTTCTCATAACTATCGATTTTTGGTTTAAATAAATGAATGTGTTCAACTCTTGATTAGTGCCTTTGGACTTGCAGGAAACTTTTGTATCGTTTTTTTTTTTTTGTTTTTTTGCTTCTGCTTCTGCTTTTTCTTTTGTTCGTTTTTCCTATCTATTCTCCGGCTTTAGGAAAGCAATTGCAACTGGTGTTTGGGGATTAATTATAATTTTGCAAAAATATATGTATGTAAACATACTTATGTATAGGCACATCGAGATATAGACAGACAGACAGACAGACAGTTAGACACATGTAGTTTATTTGAGCAAATTACTTAACTTTTCATTTAAATTCCCATACAATTCTGTAGACAATTTACGATTAAATAAAGAAACGAATACCATGATTAGATAGTGGTTTCTTAATGTTGAACAACAAGTAAAAGTATCTTTCAAATCATGTTTACGATATACGAGTCAGGTGCTCTGAAAGAACTTGGAAATTCGTGGCAAAGCAGTTTATGGGATCCCGAATGGACTATTCGAAAGTCTGGCAATAATCACAAGAAGTAGAATTTTTTACTCCATTTACAAGACGCTAATACATATTTCTGCAGATCGAAAGTTTTTGGCTTAAATGGACTTAATATGAAACGAACCTTTCTCCGTATCCTTTTCTGATATTTCAAATTCGGTTCAAAAATCGAATGCATAAATATTGCGTTTAATAAAAAAAGAGATTACAATAATAATTATAAAAATAATGTATGTGTGTATGTATGTATAGTATATGAGAATGTATTACAATTCTACATAAGAATAAAGAAATATGATTTTCACTAAGAAATTAAAAATAAGTATGTACTTACACACAATTATGTACCTGCATGCATATATAACTAAGTAAGAATGTGTGTTCATTTTATTTCAACTAAAGTGTTGTTCGGAGGCATTGCGGAAATACTTTTTATTAACATTAAAAGAATTTGTTTATTCCAATACAAAATCTTTTTCACCTCTACCACTTTGAGAGCAAAATCAGCAATTTTGACTTAAAGAAAAACGCGTGAAAATTGATATCCCTTTTTGCTTTCTAATCCCAATAAATTAGCAACACTGAAACAAATTCGCCAAAAATTTTATTTTTCGTAGAGTCGTTGCTGCAATGGATCTTCTTAATTTTTTCCGCTTCGTCATTTTATTTTTAGTTTGCATAATAAAATTAAAAAATAAATAAAAGACAATTAATCTAGAAATGTTGTGAAATTGTCATAAACAGTGTTAATTGTTAATTTTTGTTAGAAGTATTAATAAATATTGTGTTGTTGTTTTTGTTGATTTGAATAGCGGTAGTAATTGTTTTTCGTGTTACATACATACATTCAATGCAGAGATGAGTTTATTATTTGTGTATTCATCAAAAGTGTTGTTTTTGTATGCCATCTTAAGAAAAGAGTTCGTTGGCAAACGAAAGCAAGAGCAGAGCAATTAGAGTTATAAAGTTTTCATTGTAAAAGCATACATACATACATGTACACGTATGCATAAGTATGTAACTGTGTTTGTATATATTTTGTTGTGGTTTGGTATCATAAATATATTTTTTTTTGTTTTTGTTAAAATTAATAACCTTGACTTCTGTGTTGGCAGAACTGCCAATATACAAAATACTAAAAATAAATCAATTATCGGTGCGGGCGTGTAATAAAATTATTAATTGTGGAATGTGAAAGGTGAGTAAATTCCAACTTAATTAAATTTGTATGCACTTATAGGAATATATTATTTTATTAAAATACTCGTATGAAAAAAAAATTAAAATTTAGATTTTATAATACGCATGGCAAGTTCACTTTTTTGATACATACATACATATGTAAATTAAATAAAATCTCTTCTGCCGTCTCTTGTACAAAATGTTAGTGATACCTGGATGTGATGATTTGTTGCCAACAGATTTATGGAAAAGAAGCTGCATGTAATGGCGTTTTCTTTTCTACATTAAAAATGTTTTGCCCGCCCTGTGAAAATGCAATTTTTTATATAACGAGAAAAGAACAGAAATTAGCCAAAAAGGGCATTGCCTTTTTTAACAGCTGATAAACAAACATTTTCTATATATTTTATAAAATGTGTCAACAAAAATGTTTAGTTGCCAGATTGCTAAATCATCTGCTGGAGAAAACAAAAAAATTTTTATTTTAATATCTCATATAAATAAGCAGCCGCATTGTGGTCTTTTGTTTGTTTTATACGATACAAAATATAAAAATAATTATAATCTAATTTTCTGACTCTTTCAACTTCTTTTTTTCTTTCTGACTTCTTTTGAACATCGTCTGGTAACGCTGTGTAAGAATAAGAGCAATCTGTTTTAGAGGGCAATTTCTGCCCTGTTGATTTGTTCAATGCAAAAAGTGCAATGCCTTTTGCTCTGCGAAAGGGCAACCTTTTTAAAAAAGAACACGTAACCCTTTCACAGGGCAAAATTTTTTAGAGAAAAGAACACAAAATTGCCCTCCCTGAGGGTAGTGTTGCCTTTTTTTCTAGAAAAGAAAACGCCATAAGATTCTAAGATTCTATATACTCCTAATTATGGCAAACGTGAACCTGCCACCATTCACTATAACTGGGATTATAACGTGCGTTATCGTAGGACGTCTCTCAGAATATTTACGAGTGGCTATCAAGCAGTTAACAAAATAGTTTTGTAGCATAAACCATCAAGGTTTTTAAGAAATAAAAAAAATAATTACTCTTTTTTTACTATTAGTAGACATACATACACATATATACACATATGTACATGTAAAAATATAATATAAAACACAATGATTTAATGACAGAGTTTGTGATTAAGATGGCTTTTTAACTATTTTTTGCTTGAAATTAAGGACTTACGTATAGGAACTATCAGGACAATAGGCGGTAATCTCGATCAAAATGTTGAATAACGATTTTTTTGTTAAAATTAGAACAATACCTTAATTTTCGGCACTTATTAATGACAGCAAAATGAATATGTTTTTCTCTACAATTTGATATATCAGAGTAGAAGTGAATGTTTTTATTTATTCATTTTTTAATATGTATATAATTTATATACTTACAAGTGTAAGTTACATGTGGTTGGTCTCATGTAGAGAGGCACTAACTGGCTTTTTCCTTGTAATAGATTCTTTTAGTGATTTCAATGTGTGAACTGCATATATATTGTAAAATAACAGCCTTTATACATGAGACCAACGATATGTGGTCTTAATTAGATTAAGGATTGCAAATATTAGTATTCAGCAGAATGTTGAGACTGCATTGAAATTGCTGCTTTGGGATATCAGCTGGTGCTCATGCGCATTGCTAAGGAAATGTTTGCAAAAAATTCCCTTTAGCTTCCTAATAAAAGTGTTTCTTATGTACGAATATGTAAGTATGTGCGTACAGTAGCTCACATGGAAATGCGGGCAGGTTAATGAAAAGTATTTAATTTATTTAAATTTATTTATTCACAGATTTAAATATTTTTTTACATGTAAATTTATCAGAGAGGATTACGGCGTATTTACATTTTGTTTGTTTATTAAATGAAATTTAGTGTAAAATAATTACAGTACGAGCTCGATTTGTACAACCGAAAAGAAACCGTGGTTGACAATTTTATCGAAAAATTTTTATAAAAACTTTTTTCTGCTCAAATTGACTAAATTTTATTTTTTTTTTTTATATAAAACAAACAAACGATTTAAAAACAATTTATATTTTTTTGTAAAAAAAAGCAAAAAAAAAATGTTAAATCATTTTGCTACGTATTTTACTCGTGTCTTTTTACACTTGTATGTAAAAATATGACTTCCATTTATGGCTATATGTTGAAATTTTGTAGTTTTAGACTTTTTGGCGTTTTGGGAAATCGCAGCTTTCTTGATTTCATAATTTCGTAAGTAATGCCATTTTATGTTGGCTATACATGTTTTCCCCTGAATAGACATCAATGATCCGTATTGAAATTTTTTCGTCAGTCCATTATTTACGATTTGATATTGACACGTTCCATCTGTTTTTACTGCCGACGGTAGAAATTTGGTACCATGCATTACCTAAAACCATTCTTAGGGTGGCCTATTTGTTGAAGCTGCGAGTACGTTTCTGACGAAATAAACTCAATGAGAATATTTCTTTCAGTTTAATAAAACACGAAAAAGTTGCAATTAAAAGTATCTGCTGCACTAATACGCGTATTGCAGTTATCCGTAGCCGTGCAAGTCGGTATCGTACTGTATGTTATTCCCAGTGGCCAAGTACTTTGACATACGTATCCGCTGATAATATCGTTCAGTTAATATGATTAATATGTAACTTGTAGAATGTAGCAATTTGTCTCCGGGAACACCGCATCAATAAACAAATACGCACACAGTTCAATTGAACTTCCACTGTACACCCACACATTTGTAGACGTGCACATCCCAAAGAATATACTCTTCCAGACACATGCGCTTGGCTAAAAAAAAATCATATTTTATAATCCTCCTCTAATCAATTCGCTCCTCCCTCATCGCTTTAAAAAAATAACAATCATAAATTATAAAAAAAGAATAAAAAAAAATTATAATTATATTGTAAAAAAACCATCTGTTTAGTTGCGTCTATTATCAATATTTTTTGTTAACGTTTGCATTTATTTATTAGTTAATTAAAGTGCAATTAAATTTATGTGATACTCGTGCGCAGTTCCATATTTTAAACAAAGAAAACTTCTTATTCGATTTAAATAACTATACGGCGCAGAGTAGTTGCGTAGAAGACTTGCACTTCTCGAACGTGTGTAAATAAAAGTGAGAAGCGTTTTAAACTGAAAACCATTTGCGCAACATGAATTAACTCAGTTATTTAAGACAATAATTAATTTAATTTCTTTTACTATTTCTTTCTGCTTTGGCTTCTTATCAAAAAAAAAAAAAAAAAAAAAAAAAAATATTTCTTTGTTGGCACAATTTTGTTTTCTACTTCATATTTATTCGATTTAACATTCCATTGTTTAGTATGAAAGTAAATAGAAAAAAATTTATTTATTATGAGATGGCAAATAGAATATCATATAATATTTTAATCATTAGTAATAATAAGCGATGTGTGTGTGTGTGTGTGTGTCTGCGAGTATGAGTTTATATGCATGTATGTAATTTATACTGGAATTCGTGCCAGTTAGAAATTTTTCTTTATAATAATATTTTTAATAACAGTTGCTGCTGCTGCTGCTGCTGCTGCTGCTACCTCTGTTGTTAATGTTGCCGCTGTTGCTGTACAATTTTGTGCTTAGATTAGCAATTACCTAATTACTTCAAAATGCCATTCAGTCTGGAGGAATGTGCCAGCAAAGAGAACATATTAAAAATAATTATTATATTCCATACAATTCAATATTAAAAATGTTTATAACTAATTCACACATACAACAGTGGCAGGCAAAATCGTGCAGGCAATTGACTGTTTCATAAGTTCTTCTGAGATCTTCTAGATAATCAGATCTTATCTTATACATATATTTATTGGCAAAAAGAAAACTTCTTTATTGCCCTGAAATTGTCAACAAAAAAACAGCCGACTGCCGGGCATGGCAATCATTTGCCTCGAATTTATAAAGAAAACAACAGCTGACTGCATATTATGACACTCATAATATCCTTTTTGGAATACAGAAATTGTAACGAAGTATTTTTGCCTCGGATTTGTAAAGAAAAAAAACAGGTGACTCCACAGCATGACACTCATAACATTCCTTTTGGAATACACTAGTTGTAACGAGCCTTATTGCCCTGAATTTGTCAATAAAAAAACAGCTGACACTCATAACATTAATTTTGGAATTTGTTTCGTTTTTATAAAATTTATTAAACCGAATTTCTTAACTCTACGACGCTTAATTCTGTTTCAACTTAAATTAATATTCCCTCCTTGTAATTCTCGTTTAGTTTTTTTTTGATTTCACAATAAATAATTGTACTGTATTAATTTTAACATAATTAAGAGCAGTGTTGCCAATATATTTAGAGGATATAAATGTGTTCCCTTTTTGTCCGTCTTTAACTTGAGAATGTAGTAACCATAAGCAAGAAGTACAAAAAGTTGGCAAATTTAGAACAACCGAGTATTATTTTTCTCTTCGGAAAGACTGTGTGTAGGCTTGCCTTCATGCAGTAAAATGTATGAAATTGGAAAAATTAGCTCTTAAAAAGAAGACGACCACGAAAACTATATTTCTGAAACTATTGCAAAAAAAAAATTGTATAATTTTCTTAAGTCTATCGAAAAATTAAATTAAAAAAGAGCGGACCATTTTTTTTAATATTCGTGTGTTTAGAGGCAATATATGTTCTTATTTGGTCAGACAATACTTTATAAAAACTTTTAAATATATTTATCTAATGCAAATCTTTTAAAAGATTAATGTTGTTAATATAAAGAATTAAATCCTCACTGTACTATTGCATTTAGGCAACAGTTTGCTTTATTGCAAATGTGCAAATAATTTAATACACGTACACAGATTTCTTTGCTAGTGGTTATGCGAATTGTTTATGTATGCGACTCTAAACCTTCAAGTTGTGACTCTGTCAAGTATTAGTAATTTTGTTACCGCTACACCATTTATAGTTTACCTCGGCTGGCCTGACTCACTGATTCTTTATCAAGCGACGATTCCATACTTTTCCTTGTTACTTGTTATGGCTCATTCATTTGATTATACTGGGCGGCGCTTTTTCTAGTGATGATAATGAGGTGAGCTGATTTCATGCTGTCTAATTTGTTCCTAATAATTTTAGTATGTTAATTATTATTTTATATAAATGAAACCTCTTAAAGATTAAATATTTATGCTTAAGAAAGCTTTAAAGTCTGTGAGAGAAAAGAGCATAGACGTACTTGGGGTCATGATAAATAAAAGCCTCTGTTCAAAAAATTTTTGTCTAAATTCAATACCCTTATATTTCCTTAAATATTTGATCTATGGTCCAACAGTTTACATGCCCCTGCCTTTTAATTAACCAAATGCAATTTCAGTAAAAGCTTTTCTAGGGTTTCTACCATTTAGAGAGGGGAATATTTTACTGGGGTTAAATAAGTCAATCTATGAAATCATTCTTGGGAATTATTTTTTCATCAGAGTTTCTTTGGCTAAATGAAATGTCAGCCAGATTATTGGTTGCGAAAAAATTCCTAAATGAACCCCAGCTCATTTCAAGGTTGACGATAAAGGTTTGATTATATTTGGACTAATGACAACGCCAAATTTGGCCAAGCGAAAGACTTCATCGGAGGATGACACTTTGTATGGAAATATAATATAAATTTTATGAGTAAGTCTATCCACAATGAAATGTCAAGATGAACAATACAAAATGCAGTTGTCAGCTGTTAAATAAGGCGGTGTTGCCAACTCAGAGTTCTAAGGCAAAAACTTCAAAATTTTTATTCTTTTATAGAATTTTGCAGTTCAAAATTTTTAATCTAGTGTTAAGATTTTTGGTTTTGTTTAAGAGAAATTTTGAATTTAAAAAAAAAAAACGAAGCAACGCATAATTTATTATATAATTATTATTATTTTTATTATTATTTTTATTAATATTTTTATTAATATTTTTATTATTATTTTTGTTGAAAATTTAATTACTGCTACATTGAATTTTAATTTATTTTACTCCATACAAATTTTCAATTTCTCAGCTCATTGTTACTTTACTTTTACTGCGCACTGTACTCACTTCTTATTGCAAGGCACTGAATAGTTATTATTTAAAATAATTTACTAAAGCAAACTGTGTGAATATTTTTGCGATAAGAGTTTATAATATATTTTTTTTTTTTGTGCAAATATCGTTATCAATATTCTGAAACGTCTTCTCGTGTTGGATTTTTTTTCTGTTCCGGTTATACACATTAAATGAAAATCTTATTTTAAACCAGATTATTCAGCTACAAAAGCTTACAGTTGCACTATCAGCAGATGATCTAATATTTAAAAATACATACACATGCTCATTAATCATGCCTTGAAGTTTGACCTAAACTTACCTCGCGACGTGATGATGATAAAATTAAATAAAAAAAGCGATTGCACATTCCAGCACAATCACTTAAAAAGCAAAAAAAAAAAAAAAGACTTCAAAGCAAAATTTGCTATCAGTGAAAAAAGGTCAAATTCTCAACTTGTTCTCAATCCAGATTTTATATTTAAAAAATGGCATAAAAAGTTCCAAGATTTCTTTTCCAATACCACAATTGGAAAGTATATGAGTGAACTAAAGAATTTGTGAGTGCGGTTAATATTGCACAGTGGGTAAGAGTTACTGGAAAATATTGACAAAGTCCACACTGAAGCCATTTAAGCATTTGGCATGTAAGCTTTGAAGCCAACTTAACCCCTTCGACTGTAAACAGAGTTGTATCCATTAAAATGTAGAAAATTGTATTTTATACCTGAAAACCTCACGAAGAAACACTAGAAACAGAGTTGTATCCATTAAAGTGTAGAAGATTTTACTTTACATCTGAAAAGCTCACCAAGAAACACTGGAAACAGAGTTGTACCCATTAAAGTGTAGAAAATTTTATTAAGCATTTCATTTATAAGCATTTGGCATGTAAGCTTTGAAGCCAACTTAACTTCTACGACTGTAAAGAGAGTTGTATCCATTAAAATGTAGAAGATTTTACTTTACATCTGAGAAGCTCACCAAGAGATACTGGAAACAGAGTTGTATCCATTAAAGTGTAGAAAATTTTATTAAGCATTTCATTTATAAGCATTTGGCATGTAAGCTTTCAAGCCAACTTAACCCCTTCGACTGCAAACAGAGTTGTATCCATTAAAATGTAGAAGATTTTACTTTACATCTGAAAAGCTCACAAAGAAACACTGGAAACAGAGTTGTATCCATTAAAGTGTAGAAACTTTTATTTTATACCTGAAAAGCTCACCAAGAAAAAGTAGTAAAGCAGTAGCATTTTAATTAAAATATCGTTAAATTGGTCGTTTGTTAAATGTGGTTTTTTAAATAATTTTTTTAGAACTCCGGCCTTTAGGATGCCTTTTATTTTACTTTTTACAAACTTTAATTAAAATAAAACAATTTTCTTATTGGCTATTTTTAAAGACAGTTCACGACCCTCTACAATGTTGTCATGCCCATTTAAAGCCCATTGCACAGCTAAAAACAAAGATCATTTACAATATTTAAATAATTAAACTTAATTAACAAAAAAAAAAAAAATAAAAAATATCGTAAAAAGAGACAGAGAGCAGCGATAAAAAGCAACAAACGAACAATTACAATATCAACAGTAGCAACAGAATAACAAAATAACACGATGATTATTATTTGCGAACAGTCTGACTTTGATGACATTTTTCCATAAAGGTTAAACTGAGTGAGTAGAAAGAATAATACACACTTGGCAAACGGAACGGCTCCAACTGCCTGCCATTGCCACACAGCACACACCATGATAGCCATTAGCCACTCTTTGTAATGCATACGAAGAAGAAGAAGAAGTGCACAAAAAAAGTTTCGTAGGAAAAAATCATTAAATGGTATTTGCTACAAAGTAGCAACAGTAGCAGTAGTGTAAATATGTATATATGTATCTACATTAACCCATTAGGGGCGCATTGCTTGTACTGGCTACTAGTCAAATTGATTAGAGTTTGTCTTGTGTAAATAAACGTTAAAATAAAGCATATGGTGTAAGAAAACAAGAAGCTCAAGTGTAAACTTTAGAAAAAACTGTTTACTTAACATTCTAAAAGCATTCGTATGAATGTAAAACTCAACTTAATATGAAACGACTTAAGTCAATTCACTCGAATGTGCATGTGTACCTTCGGACGAGTATATTAAACACTGTAACTGACCAGCTAGGCAGCCAGCCAGCGAGCCATCCTGCGAGCTAACCCAACTCAGCTCGGTAGCCATCGAGCCATTCAGTTTGCTCAGTCACTCTGGCAGTCATCTATCAGTTATTATGTCGATAAAAAGCTGGCAAATACAAACTGGCAAATGACGACATTGCAACTGCAATCCGTAAAAGTCAAATGCAGAGATGGAAAATTGAAATATTCGACTTTCGCAAATTCCCTTCCTAATGAATAAAAATTTCTCTCGTTCTGTCAAACGTATAATCATAAAAAAATGTTCGCTTCAAAAGATTCCCCTTTTGTCACTTTATTTATTCAGCGCTACGGAACGTAACTTTTCCGATTTATTTTATTTAGTTTTCTTCCCAACAACATATTTTTGTTCAGCGTGTGCCAGCTTTTGCTTCTGCGCTTAGTATAACTTCAAAGTATAACTTGTCGAATAAACCATTTTATTTGAAATCTATAATGGGGCTTTTTTTATTATTCAATCTAAATTTTTTGGATCGTTAATGGGATGGTTTTAGCTTCAAACATCATCTTTCCTTGATCTATTTTCACTGGGAATTGGGATAGCGGGAGAGAATTAACACACGAGTTTCTTTGGAGAGAAATAAAAATCGAATTTAGACGAAGAAATGATTTTTGTTACTCTCCAAACAATCTTAAAAGCTGAAATAATTCCCTTGCAGTCTTAGAACCGAGGATCGGATGCAGATGAACTACTTTCAAAATTTTCAATATCCTTTTCATAATAATTTTAAATTATAGTCTTATTATTATTAGTCTTATAATAATAATTATAGTCTTATAATAATAATTTTAGTCTTATAATAATAATTATAGTCTTATAATAATAATTTTAGTCTTATAATAATAATTATAGTCTTATAATAATAATTTTAGTCTTATAATTAGTTATAGTATTAAGCTAATTATAGTTGGCCGTCGCACAGGTATTTAAGTACTTTATCGACCATATAAAAACAAAATTTAATTAATTATTTGAGGGAGATTAAATTTTTTTTATTAAAAAATATATTGAAAGTGATTTCTAAGGAATTGATTTATATTTGTTAGCCATCTAGCAATGCTTTAGTTCATGTGGTTCGATTCGGATATACACCAGTCATAACATAAAATTTTCTCACGTAGTACTCTTAGATACTTAAATATGTATGTATGTGTTAAAGAATTTACAGCAATTCTTCTGTGGCATTGCTTCATCGGCGAAATAAAAACAATTAAGAGAATGTTAACGTTATAACCGTTTAAATGCGTCTTGCTCAGCACCAGAAGTATTCCTAAAACATACTCTATCTTCTCTATAACTAAGAGTCTTAGACTTCCCACACAATCCATAACATGTGCAAGCGCTTTTCCCTGTTCCTAGATAAAAAAAAAAAAAAAATTCTATTTTACACTTATTCATCTAAATACTCATATTTTAGAAATTTAATAAATTTTGATTTTTATAATTTAATTCGCAAGTTTGAACAGATCGGACGAAAAGAATTTCTAGCATTAAAAAGAGAAATAAGGAAAAACAATTACATTGCTTTCTCCAACCCTGGCCGATGGTGTCATGTTAATTGTGTGTTTGCCTTTCATTGGAAAACAAAATGAGACGAGTGGTTTTATTTTCGTCTTACTACCACCAAATAAACCAAATAATTTAATATTTTCACATCCAAGTCATGCCAAAAGATTCACACACACACACATGCAAACTCACACACACTCCCATTCGCATTAATTCACTAATTTGCCAGCATACGTACGCACATCCCATGCATCATTGTTGCATATCCTGACTTTAACCAACTAAATTCGCCTGAAAAACAGTTTTATTGCAAAAGAACCAGAAAAAAAAGAACAGACAACTTTTTCCATCAATATTGTTTTCCAAGAGCTAATAGTGTAAATGAAACTTCATTCGATTGTATTGGCAGCAAGGCAGTTTGCAAGTAAGTTGCTTTGTGTGCACAGGCCTGCCGTATCGTATCATTTCGTATCGTTTGTAATCATACAAACAATGACAGATACACGCAGCTATTGATAACAAACGATAAATGCTGAGAATAATTTGCAGTTGATGCTTTTTTTTCTTCTTGTTGTTGTTTGAAGAAGCTTATTTGAAATGCGCAAAGCAAAATATGTTTGCTTCCAGTCTGCCAACGTATCATCCAGTCCGCTGGTTTGCTTGCTTTATCCATGTGCAAAATGCCTTTACAAAGTTTATAGCCAGCGGCCAATCGCCACAAAACTAACCTACCATCAGCACACACGAACGAATATACACATCCACACACTTAGAGATGCATACATAGTCATGCCCGTGCGTAGGTAAAGCTATGCATGCATAAGCAGAAGCATCAAATACCCTCGAAAAAGTCGCAACACTAGAGAAAATATAGTTTTCTCTTAGAGGTTTGGGGAAGCGCGAGTGCAACTTAGCCACAGTTCTGAGCCCCATATCTATCGATGGCCGGCACTCAGTTATTTCTGGAACAACACATCGGACAAATGCCTTTGATGGCATTGAATGCTCGTAAGACTTTGTATGGCGACATTTCTCAATTTTGCTGCTTGCAGCTTTCTTAGCATAGATTAGTGATTTCAAATAACCCTATAGAAAGAAATGTAATGAGAGGGCCACCGAAAGCGAAGAATGTAACCACACCCTTGGAAATGTGTTATGCAGCAGCTGAATTATATCATGACATATGAGTTGTATAGTCTTCCATTTGAAGCCAAATATTGGCCACATAAATATCCTCCAGTTTCGTTGCAAAGAATTGAGGTTACTCGATTGTCACCGGACCCTTTTACACACTGCTTCGATATTGATATTTGGACGGCTTGTTTCGTCTCAAAATATATCAATTAATATCTTCACAGTTCAGGACCATAAAATCCTATTCCGACTGTATTTCGATTAAAATTTTTTAAGCTTTCCTTATTTGGATTTGAAACACTTTTCTATAATAAACGATAATTCTTTTAAGACGGCCTCTACTCTATTGATTGTTTAATCGATTAAATAACGTTCCATTTCGTAGAAGCTCTCACAACTGGGAGCCACTTTCTTCTCCTCAAATCTCTTAGCCTGAGTGTCGCGGTTTCTTTTTGCAGCCATATTTTTTCTAATAAATACAAAAGTAGAGCCGGCCAATTAATTACAAACATCTTAATTTCGAGTGTACGGAATAATACTGTGTATACAGGAGCCAAAGTAACAGCTAGACAAGCACGTTTGCCTTCGATATATTGGCGTATGTGCTCTTCTTTATTCGAAATACAATTTACCATATGGGCCTTCAAAAGGTTGTAGTTGGCTTTGAAATGGTGACAAACATTTTATACAACGTTTGTGTGAATCTACATTTTTATGCGACCATCGTCACCGTCATACTCATCACTACATCGCCATCGCCATCGCCATCGCCATCACCATCATCATCAACTACCCAAAATGACAACGACCTGCTTGCTGCTGTTGGCAATGCTGCTACTTTTGTCCATGCAAATACATTTATTTGTATTTATATTATCACAGTATTATTGTCTGCATATACACCTGTGTTGAAATAAATAGCAGTTTTAAATAATTTATTCTCTTGTACGCGTATGAGCTTATCCTTGATAACTGTTGTATTGAGTCTACTTTGAGCCCCCACTATAAACTGTTGTTAAACAGAAAATGTTAACGTAAAAAAAATTTATTTATTTTAAAATTTATGCCCAGCAAACATATTTTATTGCATTAGTTTTTCTAATTAACTTTTTTTTTATTTTATTTAAACTTATACTAAATGAGACTGTGTACATGTCTAAATTACCAACAGCAACAATATAAGCGTTTCAATATCGATGGGGTAATTCTCATTTGGTTTTAAAATTTTTTTTTTTTTTTGTAAATTAAATTTCTCTTTAAACTATTTTTTATTATATTTATGCAAGAATGGTTTTATTATTTATAATAATTATAATAACGTAATTGCTTATTTACAAATTTTTTTTTCTCTATAAAACCTTGAAAAACTATGTGATATGAAAATTAAATGAAAGCTGCAAGGAAGCCAATCGCAAGGACCTTCAGCTTTAAAGAAACGATATGTTTTATTCGTATGTTGCTTGTAAATGCAATCGCCTCCTCGACTAAAGTGCTTTCTACAGTTCTTTTTGACGACACTTCTGCTTGAAGCACAACAACTACTCTTTTAAACTATTGTACAGTTGTGCTAACGTTTACGTGAATACCTGCTGAAGAGCTTAACTTCACGGTGCACTTAGCACTGAGTAAATTAATGCATTTACTAAGCCCCCCATGCAAAGCACAGGTGGCAATTCTTGATAGGAAGATTCAGTCCCAACCAAGCGCCTTGCTGAAGCGTTCGGCACTGTCCAAGCCTTACTAGTAGGCACTTCGCGGGATAGACTCTCCCGCCAGCTTCGGGGTAATCACATCATGCCTATTCTATCCCTGTAATTCAGAACCAAGTCAAGAATTACAAGATGGACGCCCTCAGAAGGGGAGAACCATCTGCTGCCTACTAGCGTCTGTTGAATAGCAACAGCACCTAGATAACTAATCGCTTGACCAGGATCGTATCGAGCGTTAGCATCAATAAGATACCAGCCACTCAAGAGAAATCTCCCAAGCAACTTTTGGTATCAACCACATGCCACTACGTGATCTCCGAGGAGGCCTCACCAACAACCGGTCACAACTTCATTCAATGTTGTAAGCCGGAGCGAACTTGGTCTATGGACAAGTTCACTAAAGCCGCACAATTTTATCCACGAGCATAATCAATTAACTCCGTGGAGTGTGAACTAAGTCCGTCCTCGATAAAAGTTCGGTTCAGGTAATTGTGCAAACCCAAAATCACTCACAGACCTACGCAATTGAATTCCATTGTGGGGCTACCGGTTCCCATAGCACCAGTATATAGCAACTGGTCGTGCTTTCAGAGAGAACCCCCAAAAGAACTCTCCTACAATATTCGACCCTGAATCGATCAGGTTATGCTAGACCTATCCCAGACAGACATGCAAGCTGTCCTTTGCCTTTTAATTACTTGCAAGCGCATCCGTTACCATGTTATTTCATGGATTGGGCAGCCACCTGCAAGTTTTACCGGTAGCTGCCAAAGGCCTGAGGTCTAGAAACGCAGGTTACCGTCTCCCCAGAGTGCACAACACCAAAGTGTCATTTCACCCAGATGCGTCCCGTACTACCCTGGGGGCAAACTATTGTACAGTAGTATGACATTATGACAATATGACTTGATGTGACATCGTGTGAATACCCCAATTATTTTTGCTCTCTAAAGATGCCCACACGCTGCAAATAATTTTTTTTTATTTTATTTTTTTTTTAAATTTTTGCATAATTTTCTGAAAGTTTTTTTTTCGTGTTAGTGAACGAGTTAAGAACAATATTGAGAAAATCGCTCAATTTATCTACATGTCTGAAGGGGGTATTTAAAATCATACGTCTTCTTGAATTTTAGTAAGCATTGGAGGAACTTTGCCTGAATCTTTCACAAGTTTTTCAATGACAAGTGGCAGCATATCCTATCAAATATTTATTTCATTTTGTCTCTGATGTTCCCCTAAATCGAAGCGGACACATTTCTGAATTGAGAAAGTTTAGCCAGAAAATGATTAAATGATTACATTGATTTTGAAGGGGATTATTTTACAACGATCGGTTGCAAGCCACGCCCTCAGTTAAACAACTTCTCTGATGTAATTGAAATGTCATAAAAGTATCGTTAAATTCGTTCGTAGTTTTATTTGAGAGTCACCTTTTGACCTTGGGCGATATAAGTGTATCTATTATTTTGGCCAAATCTTTTATTTGAATACGTTTATTTGCCATAACATTGATAGCAATACGTATTTGCATTGGCAAACGTTGAAATAAATGAATATCTGGGAAATTCAGCATACAAATCGTTGCACCAGATGGACACTAAATGTGTGTGTGTGTGTGTGTGTGTGTGTATGTGTACTGTCCATACATGACTAAGTCTGTCCGCTAGCCTATAGATACTACTCATTTTATAGATATTTTCGCTTCTGTTCTTTTTTTTGTCTTCGGCCTCTCTCCTGTGTCGTGTGCATATTTGTGGGCCTCGTGTGTGCCTGCCTGTTGGTCAAATATAGACAGTTATCGATGCAAATTTAATACGCAAACAAAATGATTAAATTGAAAATCTCATTTGTATTAAGTGATTCTTAAGCTAACATCACATTTAATATCATTCATTCATTCATTGACTCACTCATACGCTCATTCATTCAATCGTCCCTCCTTTCGTTGGCTTTTTAAAACAACATTTTGCTGGAGCGGCATTTAAAAGTAACAAAAATTGTATTTAAGTGTATTGGAAATTGGCACGAGTCTTTTTTTCTTTCTTCTGCGATATGTTGCAAGTCTGGGCTTTCTTTTCCTCCTTTCCTCCTTTCCTCTATTCATTTTTTTTTTTTTTTTGCGAAGATGTGACTTCTATTTACATGGCATGTAACGATTTAATTTCGTTTTTTTTTATCACTCTATTTAAATAAAAGTGAATGTGTAAATGAATTTTAAATCAAGTCAATTATTTGTTGCAAGAAATTAAAATGATAAGACACATTTGCAGAAAAAAACACAAAAAAAAATCTGCATCTTGAAATGTGTTTGTAAATCAAAACAAATAGAATTGAGCCAATCGCGGGGAGCGCACATATTTTTATTCATTGAAAGAAGAATGTATGAAAGACAAATGGGCGACATGGTGAGGCATTCCGCCAATTTCCATTTGAATTGCAATTTAAGATTGGTGTACATTCATGATTGCACAGTGGGGCTGATATTGGTGCATATTGTTTTTCCATATACCAAATAAGTTTCGTAGTTGTGAGCTTAAACTTTTGCTAAAATGAATTCCTTACGTAATTGCATTACTGATTGCACAGTGGGGCTGATATTGGTACATATTCTTTTTTAAAATTCCAAATAAGTTTCGTATTTGTAAGCCTTAACTTTTGGCAAAATGTATTTTTTATGTAATCGCATTACTGATAAACTGCATAGGATAAAATATACAGTGGTGTACAAAAGCAAGCAGCTGTTGTTCTGACATTCTTTCTTCTTATGTACCTTATAAATGACACAGTATGAATAAACAAAACATTTATATTTGTTTATTATTCATTGCCAGTTTCATTTAATTTTTTTTTTAAACTTCTATTTGAATAGACTTACTTAAGTCGTCCTTACATTATACAATATTATTGCATTGAAATGTGTTCCATTTTGCCCTTTATTATTCAATAAATGACATAATTATTGGGAATAAAATTTGCTAAGAATACAAAATCTATAAGCCTTGAACTCGGTTGGGCGGCTTGAAATATTAGACTTTATAACTCTCGCATGATAAATTTTTCACTACATAAAAATTAATCACTCATATCACAATATCGCTCCCCATTTTCAGTTTCAAAGAAGTTGGACTGTCATTTTTGATAGATGTAAAGAAGACTGATGAATAGTTCCCAAGAACCGACTTTTCTGTAGTCCCTCTTTCTACGAAGTCATTTATTCAACAATAAATAGTACGTCATGTTGCCACGTTGTTTTTTCCAAAAATCTCACATAACTTTCTCATTGTCGATTAAAAGAATCTTGTATACGGTATATTTTTGCGTAATAAATTTCCTATATACTGAAATGAGGGCCGACACTCTGTATATTCTGCATAGCCCGCGTTGGAACAACAAAGCTCTTTGGAAAAATTTGTTATCCTGGCCATAATGTCATCCTTCAATTTCCTTGATATCACCTATTTTAAAGTTTAATCAAAATTATTTAGCTCTACATTCTTATGTGCGGCAAGTGTGGCAAATGCAATTTAGTCTTGCTGTGCCTCATTTTCATTACAAGGCAAATGGCAGAGCAGTAAAACTTTCAGTTCATCGCTGTTACTATGGAGCGCTGCCATATAGATTAAATCAATGCATATGCGGCAAGAAACCACTTTCAAATATCCCTTAAAAAAATAATCAATTTGAATTCAATACAAGTTGTGTTTGGTTTTGAACAAAATCCATCGTCAGTTTAACGAAGATGTGACGTGACATCCACTTTAGATCAGAAGTAAATCGACGATTTGGTTAAGGCTATGCGGCATATGAAAAAAAAAATAAAAAAATTTTTGGCGGATATATTTAGAGAAAACCTTATTAGGCAAACCAATTTAGAGCTGGCTATTTGTGTGAACACGTTGGTGTCCTGTAATTGAGCAAATATTCTTAATCGAATAATTTTAATCGAATATTTTTTTTTTCAATATTTATATATAAATATTTTGTTCGAATGCTGGTAATCAAATAATTTTATTCAAATAATTAAATCGAATATTTTTGTTTGAATATTTTAAACGAATAATTTTTATACAAGAAAAATAATTTTTGTTTATTCAAATGGTGTTGTTGGTTCGCATAGTTTTGAATCAACAACTTTTTGGAAATCTTTCTTATATGAATATTTTTTTCAGCTCAGGCTCCGCATTCATGTTCAGATCTTTCACCAGCAAATGAATCATTTGATGATGAATCAATGCAAGTGACACTTGCAACTAAACTCTTAAAAAGTCTTTACGATCTTCCCTTACAGTTTACTCGATCATGTAATTCTACGTGCTACATCCGTTTGCAACTTTATAATTCATCAGTGATTTATGAAGAGAGTTTATTCGGATTCTTGAATTCTTTTATATTTTACATTAAACATTTTTCTAATTAATTACGTGTCAAGATGAGTCATTGACAAAAGACATGTGGAAATTTTATTAGGGGCGCCACTTCTTACCCCCTACTGCAAAATTTAATATACTGCAAATTATTTTAATGTCTTTGAAAATTTTACAACTTATTTAATGCAACAAAAAAAAAGCGTTTATTTTATTTTTTTTTTTGACAGCCAAAAGAAAATAATTTACGATCCTAAATTTGCTTTTGTATCCTTTAAAGCAACTGATCGCATTTGCTTTTTTACTTTTTATACTCGTAGAAATGAAGAAGCAAAATTTTTTTATTATAAAATATAAGAATTATGCCGGAGAAAAGAATAAACTGAACAAATATTATTAAAAATGTTGTCAAAATATTTAATTAAACATGAATAAACAAGATTAAATTTGACATGTGCACGTAAGAAACAGGGACTGCGTTTGGGATCATAGAAGGAAGTCGGCGGGTAATTCCTCTTTAAAAAGAAAGTAAAAACAAGCGCTTAGTGAGTGCTTCGCGGTCTGTTAAACGTGCTTGAGAAGGAATCGTCTGCAGCAGAACTCACACTGCACTACAAATGCATTGCAAGTGATAAGTGTTGGCCATTCAAAGAACACACCCTCTTTCTTTCTTCTTTCTTTTTTTTTTGGTTTTATTTCATTTTATTTTATTTTATTGTATTTTTTTTTTTTTTTTGTTTGCTGAATGGAGCGTTATTTTGTTTTTGCTTTTCTTTTTGCTTTTGCTCTCGAGCACCGCCGAACACGAGTGTTAAATTGATAACCATGATACGTATGTGTGTGTGCGTAAGTATTTGCTTTGTTTTGTTTGTACTGGCAACACGCGATTTTAAAATAAAGAATATTTTACAAAATTATACACTCACTTTGGCCAGTTTACTTTCAGTAAATTTAAAAAGATAATTTTTTGTTTTTGTTTTTGTTTTTGGTAGAAATTGCCACAGAGCTGAAAGGAAAAAAGGGGGTTGTACCTGATGAAATTAAATGGTAGAAAACGGGAATAACATGTACCGTTGTTTCTATCAGTTTAAATAAATCGCTAGTTAAGTGCAAATAACAACAACAACAACAACAACAAGCACAAAAGAGCAACATGATGACCAAATAAATTGCAATTTGATGGAATAAGTTGAGTTTATTACACAGTGGTGCAATTGATAATTACCTGGCATTTAGAAAGCTTTTTTTTTCTTTTTAATCAACACCAGCCTACAAAATACGTTGCAGGAAACACTGTCTAAAAAGAAATACCGGTAATAATAATTCTCTAACAATATTTAGACTGCCTTCAGAGCTATTAAAAATTAATAATTCTATGTAATTCCCGTTTTCAATAAACTTTATTTTATTTTTTAGGTTGCATGAAAAAAAATACAGTTTCTCTTTTTAAACTGTATAAAATAAGTTTTTTAAATCGTATTATTTCATTATCTTACCAAAAGACCATGCAAAAATAGGATTAGGTGTATATTTGCAGTTTAGGTTACATACATAAATCAGTAAACGTTTAAACGCCGCTCTTCCTAAACTTTATAATATGTTAAACAAAGTTTAAGTTTGTAATCTATAAGTGGGGTTGATTTAAACTACTTGATTACTTTATGAAAATATTCATTCATAGAAGAGTCATGCCGATCAATCCGGCTACGCTAAAGTAAAATAAGAAGCCAAAACTTTAACGATTTTATTTTTCATTATAACTTCAATCCTTTTTACTCGCTGAAAACAGAACAATTTTTTTTTCTCCGAAACTTCAATATAAAGGGTGTCCGCTGGGAAGGTATACTTATACTACTTTCTTTTGTCTTTTTGGCTTTTCGTTAAATATTATTCTTGGGAACTTATATCTGGCAGTCGCCAAGTAGAGACGAGGCAAATTTATTATGAAGAAATTTTCAGTAAATTAAGGGGCAAGGGGGCTAGAGCTCGTCCATGAGAACCCCAATTTTCAAGAAAAACTCATAATGAGTGACGAGGCACATTTTTATTTGAATGGATATTTGAATAAATATTCTGGTCAATGGAAAACCCTCAAATTATTCATCAGTCACCTTTGCATCAATTAAAACTGACAGTCTGATATGCAATTTGGTCAGGAGGAATCATGGAAACTGATTTGTTAGAAACTGAAAATGGTGTAACTGCAACTGTCAATGGGGAACGATATCGTGGCAAGATTGAAAACTTTATAACGCCACACATGCATGCTTTGCACTTGATCAGCATATGGTTTCAATACCTCTTTCTACAACAAGTTCTTTTAGGAAATGGTGATGTTTATTGGCCTCCACTGTTGTCGATTTGACTTTTCAAGACTTCTTTTTATGGTGATATCTGAAAATCAAGGTTTATGCTAACAAACCAGAAACTGTTGAGAAGATAAACAAAATATTCGTGATACAGTTAATGAAATACCGCGTGATATGTGTGATGATGTAAAGAGAAAGGTCCTCAGAGGTGGACATTCATCTGACATTGTATTCCATACAAAATTGCCACCATTAAATAAAACATATATCAATATGAGATCCATTATCCAACATTTAATTAAAAATTATAAACAAAGGAAGTAGAATACCTTCCGGGAAAACACCCTGTACTATTTTCAAACTTTTATTTTTAAGGGTGTCCGCTGAGAAGGTATACTACTTTCTTTTGTCTTTTTGCCTTTTCGTTAAATATTATTCTTGGGAACTTATATCTGGCAGTCGCCAAGTAGAGACGAGGCAAATTTATTATGAAGAAATTTTCAGTAAATTAACGTGCCAATGGGGGCTAGAAGGGGGCTAAATCATGTGATTTTTAAACGGACATTATGCGGCTAATTTGTTTGCGTTTAAGCTTTTACTGATTTAGATTTAATCCGATTAAACGCAGATGGTATTCCACTAATTCATTAGCCGCCCGACAAGTAACTTCTCACCATGCTGTCATTAAACGTTTTTCTTTCTGGCTTTAGCTAAATATAGAGTAAATAGTTTAATACAGGGTCTTCCAAAAGCACGTTTGATTTTGTTAATTCGTCATTTTTAATGGGCAGCAGAGCTTGACTTTATGTACCACAATACGGTGCAGCTGTTTTTCAACCACTTATAATCATAAGCTCGGGCTACGTGCTTCTCAGCTGAGAAGAGCTAAGATCCAAATACGTTGCTGAGTCGAGGAAAATAATCGTTAAATGGTGTTTTCTTTTACCACTGTGGATATAAAAAAATACTCTTCATAACATTTCCAATGTAGCCACTCACGAACAAACAACCAGCAAGCAGGCATTCCTTAAAAAAAGCAAAGATACACAAAATTCAAACAGGCTAAGAGTTAATACCCTTTTGTCTTTTATTTGATGTTTGCTCATTTAGTTTGAACTGAACGAAAACCCTTTCGTTATCAGTTGGTAATATCATTATCAACACCATCATCAAAATGTTTTGACCACCGCCACTAAATAAGGCACCATTGCCAAATGAACTAACAAACAACGACATCATCATCGCCATCGTCATCGTCGTCGTCATCGTCATCGTCATCACTGTCAGCAACAACAAGCAATATAACGACTTTGTTGTAGTCCTCGTCATCAGAACATCATTGAATTAAGGTCTACATGCAAAAATAAACACCTTCAAGTAAGTAGATGTCTTGCATCGGGCTATAAGTGGCAAATTTGGTAAATACACTGAGAAAATTGAAAGCAGGAAACTATATAAAGTTTCGCTGCTACAGTACTTTGCGTCTTAGTAAGGCAACTCTATTTCCAACAGAGCATTTCAGTAGGTTGCTTGGAGCAATTGCACGGGAGATCGACTACGAGTTCCTATATCGAAAAGTGTCCAGTAAGCAAGTCTGGGTAAGCAATCAGTATAATCACAGCGGACCAGTGCTGTCAAGTTTTCGGCTGGACTTGAGTTCGCTTGAAACATCATTTACTTTCCATTGGTATACTTTTAATTAAACAGAAATTTACAGCCGTCGGCTTGTCTACAGATGAGCTGCTGCCGGCAAACGAAAGTTCATTTCTCTGTAACCTGAATTTGTAAATAAATTTTCAGAAAATTTTATATTTTTTCCGGTCTCTTTAAAAAAAGAGTTTAATGTTTTTTGCACTGTTTTGTCAGTGTTATTAAACGCTGCCACGATTGTCAGTTTAAACGACAAAATAAATAGATAAATATAAACACTGTTGTTATTGTTAAAAGTTGCGCTACGCAAGTATGCGTTATTCTTTAAATTTCTGCTTGTGTTTCGGTTCTTAAAATTATATTTGAAGTGAGTCCTGTAGCGGGCTAAGGTAATGAATTTTTTTTTTGAATATTGTGAGATTCACGATTGTTCTGAATACGGAGGTTTTAGTAAACAGGGGAAAGCATTTGCCAAAAATATTGACAAATGATTTCTGTCAATCATATCCGACTACAGATCTAGTTAATTCCATCAAAATCTCAAAAAGCTGAAACTCATAACAAGTTATGAGCTTTAAGTGAGCTTTGAAACAGCGTAATGTCTTTAATGAATAAATCAAGGCACTTTTTCGTAAGCCGGTAAACGTAAGATGTCTACGTAGGCAAAAAGATAGAGCGAGAGATTGCGAAAGCATGCCATTTCCTCTTTTCTTGTGATATTGTTTCATACGAGACACAAATTATTCGCTCAGTGTACATTTAACACATTCGATTTGCTTTATAAGGCCAACTCTTTCATCGTTATACGAGTCTGCTCTGGCATTTAGCAGAATTCTTGCATAAAAAAAAAAAAAAAAAAGTTAAAGAAAAGCTCACTAAATTTAATGTTCACTGACTTGCATTCAACACCTTAATTGAGTTTTTGGCTATAACTTTGTGCGTGTGTGTGTGCGGTACAAAAATTTCTGTTTTTAAACATTTTTTTAACAACCTTTTATTTGTTTACAGACATGTCAGGATGAAAATGGTAGATAAAATGCAATTACATGCGATTATCGGTAACACACAGTCGTCAGTCGAGTCGTAGAAGCAACAACAACAACAACATATCATAATAATAAAAATACTGAGGCAAGGACTCCGACTTCTTTCTGTAACCGCTAAGGTTTACTACAAATAAATATTTTTGTTATTGGGCGGCATGTGTACGACCTGCAACGATAGCAAAGCACATATTTTACAATCGCATGAATCTTGTTGGAAGAGGAACGAAAAGGAATATTATAAAATTATGATAGATATAATTTACAGTTAGAACTAAAGGGTACGGCGGTGGTGTTCGTTAAACGACTCCCCGTTTCCAGTAACGATACAAAACATTTTGATGTGAAATGTCAAATTGGCCATTGAATGGCTATCAGATGCATGTAATACACAGCAGCATATGCATGTAATACACTGAGCGAAATATGTTAAGAGAGTGTCAGCAAGTAAAGCCAGGCAGGTTACGAATAGAAAGCATGTCATTGGTTTGCAAAATACAAGTGAGCAATCACATTCTGAAATCATTGGAAATTTCTGCTACTTTACTTTTATCATTCCATGCCGCTCTCCCTTCCGCAGAATTTAAACCGGCAAGGACTCTGCACTCCTTCTGGAACTGTTAAAATTTACTGTAAATAATCAGAATAGCAATTATATATTGCGATTTTAAAGCTTTTCTTTTCCCATCCGCATTACGGACTAGACCTTCAACTTGCCGGGAATAGATAAAAATAGCAAAAAAAAAAAATTATACGAAAACATTGTGTTCGTTAAATTATCGATAGTTAACGATAAAACTATCGTTATTCTAACGACATTTTATAGTTCTCGTCGAATGCGTTTAAAAATATGTAAAAAATATATCTTTTTTTTTTAATTATTGAAATTTATTTTTATTTTGTTTATGCTTTCAGTTCATTTATTGTTACTTATTATGTTTTTTATTTAGTACAGTTATTAAAATTGTTGTTAACGATATTTGATCACAGATATTTGATAAATGTGAGATCAATCGTTAGATAACCAGTGAATTCGATTTATAAATGGAAACATAATAAATACTTGTAAGCAGATTTTTTCTTATAAAATCTGCATTCAAAACAAAATTCAAATTTGTTTAAAAATATTTTAATATTTTTAAATGTTCTAGTCTATCTATTTATATTGACAAAAAAAAAATAAGAATTTGAGCAGATCTTTTCATTATTATTGTGCGCAAACTGGTATAATTTCTTTCTCATACTCAAATCGCTTGCATGGTTTGTGAAAACAGCTTATTAAGAAGGAATTAATACAAAACTTTCCAGCAAGGACAACTGCTTGCAGGGAAGGCGCATTGCTTTTTATTTCGCCCTTTTTCATATAATTACCTTCTTTTGATCTGAGCTTTAACAGTTCTTTCTTATTTATTTTTAATATCCGACATTTCACCAATCTATAGGGAGCTTGTTCAAGGAATTAATTAAAAAAGGAAGGATAAAAAAAGACTGTAAAATGTAGGGTTAATATGTTTCAAAATTTCAATAAAGAAACTTCTCTTTTTTTCAACTATTAAAGCATTAATTGTTTAACCGGATTGGGGCACTCACGATGCTACTCGTATAACCGCAAGAATCAACTGTTTTTCGCTAATGAGCGGGGCTCTTAAGTCGTATAAATTTGTTTGACCGGATTGTGACACCCACTATGCATCACCCGTTTTTCGCTAGTGGGAGGCGCTCTTAAGTCGTATAATAATATTTAACCGGATTGTGGCAATCACGATGCTGCTCGTGTAACCACAAGAATCAGCTGTTTTTCGTTGTTTGTGTTTTGTAAATTAAAAGGCTCAAAGGCATGTGCTGCTTAGCCTTCAGGAATACCAATGTAAATGCTCAGCTTCCTCTAGTCATACAGATAAAACATGTATTCCAATGTTAGAAAATAATTGCAATTACACATGGCAATTTTCTTCCAACTCATTTTCGGATTTTGAAAAATTCCTGGGAAGTATACCACTACAGCCCGCACTAATCACGGGATCTGCTCACAGGATCTAAAGCATTACGCGAAATTAATTTCGCTTCACACACAATATTTTTACGAAACGTTTCAATTTATAATCAAATTGAAAAAAAAAGATCTCTAAAGAAATAAATTTGAAAAAAAAAAAAACTTTTGTAATCGTGTTGATAATTAATTGTAATCTTAAGCAAACATACTAATTCTATTCAAATGCCATTAAGTAGATATCAAAACACACACACACACACACACACACGCCAAGGCACACCGCTAACTGAATGTCCCACCGTCAAGTTGAAAAGATTTTGTACAATGAATTCATAATCATGATTGATTTGTTTCCCCCTTTTTAGCAAATCGCACTACCAGTAGAGTACTCGTACACTTGGCAACAAAAATAGTCTGGCACTGGTAACAGTTTCAAAGTAACTTGTCTCAAATGTGAGTGGGAATCTTTTGTTTGTTTGATTTTTTATTTTTTTTTTTTTTTTTTTGTTTTTTTGTGAACAATTCAAAAGTAATTTTTGTATGAATATTCAGATATTTGCGATTACCTTTTAGCTGGCAACCATCGTTTATGGCGGTTGTGGCCACACAAGCGTGAAGTTATTAATACAAAAGTGCGATTTAATGTCAAAATATTTTCGTTAATCCAATAATAATTTCCTACTTACACATTTATTTTCACGTAAATTAATTTTATAAAAGAAAAAAAAAAAGAAATTAAAAAAAAAACATTTTTATACAAAATATTCAACATCTTTCTCAACAGCTGAAGCTGAAACATTTGTAAATGTAAGTTTTCACTTAATCGGCTTTATCGCAAGGCAGCGGAGCAGAAATAGCGTTAAGGCCCTTAAAAATCAATAGCTATTAATTATCTGAAATTTACAATTTAGTTAATTGGAGTCCAAACGAATAGGCCAGCACTGGCCACTAAAAAACCACAATATTAATTGAGAAATATTTTTAATGTTTTTAATGCGCCTGCGCGCATTTTTATATTCATACGACACTCGCACTCGTTTAATAAGCGCTGGAAAGGGTAGTATGCATTTATTTTTGGCAATAAACATTGACTTTTTGTGCAATGTAATAGAGCTCGCCAAGTGACAAATAATAGGTTGTTGGGGCCACTTTCAAATCCGAGCCAAAATATTTGTTTTTTAAGCGACTCATGCGGATGCCTGAGACCGCGATCTTATAATTTTTTTTTTAGTTTAATAAACACAAAAGACACATAAAGGGTTTTTGGTAGGAATCGTAGGAAGTATTAAATATGAAATAAAAGTATCGTTAACTTATCGATATATTAAATTCGAAAATGTTCGAAATATTAAATTTGGGAGCTTAAAACATTTTATATATCAATTAGGAACAATTTTGTTACTATTTCAACAAGAAACATTAACGATTATTTTTTATGTTAACAATAGGAAATTAAAACAATAATCGTTAAACTAAAAACTAAATGTATCGCTAACTTAACGATATAACATTTGAAGTATTAAATTTGGGAGCTTAAAGCGCTTCATATATCAATTAGGAACAATTTTGTTACTATTTCAACAAGAAACCTTAACGATTAATTTTTATGTTAACAATAGGAAATTAAAAAAAATATTCGTTAAACTAAAAACTAAAAGTATCGCTAACTTCTCGATATAACATTCGAAGTATTAAATTTGGCAGCTTAAAGCGTTTCATATATCAATTAGGAACAATTTTGTTACTATTTCAACAAGAAACCTTAACGATTAATTTTTATGTTAACAATAGGAAATTAAAACTATAATCGTTAAACTAAAAACTAAAAGTATCGCTAACTTATCGACGTAAAACTGATTTCAAATTACAGTCGAACTTCTATAGGTCGAACTCCTATAAGTCGAATTTTCTATAACTCGAAGCAAACTATGAGGCAGCAGCGTTTAGTTCACAAGTCGAACATCTATAAGTCGAATTCCTTCATAACTCAAATAAAAAAAGGCACGTGACTTCTCTAAGTCGAATTTTTCGTAGAAACAATCCAACTTTTTTATAGTTTTTATTATTTTTATTTTCTCTTTATTTGGGAAATCCCATATTTCGTCTAAGTTTTAAGAGTAAAGAAATATTCATTTTAGTTTTAAGTTACATAGATGAGGATAGAAATTTTATGCAATATATATAATGTGACTTCTATTGGATCTATCGATGTGAAGAGCGATATTTGCACAGCAGACTTCCCAGCAAATGACGATACTATTGAGCACTACAATAGTGAATCCACGAATTTCAGTTTAAGCGTAGGCGAAAGCGATGAAGAGGGCTCAGAGAAAGAAATTGTTCAACAGCCATCTAAGAATGATGTTTTAAAATCCTTTAAGTTTTTGAATTCGTATCTACAAGAGAGAGAGCCTTAAGCAAACTGGAATCTCTTTTTAAAGAAAATAATAAGAAAATAACTCTCTTCAGCGAAAAAACAAAATATTTTAATTACATATAACTGTAAATAAATTAGTAAATTTTGAAAAAATTCTCTAACTCGAAGTCTCGTTAAGTCGAACTTGTTTTGGTATATAATGGAGATTCGACTTATGGAAGTCCCACTGTAATTTCTTTTTAAATGCTTTTGCTTAACCGTCTCATCTGAATCTTTTTTTTTTGTGTACTTATTTTAACTGACAAAAATTTAACAATTAGCGTTACTGTTAAGGTAAAATACGTTTCATTCATATCAATACAATTTCCAAAAAAAAAAAAAAAAAAATATTTAAATATTTCCTGTATTTTGTGCTTCCAGTTTTAGGCACGATAAGGAAGGTATTTATTTGGCAAATTAAAATTGTATTTATTTGGTAATGCGTTCAAAGGCGGCACGTTTTGTCAGCAAACTTTAAACAAAGCCTTAACCCATTTATGCGTAGTGTAAGAATGAGTAATAAAATATAGTTTAATAAATAAACTAAATTCCTCCTCATAAATTTCATAATTTTCTGTCCTTTTTTTCTGCTATTTTACTTTTGGCTCAACAACATTCTTTTGGCTTCCGAAATATTATGCAATTTTACGTTTTTTGGACGTTAAAAAATGTTTTTTTTTTTTGTGTTGCTCTTTTGCAACTGTTTCATTGCCAAATAACAGCGACAAAATAACGTCAGGGGAATTCGTCAAATAGTTCATTCACCTTTCGAGCTTAAAACAAGAAAAGTTTTTTCTCTTTTGCTCATGGAAAGAACTATTTATTGTCTTAACATTGAATTGAATTCGTTGAATAGCAACAGATGACAGGATTTCATACCAACCATTAAACAGCAGGGATAAGAATAAGACATATTTTAAGGACATACGGAAATATTTTTATTCAGATGACCAACTGTGTGTGTGCAGCATTTTTTTCTTTTACACGTCTTTTTTTTAAAAGGATACTTATTATTCACTGCTACTAAGGACGAAAGTCAATGAACTCGTTTGTATGCAGGAAGAATTTAGTTAAATAGATTTTAAAACACCTGACGATGTTTGTCTTTCTAAGTTAACAAAATTATTTATTTATTTTGTAACAACATTTAAGAGAAGCAAAGCATTCGGCTTAAGCAACAGAGAGAGTCTAAGTGAAATGATTAGAAATGGTTATTGCCCACTAATAAGCTTGATAAGCGAATTAATGTGACTCCCTAATGCTTCATGATTAAACAATTTATTTTTAAAAATTTGTTAACATTCGGCAGAGAGTTGACGATAACATATAAAAAAAAATTCAAAGAATTCAAATTTTATTATTGTGGCAGGCTTGTTGAGATCTTTTAGCAGTAATTGAGTATTGAACTGGGGTATTTCTGGTGTTGCTGTTTTCTACAAATAATTGAAATGAATGCAAAATGGTTTTCTTTTGTCGTACTTACAGGAAAATAGCAAAAACGCTTTCACAGTATATGCAATAATTGTGTATTGAACTGGTGTATTGCAAGTTCGCAAAATTGCAAATGGTTTTTCAGTGTTGTATTTACTGAAAAATATCCCAATCAAAGTGGATGATGGGAAAACCTTTTATGCTAAGGATCAGAGAGAGAGGGATAGAGAGAGAAGGAGGGAGAGAGAGAGGGTGAGGGAGATGGAGATGAAGAGAGAGAGGGAGAGAAAAGTCCTCTGCATAACACTTTTGCATATTCAATTGTATGCGTTAAATTGGTATTACAAATAACTTATCACCAATAAAATATAAATTTAAAACGAGTAGTTTTGGCGAATTTATGAAACAAATACGGAACGATAAATTTTCAAAATTTGCGTTTTTTAAGTCGGTGCTCAGTACTTTGAGATGCGAGTTCAAACATTGTCACTTTCATGGCGGTCAACCTCCCCAAATAGGAATTTATTTTATATTAGTTGTGCAGAAAGTTTAGATCGATAAAGATACCCTAATTTGTCATTGAAATCTTAGGATGTGGCAGCTCGGCTCACAAAGCCCACCTAACAGTTATTAACTTTCGTTGAAGTTGCGTTTAGGAGTGCCAGCCAGATAATTTTAATAAATTTCGGTTTATCTAAAAATAAAAATCGGCATTCTCAAAGAACAGAATCGGCCAGTGAAACTTATTCTTATTAAATAAGAATAAGAAAACAAAATAATGTTAATTATTAATTGTAACATACGAGTGTAAAATGACCCAAAATTCCATAATATAATTTTTGTATTATTTAGAACAACTTGACTGAAAAAATATCGAAGGATGGACTCCGGTTTATTGTCTCTAGTATGACAGCATTTGAAATCATCTTTTTATTTAATTTTTTTTTTTTGCAATTAACATTAAAGCATTTATTTGTATAATTGTTTTCAGAGTTGATTTTATTTAAAAATTTGGAAAATTATTTATTATTGAAAATAAAGCGTTTTAATATTCGTTTTGCCAAAGGCATATGCAATAGGGGGATTTCACTGTACTTTAAAGGCTGAATACAAAATATAATTCCAACGTGAAAATAAGCTGATTTTGTAACAGCTGATATTTTCAAAAAATATATTTATGGCTTAACCGTTATTAATTTGCGATATTTATTAGACTTTTACTATAATCGCCTTCACCATTGCGAAGTTCCACAAAAATAGGGTTCAATATCGATGGCAAAATAGTTGCAAGTGCAACTAATAGTAGTGCAAAATGCACCAAATGACTTCAATTGCATTTTTCAATTGTTTCTAAAAACCTACGCGAACCAACAATTCATCAGTTCAATACTCAATTATTGCATATTTCATATAATTATTTACAATTTCATTAATTTGGCTTTTGATAAATATTTAAATGAATTCTTAAGCCGATAACTAAAACAAAAAATATCCTTCTGTCCAATAATTCCCTTAAAATAATTTCAGCATTTTGTAAAATTTCGTTTCGTTATCTGAGTTGGGTGGTTCCCCTGACTCACTTTAACTTACTGAAAATGTAAGCATGGTTTATGAAAACAATCCACTTTTTCGAAGGAAAAATAGGCGATTTTAAACGTTTTGACAGCTCTGCCTATGATACCTTTTCTGCTACTTGGCATATGTAAATTAGAAAACCACTAACTGTAAGTGATGTCAACTCGGCTGTCAAATCAAAGATGTATACATCGCAAGGACGGACACCTTTTGAATTAAACCGTTTATCTAGTGTTTCACGTATCAGGACTGAGAATTAGAAATATGCTCTTTGAAATTTACATTCGTGTCAGTGTATTGAAAAATGTTCAAATGGAAATGAATGAATGAATGAATGAAAGACGAAGAAAATAAGCCGACATTTGTGGCTGTCCGATTAGCATAAGTATTTCTGTTATTCGATTTTTATTCTTTACTGTAAGCTGGCTGTGGTTGTTGCCTTTTGCTTATTTCACAAATAATATAATTTTGACATTTGGTATGTATGAACACACACACATACACATGGATGTTTTCACACGTACACATACAGCCATGCAAAGTAATTGTACAAGGTACTTGAAAGCTTTGCTCCATATACTGCATGCCTACTACACACAAACAACCATAAACACATATACACACACATGCACATTCACATACACACACCCATATATACATTAATGGGGAACGCTCAGCCATGCAAACCGTAATAGATAAGTTCACTTTTATGTACAAACAGTCAAGCACAAACACACATCATGAAAAGTTAATGAGCGAATGACAGTATGAAATGTAGAAAATAATGAACAAATAAAATTAAAAATTAAAGAAATTGAGGTGAAAAAAAACTGCCGACGTCGTCAGAATGTCTACTTAGTCAAATAGCAACAGAAAAAATAGCAAAAATTAATTTTGTGGCATTTTTTTTATATGTATGCATATAGAAAAAGCGATAGGAAGCGGTATACAATACGGGTACGTCAGTGCGCCCACACACGGCCAAGTACTTAAGTCTGCTCCTTTTAAATGGAGATAAATAAATACTTACAAGTGTTAAATACGAGCAGTAGAATATAAGCCATAGAAAAAAAAAAAGAAAAATTGAACAAAGAACTAAACCTCGAGGGGTTTACAGCACTAAACAAATTAACCCATTGTTGTAGTTGTAGCGAAGGGCTAATGTCTTGCTTGTGGAGGAGAGAAAATTAGCAACACTTGATTGGCTTTCTCGGAATGCATACTATTGATTGCATACAAATTTTTTAATAGGAATATGAGCTGGCTTTGGTATAAAAAAGTGAATACCTCGTGAGTTGGCTAATGACCTGTAGGAACAACGTAATGGTGCGCCTTGAGTGCTCAGCCGCGTAACTCCAATGCAAAATTCATCTTTAATAGTCCCAAAAGCCAATATGCATACATACACCGTTTTATTATTTTTAACTTTTTGGATTAATTTTTTAGTGCACTGTATTGCTTTAAATGCTGTCATGTGACCTGGCAAATATTTTATGAAAAAATCTCAGTTTATTTTCAAACATTTCCATACAAAAAAAAAAAACTCTTATTGTCACTTGTTTGCAAATCGAATCAATTTTTTGCAATCCAATACAACTTGAAAATTTGCATAATTTTTGAAAAAATTTTAAATAATTTTTTTTAATTGCATATTTTAACAAGTTGCCAAAAAAAAAAAAAGAATGGTATGAAAATTGTCTCTTTATTTCATATTAGAATAACTCAGTCTTGGCTGGCAGCTGCTACTGGAGATATTACAAATGCAGCAATTGGACGATATATGTTATATTATTTTCTAAATCGTGAAAATGCAACTTCCCACACCTGCAATATCAGATACTAAAAGTGGCATTGAAGTGTGAAAAATTTGCAAGCCAACAAAAACGGCTGTTTCTTAATTAGATTTACAGAGCATTTACATTATACCGAAATCCAGTACTTACGAGTATTTTAAGCAAAATCCAACGGATTTTGACCTGATTTTCCACACGGAATGAAATCTCGGTTTTTACTAGATTTTGACACAATCTGCTCCAAATCTGGTGTTACTTAGTGACGCAACCATATAGAAAATACTACGCTGTATTAGAAAAACTTTGTGCAAGGCGAATTAAATATATGGCCTTATTACGACAAATGATAATCAGATGTTCCACCTAACTGTAAATATTTTTTTTTGTTTGGTTGTAGAATTTTCTTAGCTTGGGAGGCAAGAAGCCACAAAAAAAATTAATTTCCCGTAGCTCTATATGGCAGTTGTTAAGCAAAAATAGAAAAATTTTCAAATTTCAACTCTGCTTAAGAAAAGTTTTTCACAGTAGATCCAATGTTACAAAAAACAATATACATGTGAGTTTTACAGAGTTGCAATTGCGGCCATTTGGATTTAATTCGCCTTTAGATTGTGTAATGCTAAAAAAGGTGTATCCATAATTTTTTCCATGTATTTACTTTATTTATGTAGCCATGCAGTTGGGATTTTGGAAATCCATATGTATGTTAATAGTGGGTTACGCTCACCTCAGAGAGTTCTTTCACGAACAGAATTCCCGGATTTGACCAACAGAGACTATACGAGTGATTGTTAAAAAGTCGATGCTTGCACATGGAGTAACTGTTTTCTGTGATTTATGGGCTGGTAGCCTTATCGGCTCGTACTTCTTCGAATGTGAGATCTGTCAAGCAGTTATCGTGTATGGTGTTTGTTATCGCGGAATGATATCATATATCTTGTAGTCAGAAATTGATATTATGGCCTAAAATCAAATGTGGTCCAATAAGAAGGTACAACTTGCCCCACACACCCAACGAAACAGCGGATCTTTTGCACGAGAACTTCAATGGGCAGGTTATCTCATGTCGGATAGAGGTATCCGACTGAAGACGTGCTTCAAAGTAAAAAATATTGAAATAATTTTTTTGTGATTTTTTTTTTACTTACGATTGTGCGTTTTCGTTCACTCGCTGACTGCGTTTACATTCTCTTTTGAAATCATGGGCTTAAGAAATGCTTATGCTTCTTCTTGCATAACAATCCTATTACACATTGATTATCCTGTATTTTAAAATTTAGTGAAATGTTTTCGGCATGAGAACGAAATCTCGAAAGATTTCAAATCTACTCGGTCCAGCACACATGAGACACTGGGCGAAAGGTCTCTATTAATAAATATGCCCAAACCTCTATTGGCTTCCCTGGAATCATTTTTAACATTCTGGCTTTGCTGCCGACTAACAAAAATTACATAAAGATCTTCTTGCATGAATTAATTATTTTTATTGAAAAAGCAAAAAGGAAATCATCTCCTTTTCCTCACACAGAGAGACATTCATTTCAAGGATTAATTGCGAGCATCTGGCAGAGAATTTTTATTTTGTATTTCATCACCGCTGCGTCTCTCGTAGCGCTGTCGGTACATTAAAAATTGAGCAGAACTAATTTTAGGATTTTTCTTACTGCGGATATTCTTTTTTAATTTAACAAACGACATTTAAATATGCAATGCAGAGCTTAAAAGGGTTGAATTATCAATTCAATATGCAAATGAGTTCAGGGGGTTTTTTTTTTTTTTAGAAAGAAATTTCCCATAAAAATAATTGTAAAATGCACATGTCATTTTAAATAAAAATCATTAATTGTTTTATAAAAAAAAAAGAAAGAAAATAATCATAAAAATTTTGAACATGTCAAAGGCAAAACCATCCCAAGCGTTTTGGAAATTATACTACAGTTGGCAAGCGATAACCGAACGGTGTTAATGTCAGTTAGTTTCACACTAGTGGATACACACACAAACACACACACACACACAGAATGGCAGTTGCATAAAGAAATTTTATTAACCAATTATTTTAGAAAACTATTAATAAAAATCATTATTGAAAATAATAATGAAAAGAGTCAGGCGCTTCGTCGTCAGTTGCTTGACAGTTGTTCAATGCTGACTATGTGAGAATTTGCCTGGCTGCATTTCCTGTATGGTTTCCTTCTACCTCTTCACACTGCTGCTGGCTGCTACTCGTGTTCCTTTTTTTTTTTTTTTGTTTTTTTTTTCTATTCCACGGACATTTTTCTTCCAGCCTGTTTAACCCTTTTTTATTTAACTCTTCTAAAGCAATTTTAATAATTAATAAAGTGTTGTATGTTTGTGGACATTAAAACAAATGGAAACAACCAAAAATATATTTAAAACGCACACACACACACCCATACACATATACACACATTCACTTAATACCATAATGCATTCACTCCCTTTCCATATGAAAACACTTTGCAATTCGTATGTGTGTTTTCTGCATGTGGCTTCGTATGCCCAAATGCATGTGCATGTGCATGTGCATGTGCATTGAGGGTTCAATAATTTGTTTAAATTGCATTTGTCACTGCATTTAATTTGCACATTCATGTCGTGTTTCACAAGCTTTTTTTTCGAATTCTTTTTTTTTTTTTTTTTTTTGTTTTGTTTGCTCCTCTTTTGGAAACAATTCAATTTGATGTTTATTGAAAAGTAAAATAATGGAAAAATTGTATGACCGCATAATTGAATGTTTATTACCCAGAACACATGGTGAGGAACGATAAATGTATAATCAATCGTACTTATTTCATTATTCAAATGTCTATTAAAAGCGGACAGAAGTCACAATTTTATACTAAAATTTCGTTGCAGCTTATGAGTATCAGCTATACGAGTAAACATGATTCGATTATTTTGCCATTCATTACTTCCGCATAGTTTGCATTTCAAAGCCCTCATTCGCCTCATCACTCCTTTCGAAAAATATGCAGAAATAGTGCAGTCACAGCGGCAGAGGGAAAAAATATGTTTTCAGGACAGTGAGACAGAAGTGAAAGGTTACGTGAGCCTTCACTTTGAAACTCGTGTTGATGTGAAGTTTGAAAATAACTTTAAAATAGTTCAATGATGCCAACTTATAAAAATTTCGCTTTGACGTCTTATCAGTGACTCACAGCTTATTTAAGGTTACTGTGATTTTTTTTTTTTGCTCTTATGATTATATAATCAGGCTTGAAGTCTTCTAGTTTTTCTTTTAGATAAAACACAATTTCTATTTGTACAAGTAACTATTTTTTTTCGGTAAAGTTAAAAATCATAATTAATACATCATGAATAATACAAAAAAAAAAATTAAAATACCAAATTTATATAGCAGTACATCCATTGCAGAGAAAAATGTTATATTTCTTATATTGTTTAATAACAAAAATTAGCGAAAAATAGTTCTTCATACGAAATATAATTAAACAATTCAGTTAATTTTTTGAAGCCACTAGGCGAGTGAATAATGCTCAGCCTAATGAACCGAAGGTAGTGGGTTCGATTCCTGCCTAGACCCTGGGTGTTTTCCTGCGGACAAGCCAAAAAGCTTTGCAAGTAGAGTTGGTTAAAAAAAACCAACTGTTCTTCTCAGCTGCTCTTGATATAGAACAGCTTTTAGTCTGGAATATATAGATTCTGCCAGCTTTGCTGTATAATCGAAACTATTTTTGTACCATTCCTCCCGTAATGCGCGTTTCAGGTCAGAACCTTCAGAAATATCGTATTTTCATATATTATTTTCCAATACTGTTCACAAACAACGTTGAGATGTGGACGAAATATATAAATTATAAAATTTATAAATTAAAAAATGCAAATTAATAATTAAATTATAAAAATTATATAAATAAAATATCGTTGTAATAAAATATAAAGTCATATCACTAAATTATTAATTCATTTATAATATTAATTTTCTGATGTTCAAATCGTCCTAAAATCGGGAATTTAATTTTTAATAGATTCCTAATATCTCATTTAAAAATCTTTACTCAAAGCTTTTCTCTAAATGTTAAATAATTAATAATATAAAAATTTAATTACAAGAGATATATAATAATTAATAAAATTAATCATTTTAAACATTTATTAATTATTATATATCTATTGTAATTGTTAATTGTAATGTTAATATTGTAATGTTAATTTTTTTTCTACAGATACATAACAATATAATAATTAATTAAATATTTTTATATTAATATAAATTTTTTACAAATAAATATTTAATTGTATATAAATTGCATAAACCTGTATATATAATTGTTAGATTTTTAAAAATAAGATCATTTTTTTAATACTATTATAATAATAATTATTTTTATACTTATAATGATAAATTATTTATTATAAAAACAATTAATTTTTGCGTATATATATGTATATGTGTGTGAATATATATATAGTATAATGTATTTATTAATTATTAATTATTAAATATATAATATAATTATTATTAATTTATAATTATATAAAAACATTTAAAATTAAATAATAATTGAAATTAATTTTATATTGTTAAAATAAGAAAATAAAACAAATAAAATAATGCAATCTAGAAATTGTACACGTTACAGTTTTATTATGAGTCCTGGCACAAATTAAACGAGAATTAATATTTATGTAGTAAAAATTGCCCTTGCGGTTTAAATAGGTCTCCCAAACTTTGGTACAGCTGAATATGAGAACTTTTTGCTACAATTTATAATATATTAATTGTAATAATTTAAATTAGTAAAATATAAAACTATTCTTATATAAAAAAAAAATAAATATAATTTATTTACTTCAAATGCCAATTAACACAAACCAAAAAATTTCATTATAAATGATAAAAAAAAATAGTTTTCATTTTGTAATAACTTCATTAATTAAATAAAATATTACAAATACAATTATTATTTTTAATACTTTATTATTTTTATTTTTTTTAATTTTTTTTATTTGTTATGTGTTGAAGGGAGTCTGGGTGCCCGCATTTCGCTGGTACTAAAACCAAACTCATCAGTAGACCTAAGACCAACCATAGTTTCTCAACAATCAAATGAGAATTTCAAAAACAGAGTAAGAGTAGTCGATGTGAATATAATTTATTTTTCGAGGCGTCTGGATCGGCTTAATCACACAAAACCCGAAAGCAAATAACAATAAATTGGCGAATAGCCCGAATAATAATAATTTTATTTAAATATTTTTATTTTATTTTATATATTTTTATGAAATAATAAAAAATATATATAAATAAAAAATATATATAAATAATAAAAAATATATAAAGAATTTTTAAAGGAAATAAAATAATAAAAAATTAAAATAATAAAAATCTTAATAATATAATAATAATATTAAATCTGTTGTCCTTATTTATAGATATATTTGGCTAATGTTTATAAACATTTATTAATTGTAATTATTTTAACAATAAAATATTTATTTAATTATTAATAAAATAAATTTTCCATTATTTTTTAATTTATAATAATAAATTACAAAACCATTTTAGCAATATTTTAAAAAACGTATATAAAATTAGAAAATATATAAAAAAAATTATACAAAATATATTTTTTAAATTGGAAAAATTTTATTAATTAAAATTTTTAAAATTTTATAAAGTCATGAAAATTTTACTATGTTAATTAGTGAATGTTTATTGTTTCACTACGTGGTGAGAGTTAATTGCTAAAAGATTCCGAGTTTTCACTCGCTGTCATTTCTTGACAGGCAATCTATCCAACCAATTTATCCAACAAATTTATCTCATAACATGTCGTGGCATGAATGTTATTAGCACAGGTAACATTTTAAAGCTTAAAAGTTTCATGCCGAGTTACACTGGCGGCCTTTGCCATGAGTCACAAGCCAACTGTGAAACTCTAATCATTCCAATTCCTCAGCTTATCTTTCGCCGCATTCTTCCATTCCGATAAAGCAAATAAATAATGTGAAACTAATCAACTTTCAGTCTTAAATCAGAAAAGTATTGATTTCACATGTTTGTGTGCTTGTGTGCGTGTGCAAACACTTAAATAATTTTTTTTTTAATTAATTTTCTTTTGTAAGCGATCACACTGAGTGCTTTCTTAACGATCATAAAATGCAATGAGAGTTTGTTTTTAAAAAAATGAAATTAAGAAATTTAGTTGCATGCATGCATGTGCTTGCACGTATGTAATTGCCCCATAGATTTTTAAATAAAATAGAAATAAAATTAGAAAATGAGCATTTAATAGTAAAAAGTTGTTCTTTAATTTGCCCAACATCTAATTTGTGCATCTGACATTCATATTCGTTGTTTCTTTGTACATACATACTAACATATTTAGATATTTTCATAAATTTATGTTCACATATGTTTGTTTCTGTATGTCGTTTGTCTTTTGCTTTATGCTGCTTTATTGCTATTTTTATTTAAGATATTTTGTTGACAGCTCTCATAATTCAAAAGCATTTTCCGTTCGCTTCTCTTTGACTCGAAATATTTCCTGACAATACAAACATAAATATATACGATATATGTATGTATTTATGTATGTCTGTCTATACATACATTCATCCATATGCATTTATGGGTGCATGTATGTGCGTGCCTTTGGTTTATATTTATGAATTTGTGCATAACTCTTTGCTTGCGCCTTAAGCCAAATGAACTACATATAAATATAATTTATTTGTACATGCACGAGCAAGTTTATAAATAAAAATATTTGTAGTTAATTTATTTTAATAATAAATATTTGAATGAAGAAAAAAGAAAAAGAAATTATGTAGAACGACTAGGAAGTCGATAAATTATGTATGTATGTATATATGCGCCCGTGTATGTGTGTGTGAGTGTGTGTATAAAGGCCCAATTATTTATATGTACGTAAACATGTGCACTCGCAAAGATACAGTTGAATCTCGATTATGTGGACTCTATTAATCAATTACATTGTATATCTATAAAGTCTATGCTTCGGTGTCCTACACAGTCGTGCGGTTCATGCACACGAAAATCTGATGTGATACCATCCCATTTTAAAAAATTACATAAAAATAGTGCCACACGATGATACAAATGATACATTTTTTTCTTTTGTTGTTTAAAGTAAATGCAACTCTGAACGCATGAAAGTGACAATTTTATGACAATTTTCATAACATTTGCAAATCGTATGACTTGTCAAAAAATTCTGTCACGTAAATGCATTTTAATTGTTCTATTAGCCATTATGTGTACTTTCATTTTATAACTCTATGGTCCATGATTCACATTTACTCAAGCGTTTTTACTACTTCCTGTATATAAAATATATAAATGAAAAATTCCGGTACTTCCCCCCGTTTATTGAATTGTTCTATTAGCCATTATTTGTAGGTTCATTTTATAACTCTATGGTCCATGATTCACATTTACTCAAGCGTTTTTACTACTTCCTGTATTTATATTTTATATAAAATATATAAATGAAAAATTCCGGTACTTCCCCCCGTTTATTCTGCTTGTAAGCTTCTTGTTCGAGTAATTTCATTCTTTCTTATGTTGTTCGTCATAAAAAATCAAAATATATAATATCCGTAAGCTCTAACGTAAAACTATGTAAAAACGCGTATAAATTTTGGATAACGTTTCCAACAGATGTTTCCAGCGATGGCTGAAGTTCTGAAAATCTGAATTCTAATCCCGGTCCTAGGACAGACAAATAATCGATGTTCAACTGGAAATATCCGTCATATTCTGAACGGCTCACATCATATAAAAACTCTAGTTTTCGCTTTGGAAACTTTAAATTTCTTTGGCGTTTTCGCCGTCCCATTATAATTATTTCAAACTGGACTCTCAAAAAAAATTTTAATGATACACAATTCAAATTTAATATGTTTTCTGTTCGTTTAAATTAAAGCTTGAAACATTTTCCACGATGTGAAATGAAAATTTCGCCTCATCACCGATATCAAAAAGCGGCATTGGACTACCGATTACCAGTCGGTATTTGGAAACTGCTTATGATAAACATTATGTTGCGTCTAAGAAAGCTTGTCATGGGAAGGCAGGGAGAAACTGCTAATAACAATGTCTGCATGTTTCCAAAAACCAATTGAGAATTACAAAAGGCACAACCACAGTACAAAATAATTTCATTTCAAATAAATATTGATTTGTGAAGAAAATTGAAATTCTCGACGCCGTAAATAATCGGTACAGAGCAATTGTTGGGCTTTTCCTCCTCTCCGGTTCGCAAAATGACTCTGTAGTCTGAAGGATACGTTTCTCCTTGCAGTGTCTGCGTACTGAGCCAATTCTTTGCTTTGTAAAGGAAAATTGTACGACAAAGCGACAAACCAATTTAATTGCGATTTATTGCTCATAGTTCGCAGCAAACTTTTTAAAGCTTTTCATGAATAAAATGATTTAATTTTGAAGCCTGCAAGAGCAACTCAATCTAAAACGTCTTTATGTAGTTTTAAGTTTAATTTGAATGCAAGCAAACCTTTCTATTTGCACAAGAATGAAACTGTGCCGCCGAGGCCTTAAACAGTCACCTCTTTTCAACTTCAACATAAACTCATGTCTCAGGAACGATTTTCCATTATCATCAACATACATTTCGAGTGCAAATAATGTTGGTCTTAAGCAGTAGAAGAAATATAAAAATGGAAATAAAAATATATTGAAAATATAACAACACTGATCACTTAAAACGAATCTATCAATGCAGCTAGAGACACAACTGCACACTAACAACACACCGTTGCAACCTCTAGAGCAACTCTGAAACATTATCGACTTGCATTTGTGTGTACGAGTATGCAATTCTTTTTTTTCCTTTTTTTTTTTTTTTTTTTTTTATCTTAATAAATCCATCTGAATATCTATTGGAAAAATATCTGTTTTAGAAGTGAGAGGAAATTTTTATTAACATGCGAAACAAAAAGTCTTCATGTGAGCAAACGTTTGTAAACATAATAATGAAAGCAACAACAACTGGCAAACAACATCAAAAACATCACATGTGCGCAACAACAACTGCAAATAAATGCCATTATGCACTCGCATAAGCATTACTTTTCAACACTTGAAACATTAAAATCGAACTACAAGGCCCGGCGCAACTAAAAAGTGCAAAAATCTAAGACATGATTATTGCAGTTAATGTTGTTGGTGATGTTCTTGTTTTTATTGTTGTTGTTTTTGTTGTTATTATTATTCATATAAATACTTAGCAAATATTGTAATCTATGGACTGAACGAAATGAACGAATTGAGGCGGATGAGAAACATTCGAACTATTAAAATGTCGACGCAATGACTTACAAGCATTTTTATTGCTGAATCTTTTAAAATAAGACAACGAGAAAATTACAGAATGCAAAAACAAAAATGGAATGGAAATCCGGTGAAGAGCTTAAAGCGGCACCTGGCTGGCTATGAAATATGTATGTGATACTGGCAACAACTCGTAGCCATTTGATATCTTCTCGAGAGAACCTGAGTTAGTCGTCGAAGCCTGAGTCGTCAGTTGGCGAGCGTGTGTGCTAACGCTACTCCTAATAGGCAAAGATTTAGGGCCACTAAATGTAGCTTAGCTGAGACTCCTCAGCTCCACATATGTTTTGAAGAAACGAAGTAACATTTGGCACACTGATGACCATCAATAATGCACACAATCGTTAGGGGTACTGTCGTAGCAGCGCCTCTAGTGTCAACTAGGAGCATTAACTTCTAAGCTTTGTTCGAACCACACCTGTGAGTCATACTGTAACTACTTATAAGTGGCCATAACTAGGCCAACCGCTAACAGCTGTTTATGATTATAATTTTGTCACGTTTTATTGCGACTTGCTCCCTACTTTTTATCACTAAAAGGCCCGGGCTCACTATCTTCAACCAACGCAAGTTTTGTCCAATATGGCACATCTATAAGCAAAGTCTTCTAGTGCAAAAAAAAAACCGAAAATACAACTGTGTGAGAAGGCACGATTTGCAACTCCTTTTATTGTTATTAAAACAGCTGAACTGCCTAATTTTAGTTTGAAAGTCTGGCATTAACAAGATGGTATTGCAGACGCTAAATAACTGTAAAATGCCCTAAAGCCGATAAAAAGAACATTCTTAGAGCGTCAAATTAAATGTGTGCGTGTATGCCATGCCATCTCTGAGTAATGAAAATCACTCAATATTTTAATTTGACCAGTAATTGTTTTATCGTCTGCCAGTCTGATTGACAAAGAAAATGCCAATTGTTTTGACATATTTACAAACGAAAGCAGCGACTAGTTTACTTGTACGTCGCCCTTTAAGCCACAACTACACCACATATAGCTGAATGCAATATTTCATGTCTTTTTGGATCGTCTACAGAAGCTTAAGACTCATCTAATCCGCATTACAGGAATTACATTTTGCTTTAATACTTGACAAGTCTCACAGTTCTCTATTTATATATGTAAGTCAATCAGCATTTTGGAAAATTTTTACCATACCTTTTTATTAAGTTGTAAGTAAAGGGGAAAAGTCAAACAAAGGGAAAAAATTGAAGAAAAGAAACTAGATTATGGCAACTGTAACTGATCAAATAGCCTCAATTTTAGAATTATAAATTACTTTTCCATGCCGAGAGAAGGTTTTGATTTGAAACTCTCTGAACAAAAAAATTTATTTGTGTAAAATTAGCTCTGCTGTCAAAAGTATTTCTTAAGTAGGGTCGGCACACATAAAAAAACAAAGAAAAATTTGACAACTTAGTTTGACAGTTTATCATCAGCTGCTGAAATAAGATGACCTATTGATTTCCCCTTGGAACAACTACTTTCATTTTCAGTTGGGCTTTCTTTTAAGCCCACATATGTAGTGAATTTTTTAGTGAAAATGAACGTCAATATTGATACAGCAGATATTGGTTTCCCATCTCTGCATTCATTTACTTATTTATTATATTTTTTCTTTAGTTTTACCAACTCAATATTGTAATATTTTAACACTTTCGAATGCTCACATTGAAAGGTGTAAAACACATTAAATATGACGGAAACTACAGAAAACAAACTCTACAAAAAAAATATATATATATATATATAAATAAAAAAATAATAAATAAATAAAAAAAAAAAATAAAACAAAATATAAAAAAAAGAAAAAATTAATATGTTAAGGAAATATGAATGCACGAGTATTTACAAGAGTGCGAGTGTAATAAAAAATTAAAGTTTAAACAAAAAGTGTATTGCAAAGATGAATGAACGAGTGAAGCGTATGAATGAGCAACTGTTCAACACACATAAATCTTAATTATGTTTACAGCACATACACACGCACACTCAGACAGTTTTAACAGGTTAAAAATTGTTTCCATGCTCAAGTGTAAAATTCATAAACAAGCGAAACTTTCACCTCGAAACATCAATCTATCAGCAGTCCATTCCAACCACAAAAGACACACACACACTCAATTGATGATCCATAATGCGTGTGTAAAAGAAAATGGATTTTTAAATAGAATTTCTTAATATATATTTTTTTTTTACACAAATACAAATTTCATCTAAAATGGCATGTTGGCATGTGCCCCATAGTGCGAGGCATTTTGAAAAGGATTGTTTGTGGTTATTAATTATATTCCAGTAAAAATAAAAAACAAAATTTATTGCTTCGGAGTTTGCCTTTCAATAAATTCATATTTTCGTTTTCATAAGAAAATGTGTTAATAACGCGTCTTGGCGCTAAAAAAAATATATATATAATTTTATTAAAAACCACATCGCATACCACGTTCCATGCGCAGCGCTTTAAAGTACATCACCAACCAACTGCTTATCAGTCCATCAACGATCTCTTTGTTCGCTTTGTGGTATTATGGGAAGCAGTAAATATCTATGAGAGAAAGAAAGAGAGAGAGAGAGAGAGAGTGAGAGAGCGAGGTAGCATATCTTTTTATATATTGCTGGCAATGTTGTAAATTAATTTCTTATACATATTCTTCCTTCAAGTGGCATTTGCGTCCTTCCAAACAATGGCACTTTTGATGTGCAATTTTGATTGCATGTTCTTCTCATTTTCCAAGTTAAAACCAGCGAGTAAAGTCAATTCGTCAGAAACGACAAGTACGCGAAATACATATTTTATCCATTTACAGCAACCCTTCTCACTGCTCATACCAGCAAGGATAAAAGTTTCGCAGGAAAATTGTTATAGAGCGGAGAAGTCGATGAAGCCCACTTTAAGCTTTAACTAAGAAAAATAATTTGTACATTCTTAGCACATCTGGAACGCCATTTTGTCGTTCACGATGCTTAAATCTAGCCATAGAACACGTAGAACAACTAATTCCCTACAAAGGCTGGCTTAAAATGGAATCGTTACTATTAAATATTAAATAGTTAAATGTTAGTAATAACGATTATCGGTAGCGAATTCTTATATAGATGATCTCATAGCTTTTTCTTACAATATTCTTCTAATATTGCAAGCTTTAACACGGTATTTATTATAGAAAATACTTAGATTGGGTGCCTCCGTAGCGGAGTGAATAATGCTCAGCCTAATGAACCGGAAGTCGCGGGTTCGATTCCTGCCTAGACTCTGGGTGTTTTCCTGCGGATAAGCCAAAAGCTTTGCACCTAGAGTTGTTTAAAAAAAAAATATATATGCAAACAAAGTTCTTGTCTTGTATGAAATAGTTGAGATAAAAGAAAATGCACGAGTTCAATCCTTCTTAATATGCAAATAAATTCTATTTACTACCATCTATATATATTTCCAAGAAAAGCTTTCCTTTGTATAGTTTTTACAAAAATAGGAAACTTTAACAATAATTTGAACATTGGATGAAATTCGTCTGTTTTTAATTTCAGTTCTAGCAAACTTTGTATAGCGAACGTGACAATTTTTTTTTTTTTTTTTTTTTTTGTTAAAGCATGTTAATTCTTTAACTTGCAAAATTCTTCCTATCCTTTTCAATTACTAAGGATAGGACAGTCTATACTAAAAGGAATTCTTCTGAAAAAATCATTTTACTGGTATATAACTTTTCATCATTTGTGTATAAATGGCCTTTAAGTAGAAGAGCCTGAACTCTTAGAACAGCTTAGTATAAATAAGTGCATACAATGCTTTTGAGCTTTAAAGTCCATGCACTTCGTCATAAATATCTGATCATAAACATTGTTGCAAGTCAACATCGCTTTACATTCTAGTCATTATTATAAACTGCAAATAAAAGCAGTAAAAATAAATAAAATAATAGGCAACAACAACAAAAAAACAAAAAAAAAACAAAAAAAATGAAATGAAATGCAATTAGTTCAAATTACATTTTGCTTAAATGAATTTATTTATTGTTTATACGAAAACATTAAGAATTTAAGGTCTATCTAGTCTAAACCATGCATAAGTAGCTTATTCAGAAAATTGTATCTCCACACGAGTTGTTCGCAAAATAGCCTGCAATGGGTTAGAATGTTCTAAAATAAACACATGCACACACACACACACACACACGTATACAAATGCGTGTGAGCTGCATACATCTAATGCAGACACGTATAAATAAATAAAATACGTCGAGTATCTGGAAAAGTACAAAAATAAAAAAAAAAATAAAAATAAAGTACTTAAACTGATGAAGCCTTTCATATTAATTAGAACAAAAACAATAGAGCCACAAATAAACTGCCAACAACAGTATTAGAAAGAAGCAGCAATTGCTGCACCAGCATTTGGCAACGGAAGAAAAAAAAAACTATCAGCTGCAAATGTAAATATTTGTGCTTTGATGACCAGGGCTTAAATGTAATTTAAACAACAAATACTCGCACCAAACCCTCCCCTCTGGAACCAGCGGCTGAGTGGCCAGCAACAACAACGCAGCAGCAGAGATGCGACCAGCTCACTCTTACAAAATAGTGCAAATGAGAGCTGAAAAGCAATTACGTTTTGGGTTCGCTCATTATATGTATTTCATCGAATAGGGTTTCTTAATAGGGGCTGGGCGGTAGCCCCACTTTCAATCAGAGAAATGGCCAAAAATCCAAAAAAAAAAATTGCAAATTGTGATTTTTGTTTCTCCATACTTTCTTGCTCTTCTTCAATACTGCTCTTCTTCTTACAATTCAAATTTAATAGAATAATTCGCGGTTTAAATTTTACTTTCATTAAAGTTTGTTTTAATTTTTTTAAATAAATTTTTTTTTAACTATATTTTTTAACAAAAATTTATTTTTGTTAAGAAGTTAGTTTTAGTTTTTTTAAATAAATTTTTTTTTAACGAAAATTAATTTTTGTTTATTTTGAAATTTTAATTGTTTTTTTTTAAATATATTTTGCGTAGCTGGAACATCTTTCACTTGTTCCCAGGAATCAATTTCAATAGCATTATTTGCGATTAATTTAAATTTTACTTTCATTGCAGTTTTTAATTTTCTGTTTCTTCCTTCGCTGCTTCTTTTCTATACATTTTTCAGAAGTAGAATATCCTGCAAATCACGACATGGAAAACAAAACACAAGAAATTTTTCAGAATTTTTCTTTTAGAAAAAGAAAGTCTTTTACTTTTACTGCATTTATTTTTTTAAATAATTTTTTTTTCATAAATAAAAAAAATTGAAATTTAATTAATTATTTAATAATTGATTTAAATTAGTTTGAGTTATTATTTTATGTTTCTCTGTGCAAAGAAGGCAGGGGATTGCTTGCCATTGCGTAAAGTGTCTGAATCCGGAACGACAACTTACTGTCCAATGCCCGTCTAACCATCCTGGCAGGACAGCTTGAGCCTATTTGGAAATTTCCTTGAAAATTAGCTGATAAATACAAAAACCATAAACAAAAAAATTATTTCATACTGCAACTTCCAGTCGGCATCGAACCAGAAACTGTTGCCGTGCCTGGTGCAGGTCGTTTCATCACAGAAACTTCGACCAAAAACATAATACCAATCCTCGTTATACTAAGCCCATTTTTTTTAACAATCAATTGAGAATTTCAAAAAGGCAGTAATAGCACGGCTTTATGAATATATATATATATATATATATATATTATGAATATATTTAATTTTTTAGTTATATTAACAAATACGTGGCTTTCCCTTAAAAAAAAATTTAAAACCTCAAATGTTAAATAATTTAAAATAAAATAGTTGTCTCTTAATGAATACCGAAATAAATTTTATAGGAATTCGAAAAATAATTTATTTCAATATTAATTTAAAAAAATATCTATACGAAATTAAAACTTTATGCAAATGAAAACCGCAAATTGTAATTTTTCTCGACTGTGGAAATGGTGTAGTTGGGTTTGTGCTATATTTTCTTCCGCTCCATAGTAAATACCGTAGCAGAAGGTGATATAAAATCCGGTCTAGTCTAATGCGGCACTGTTAATTTTTTTTATTATTTTTTTATTTAAAATTATTATTAAAATTTTTATTAAAAATTATTATTAATAAATTATTATTAGTCCGCATGACCACATTCATTTATTGAGCTAAAGCGCGATGAATTCACTTCATTTAATTATTCATTTTTAAATCGAATGTATTAAATGTAACCAAAAATAATTTGCGTAGTAAACAGATTTACTGCAGCAGGCCACGCGACTACACAACTACAGATTAACTGTCACAGTACAGTTTACAAACGGCAATGGCATCACTTAAATATTGCCACCCTCAAAAATGTCAGATTTGGGAAAATAAGTATTAACATAAATATTATATAATGAATATTATTAATATAGAAATAATATATACTCGTTTTGATGTCCGATTTCCAGTTACAGAGTTATTTTTTGCCATTATTTAGGCAGCCTTATTTCTGCGTATTGCTCTTAAGAATTGAAATGGATTTTTATCGCCTGACCAGATAATCATTTGCATAGTTTCATTTGGGGAACGTTCCATCAAAGATGCGGCGTTGAAATGTATTAGCAGAACAGGGTAATGCGAGCAGTTCCAGCTGAGACACTCGATATTTAACTTTACTGTATTTTCATATAATAGAACGAAAATTTTAAACACGCGTAAATATATTCAGAAATGTCGTGTTCCTTGATCGTGCTCTCCTTGAGGAGCCATGTGGAAGGCCTTTAGCAAAGTTAACCTTGTTAGCCATCTGCTCTATTTGGATTTTGTATTTAAAACTTAATCCGCTTAAATGTATTTCGTAAAACTTTTAGACCGCTGGAAGTCTTGTGAATTGTTATTGCTTTAGACAGTGACTGTAATGGATTAGAAAACTTGCTCCACGATGTGCTTTAAGGCCTTTAATCCAATTGTAATGTAATTTCCTAAAGCCAACAATGTTACCTGAAGACCTCGAGCTCGTATGTTGGAAACCCTGACCCCATACATTTATTCATTTTTAAGCATTAACACCGGTGCACTTACACATACAGCTCTGTACTTACAGAGGTGTATGTGTGATGACTAATACGTTATAGAATACGAGCCGTAATTTATAGGAATTTAATTAAATTTACATTCTAAATATTTATAGAATTAAACAAACACGACATATTGGTTTTACTAACAAAAGTACCACTGAATACACTTAAGCAGTTGTGGGATGGCTGACCACAGAGGGAGCAAGTCAGGCCATAATTTTAAAAGCTCAATAATTTATGTACAATGCAAATCAAAATTATGTCATAATTGCCTAACTTATCTATGAAGGATAGTTTTGTTTCGGGGCATCCTCTCAAAGACCACAATATGAGAATAGAATTTTCTGCTTGGAAAGTACTTTTTATGTAAGTACGGAAAAAATTGTCAACAAAAGTCCTGCGCTCAAAAGCATCTGTTTTGAATTAAAATTAATTCCTCTCAAATGTTTTTCACTGTATCAGATAATTGTTTGTTTCGCTTTAATACACTTCAAAAAAAAAAAAGCATTGAACAAATCACAATAACGATGTCACATAATAATTCGTTATAATTCTCGTTTGGTTGTATTATCCTTTGATTTAAGTAGATGCGTGCATTTAAAATACTAACATTTTACAATTCTTTTTTATAAACATTTTTACAATGCCGATTCAACAAATAAGTTTTCTTACAGATAACAAAATTATTGACTAACCATTCCCTTACTTTTAATTATTGTAGAGAGAAGGACCTGAAAAATTTCTCAAAGCAAAAATTATTCATAAGAAGTTTTCTCAACTAAAAATGGCAGGGTACCGCTCACAATCCGCCGGTAGTCATACAAAAAATTCCCAGGACTTTTTTATACCCTTATCGTTTTTAAAATGTTTCAGTGAGTGTGTACACTCTCCATATTCTCTGGCTGTGTTTCACCATAAAAGATTGACACACATAGAATACGTCATACGCTAACTTTATACTCTCTTAACTTAACGTTTCCGTTAACCCCAAGAACGAAAGTTGGGAAACTTTTAACTCTTTTGCAGACGTTCAGTACTTTGACAATTAGCAGTTGCCACATTAATCTTTATTTAGAGGACTTGCTATAAAAACAGCTGATTATGACAAACTTTTCTCAGTCTACTTTGATACCGGAGTATTTGTTAAGTCATTGTGTTATTTATTTATTTATTTTTAAAATTAAATTTATAGTGAACTTATTTCAGCGGCTAATGACTGTTGAAGAATGGCATAATGCATTGGTAGCGTCCATGCCTTCTTAGCAAAATAGAAAATATTTTTTTATGGCCTCTACTGTGCGAACAAATGCGACACATTTTTCCTTTTAATTAAAAATATTTTTTGTTTGCAGTTCTCATTTGATTTTTTTTTTTTTTTTTTGTTTCTTGCTGGGAATGCCACGCCACTGGATGGTATAAGTAATCAGTATAATAATCATTTCAAATTATAGAAAAATACGTGTTTCCGTTCTTCTCTTTCATAAACTTTTCAAGTCGAACGCAATATTTGTCAATGTTCCTCCATATCCTTTTTTCAGCCAATTAAGTTTTTATTCGCCGCTAAAACTTCCTTAAAAGTAAAGAGGGCCAATTAATTATATTTTTATATCGTATATATTTTTTTTTAAAGTCCAGTGTTTCTATCTCACTTTCAGTGAACTTCTTTAAGAATTTATTTATAATTAAATTGTTTTTAAAAAGCAAACTTAAAAAAAATAAATGTGCAAAAAAGTTTTGGTTCAGTTAAAAAAGCAGATAAAATGAAATAAAACTAAAAATTTAAAAATATGTAGAATTAAAATATTTTTCTTATTAATAAAGCCATTCAGCCAAAAATGCGCTTCATTGGAAAGAACAACTTTTCGCTAAAAAAAAGGATCGGTTTCGAGCTCCTCTAAAGGTCAATCAGCGAACGAATGACTTATATTATAGTCCTGTGACTTCAGTCCTTGAACCAATTGGATCTTATATGGATGTACAACCAAAATGCACTTTGCAGGCCTTTGAGAATGATTCAGTTGCCTGTGGATGACGTGGAATTGATAAAACTGAGTCCATCATCAATAAGCAATCATGAGTTTTTGCAGACTCTTTATTTTTGTAATAAATTTTTACGATTTTTAAACGTGGTTTCTTGTATAATGCTCGACGATAAAATTACTATTAAACCTGAAAAAAATTATTTATAATGTATCCATTACAAGCCTATAGGAAAATGTGAACAATCTAAATGTACCTCTCCCTACTGGATAACCCTTTATCTAATAAATAAAGTTTAAATTTACACATCCCATAAATTTGAGGAAATAATCTGAAATCCAATTTGAACGATATTTATTACTCAGAGTTTCAAAAGACGAAAACTTGGCTGTATAACTCGTACATTAAAAGTCACTTTTTTCACCAGAAATGTGTAAAGTGTTTGCCCACTGCCCACTGCGCAAACGTGCCATATTTCGGTTTCAAAATTATTTTTATTAATCTTTTGTGCGCATTTGTATATACTCCCCTTGAAATATTAACCAATAATTGCATGCAAGATTTTTATTTATTTCTTTGAGTGTAATTTGATTTGTTTAAAAGTGGCCTGCTTTTCGTTTATATGCTCGTAAAATATTGTTTTATTACAGTACATGCTTTAATTAGAAAAATAAATTCACTTAAAACATGTTGTCTCCCACGTGTGCTGCTTACATGACCACCACTGTGCTTTAATACGTGATGCAATTGTTATGATAACAAACGAACAAAACAAAACAAAAAATTATTTTTTTCGTATTTTATTATTTATGTACTATTAATTAAAAACACGAAAATGTATGAGAAATACTAAAGTGGCTGACTGACTGACAAACATACACCAAAAAAAAAAATAACAGAAAAATCAAAAAAAAAAAAAAAATACCAGCAACTACTCGAATTCGTACCATTCAAATTATATTGTGGTTTTTTTTTTGGAAAATAAACTTTCAAAAAACTTAAAACCAAAAAAGAAAAAAAAAACAAAAAAAGGAAAAATTCAACACACACAATAAAAAAAGCAACAACATGAATGGCATGGATTGCGTTTCACAAAGGAAAAAAACGTCAATCATTGCCAACAATTGTAGCACAAAAAAAAAAAACAAAATGAAAAATAAAACTGTACAAAAAAAAAACAAAAAAATAAACTAAAAAATATGGAAAAATTGCAACAACAAAAATGAAAACAACAATAGTAGTAATAAAAAAGCGACAGTGGCAGCGGCAGCGGCAGCGGCAGCAACATAAAAATAATAGTAAAACCACAGTAGCCGGACACACACACACACACACACACACACACACTCAGTGCGCACTCTTATGCCAGCAGCAAACAACAACAAAAATATGAATGCAACATATATTTATATACTTATTTGTATGCTATTCATTCCATTCCATTTGTTGCTATTGCAATTATATTATTATTTTTGTATTGAAAGTTTTATTTCTCTTACGTTATTGAAAGCAGCATAGATACGTGCGAGGGTTGTCACTTGAGTTTTGGCTAAATTCTGGTTCATGTTAAAGCAGGAGGAAAGCAGGTTCCACACCTGCCCCGACCCTAAGTGTTTTCCGGCGGGCAAGCCAAAAGCTTTTCTGACAAAGCTTTCATGGCAAAGCCATCAAACTAAATTTTTGGCTAAATACAAAGTTTCGTATTGATGGAACTTCTCCTGTCACGGAATGAAAGATGCGAGATGAAACGATTGTTAAGTGAATAGATCACTTAACAAAACAAAGTGATTTAATTTATGACAAATATATTCTTTGTAGTTTGACGGATTGTTTTGAAAACTTTCTTGAGGAGCAATAGTGTTTCCAGCCGATTGTGCAGTACATTGTGGTCCATGCTTGCTCCTATCAGAAATCATTCAGGAGATGATAAATAACGCGTCTTGTTGGCACATTATTCCTTACAACCATTTCACGTAAGGTTTACTGAATATTTCCATAATAAATATGAGACAACCCTAATTCACGAGGGCCAAATACGAAGTGTCAATGCTAGTACTACCGAAATGGCGGCAAAACAATGGCGGCAAACGCCTACCCGATTTACACCCTATATTTCATTGATTGTAGATTAAAGTTTCAGACATATATTTTACGACATGCTGGTTCAAATGCAGGTGACTTGAAAAAAGCTGTTCAAATGCAGGTGACTTGAAAAAAGCTGTTTCCAACTTATAAAGCTTTTCTAAATGATTCAGAAGAAACAAGGCGATTTCATCGACATCACATTCCGGAGTTCCTATCAGGCTGTCTTAAGTAATTGAGAAGCATCAACTTATTTAGTCTTACGTGAAAGTAAGAATTAATAACTCTCCCTCCTCAAATACGTATTATTTAACAACTTCTGATTGAATATTCAGACTAGTTTTACGTATCATAATTTTGAATAGGAGGACAGCAGATATTTTTTCTAGGAAAACTTCTGAAATATTTTAAGTTTTTTCTTACGCTCTGGATTTTTTGAATATTAACTTTTTGCCAAGATCTTCTTAGTAATAATTTATATGACTCAACACTGCCTTATAGTTCCTTTTAAGAGGGCGATAAGGCAGCCATTTTGGCCAATAAGAAAATAAAAACTTGCATAAATATATTTCAAGTCTATGGGCCAGTTTAGAGAGCTTTTGTTACCATTTTTATTACACTTTTAATAAAATCCTGCCATCTTTATTGACCAGACAACACTCGCATTCGCATCCATAAATACACATTAAAGTTTATCATTATATTTTTTGTTTTTGTTCTTGTTTTTGTTTTTGTTTTTGTTACTCGTACATTCTTTCTTTGCAAAGCAAAACAAAAAAAAATTGTTTAAACCCACTTTGGTTTTGTGTTTATGCATTTTGGTGGAGGGGGGGAAACTTTTTGGTTTTGCGATGATGGTGGTGTAAAATAGCAAATAATTTATTTAAAATTTTTGAAATAAAATATGCACACACACACACACACACACAGATTGCAAAACATTTAACATTCTTAATTAACTTCAGCGCTGCCAGCGATATAAAAAAAAATATTATTAATTTATACGAAAGAAAATTAAATGAATTAAAATATGCAGCGAATAAGAAAGAATTTTTAAATTAAAAAGAAAAAAAAAATGGCCGAGTGGAGGGAGGGCATATTGCACAAAAATAAAGTGAGTCAAGCATTTGTAATCCTTTCCAATCAGCGATATGAAGCACCCAGCAAACATAATTGCCTTCAGTTCGCAAAATGGGATTTTTTTTGCTGTTATTTTTCCAAGTTGTGGAAATTATCTAAATTAATTATAAAATTTATTAATGAATTTTTAAGCTTAAAAGCCCGTCTTTATGTATAAAAAAGCTCTCATTTTTAGCTCTCACATTTAGCATTGGGGTAGCAAAATATTAAAAAAATAAATTTTTTTTTATATAAAAAGAGAAAATTTAAAGTATAATAAGTAGTTAATTTTTTTAAAAAAATTTAGGACATTCAACAAGGAAAAAAAATTGTTTTTTCTTTTTTGCTCGTCAACAACGTCAGTTGGAAAATTTTATTCCTTCTGCTTGCAAAGGGGGACATTTTTAGAAATTAATAAACCCTTCTTCTCATATATACTTGTTGGATTGCCTGCTTTAAAGTGTAATATTTGTTGGTTAATAAAGAAAATTTAGACGGAGTTATAATTCTCGTATACTCTTTTTACAAAAGTATTATTATTGATTAAAAAAAATTTGTATCGCTTCACTAAAACCTCGTGAAAATGGAAAGAAACTTTTTGGTTCCTTCTCTAAGACCAGTAGAAAAGTATTAGGGCCAGCTCAAGCAATGCATTGCCGGTATTAGAGAAAAGTTATGAAGTGATAGGAAAAACAGCTGATATAAAAGAAGATGGATGGAGTATTGTTGCACCTCCGAAGACCCTCTGAAGAAGCACAAAATATAAAGGAGATAAAGCAAGAGAAGATGCTGGTGTGCTTCTTTTCTTTCAAATTACCCAGTAAACATTATGAATGAAAATAATATTAAATATTTTTAATGAAATTTATTATCATTTATTGCTTTACGGTCATTTCATCTCATATACTTATATGCCAGTTGTAGGGTTATCCTTAGAAATGACATGGCTGGATCGTCGTTTTCTGGTAAAATGCGTTTTATATCATATTAATAGTGTAAAAAAGTTCGAACTTTGTAAGCCACTTACTTTTCTCATTCCTATTCTCTAAAATTTGTGTCATTATTTGGTGTTATGAAACTTTTATTGAATTTATTTTTAGACGTCGTACAGTAGTATTTACACAATATGTTATCAATGTAGACTTTAACCAGTTAGCGTATAGAAATCAAGAACTAACATTTTACTTTTCATGTCATTCAGTGCTGCCAGACAGAGACGTTTCATGATGGCTTGACAAAGCGTTTTATAAAAAGTTTCAGGATAAAATTTATTTGTACGTCTGAATAGGGTATAAATTCATTTTCTTGCGAATTTATTATACCGAACAGCTGTAAAATATTGTTAAAGAAAATTATTTTTTCGGACTGTTTCGCAGTGGGTCTTTTTTATGAGCCTTGAATTATACAAAATGTGTAAATGAGCACAGACCTATAGTTGCGTGCTCTGTATATACAATTTTATCTTTGAGCGACTTTTGGATATGTTTGCCAACTATGACATTTCTGCTGCAAAAATTGAAGTGTGGCATAAAAATGTGCGATTTATACGACAAGCAAAATTTTAAGAAAGTTTTCAAAAAATAAGAATTTTCATGCGATCAGAGTTGCTTTTAATTCAATCAGCAAAGAAAAAATTTTGTACGATAGGATGATACCAATAACGCAATTTTGATGCGATTTTTTAAAACAGAATGTCGTATGAATGAAAAATACGACCGTCTAGGATAATGAAACGAGGTCTGAAGTTAAAGAGTAGAACTCATTTATGTTGATATTTGTGATCTGGGTCGGAAATAATTATTGCTTTTGTCTAAATACTAGATTTACTAAGTGAAACTTATTGCTGTTGTAAAAAAATTTATGCTAGGCGGAATTGAAATTTAATTCGCCAGGTTTCGTCTTATTTTCCGAACTTTTTCTTAAGGTAGTGAAACTGAAATAGCGGACCTAAGCAGCCATAGGTGTTGACTAAAGAGATTGCTATTATAATAGTTGTCTCATATCCTCTCAATTAAAATGGAGAGTAAAAAGTTAGTGATCTGTTGAGGCGTCTTTCCACATGGCAACGCTTAAAGAGAATCGAAAGTTGTGGCAAATGGAAAATTAAAGTGAACTCAAAAAAAAAAGGAATGCGATAAAGGATAATTATTTAAAATAGTTAGTGCAGAAATTCGGAGAAATACAATGGGTGTTGACGAAGCTTAACTGGCTTAAGGCCGAGCCACATTGAACACGTCATAAAGGTGGAATACCAATTCCTGCAAGTATCCTTTTATTAATTATATTATTAAAATTATGACGATAATTGAGAGCAGCTCCAAAAAGTCCTCTTTATGCCTGAATTTGTTTGAGCTGTTATCTTTCAATTGAAAAACCAGCACCAGAAAAACTTCAGTGCTGTGAAATATTAGCGTTTTGCTGGCAAATGTTAAATCAAAAGAAATTTATATTAACATCTTTGGAAGATCTTCTACTACAGTGGTTGCTAATAAACAATTTTAAAAATAGATGGTTTTAATAGAGGATGCCAAAACTGTGTACGCGTGGAAAGTTAATATTTCACTTTATAGACACAATAGTTGTATACCTCTCCTTTCCAGATCTTATGCATAATGATGTGCTGCAACTCTGGTAATGGTGGCAAACCTTTTCAAGAACGGAAAAGGACCTCCTTCATTAAAAAAGCCCATCAAGGTGGTTTGCATTTTAAAGTTGCAGTGACTTGGTTCGTCACTTAAAGAGAGACTCAGACTCTTTTTATATAACAATTCATTTGGTTCTCTGTAGTATATCCTTCTTATTTCCTTTCATGTTATATTACACCTTTCGCAAAACCATCTGAGAATTTTAAGCACAGTAAACATATTCTTTCGCTATTCCCAAACTAAACTTTCAGTCTTAAAATTATTATTCGGTAATTTTTAATTGTTTTATATCTGGAGACTGACTCCAGCTTATTAAATTAAATTAAATTTATTTTAAAGAAATATGTGGAGGAAGGTATCCTCCATAAAAGTAATTTTTATTAATTGACATTGCCAACTACAAGACTGAGATCGCTATTTTGATGAGAGCAGTTACTGAACACCTGAGGATTTAAATTCGTTACAAATATGTAGGGGAAGGTATCCTCCATAGGAGTAATATTTATTAATTGACATCAGCCAACTACAAGACTGAGATCGCTATTTTGATGGGAGCAGTTAATGAATGCCTGAGGATTTACATTCCTTGAAAATTTTTAGGGGAAGGTATCCTCCATAGGAGTAATATTTATTAATTGAAATTAGCCATTAGCTCTCTATTTTGATGAGAGCAGTTACTGAACGCCTCAGTTACTTACATTCCTTGAAAATATGTAGGGGAAGGTATCCTCCGTAGGAGTAATTTTTATTAATTGACATCAGCCAACTAAAAACTGGAGCCTCACTACAACTTTAGAGTAATTACTTTGATCTTGTCAGTATTAAGTGAGGCATTAAATTTTCTTTAAAAAAATATTTGGAGGAAGGTATCCCCCAAAGAGCTATTTTTAATTATTTTACATCTGCGCAGTACACTGCTGGGGTCACTATTTTCAGGACAACTGAAAATAAATACATATATTAAAAAAATATGTAGGGGAATGATACCCCGCAAATAGAGTAACTTTTATCATTTTATATCTATTGGTACTATTTTAATGGCAACAGTAACTCAACATTTAAGAAATTTATATTTTTTATAAAAAATTTATATTAATTTTACAATAATTTTATAAGAAAGCGTAGAGCGAGGGTAGAGGGCATAAAGAACAATTTGGAATTATCTGAAGAATTATGTTTTATTCTTAAAATTTTTCAAGATAATGTGCGCAACTAAAGCATCGCAGGCAGCAGTGCCATAATAATTACTCTGAGTATGTTGGCCGTAAACAAAGGCTTTCATTTACTCTAAAGCAACCAGATCACTTTTTTTTTTTTTTTTTTTTTTTTTTTTTTTTTTTTGTTTAAAAAATGTTTACGAGTATAATTAAACAATTTCCGTCGGCAAGAATAATAAAATTAAAATAAAAAATCTAGAGAATTTTGTTGGAAACGTATTATTAATTTTAATTCTCTTTTTCTTGACGTTGTAAATTATAGATTTTCTTTAATACATTTTAACAATATACGAGTATTATTAAAAAAAAAAAGTATACTTAACTTTTTAAAAGTATTTAATAACACTACTGAGCACAATCACTTTATAAGAAATGCTTTAATCAACTTAATTTTTTTTTTTTTTATGCATACAAGTATTTATTGTGTGGACTCAAGAACAATTTTGACTCGTTTCAGTTTTACTTAATAATTTTTATTGTTGATTGTTGATTATTGTTTTTGTTTTTGGTTTTGGTTTTGGTTTTGTTTTAATTTTTTTCTTTCTTTGTTTATTTAGAAAGTTGTTTAATGGCTCTCCAAGAGCACGGTATGAAGTTCCTACTGATTGCAAATAATAACGTAGGAACTCTATACCTCGCTTATGGCAATAACCAGTTAATAAAAAACGTTGTTTCACAGTCTTTTCTACTTAATTTTAACTTATTTTATTAAATATTTATTTTATAGCTCCCATAATTTATTTATTGTATTTAATTATAGAGCTGGATTAAAAAAAAAACAAAAACAATTTATAATTTGTTAATGATAAAACGAAAAAAAAAACAGCAACACACACTTAAAGTATTAATGAGGGTTCAAAACAACATGATAAATAAATTAAATTAATTAAATTCATTTGCTGGAAAAATAAGAAACAACTCACCGTTAATCCATTTATGGGAGCTGGTCTTTTAATTTGCGTTATAATTTTTTTCGCTCTGAAATAATTTCTTAAAAATTCACGTAGCAAATTTTCTGAACGTAATGCCGATGACGCGTTAGAAGGGAGCGGGCGAGACGACGCTACACTGTCAGACTAATAAATTTAAATGACAAAAGATGAGCAAATTATGGGCTTATGAAATAAAATAAAGTTTATAATGCAGTGTAAAAATATACGAATTAGGGAGGTACCCATCTAACGGAAATTTTTTTCAAATCTGTCTACCTTGTAAAATATAGAATTTTGTTCCTCATTTAAACTAACAAAAAAAAAAAGGGCTTTGAGTGTACTTGTTATCCTTAAAACCACAATGCAACGTTCCTCTGAGAGGAGCATTCAGTTTGTATGACTGGAATAGCTAAGCAGTGGATATTCATTTTAATTCACTATTTTCATTACATTAAAGAATACTTCTGTCAAAATTGTCAGTTGGTGTAAATAAACAACTTTATAATTTTTAGCTGTTGCGGCATATAAGCAGAGAAGGACGACCTCTGAAAAGATATTTGTTTAAGCCTACGAGTTTAAGGCTACGTTATCCTTTCTCATCGTATATTTTTATGTAGTTGAAAATTGAATTTAACAAACTTTATTTTTTTTAATAAAAAAAATTCTGATACAGATATTTATAAAATTTATAATATTATATATATATCATGTTATCCTTATAGTCCTCCTCTAAATTTAGATTAGCCAAAAATTCATAAACCAATTTTTTGTATTTTTTTTTAATTTTTCTTCCTTTTTCGTTGGTTACAATGCGCGAAATATTCCCCCTCCTTATAGTCCTTCTCTTAATTTTATTTAGCTAAAAATTCATAAACCAATTTTTTGTAATTTTTTTTAATTTTTCTTCCTTTTTCGCGGGCTTGATTTCGCGATATAGTTTTAATATTTTACTATGAGTTTTTCAGGATTTCTCTCATTGCTCGTATAAATGGCAGGTTTTCCATGCCTGCAACCAAAATCACGTTTAGCAATGGAAACACAAGAAAATATCTCTGCTCAAATATCAACGAATTTTTTCCTTGAGTGTAGCTTTTTTTTTTTTGCTGTTTTCGTTTGGTGTTTCATACCAACAACATCGAAATAAAATCGGCAAATATTGACGATGACAAAGAATGAGATGAAATATTTGCTGTGCATGGATTTATCTGACTAAGCAAATAATAAAAGACAAACTCTTTTTTTTTCAAAAAAAAAAAAATAAAAAAAAACTTTTATGCATTTTTATAGAAATGCGTTGCCTTTTTGTTCGCAAGAACACACCCATTTTTCTGTTTCTTTTTTTTTCTTTACATTTTTTATTTACATTATAAATGGTATATATTTAACAAACACTGGCAAATGATCCCCAATACACGCACTTATTACTGTACCCAGCAAACATTCGCAGTTGTTTTGAAGTTTTTCAGCAGAGCAGCTGGCATTATAACAAATAATTAAATTTCGAAAATGCATTTTGTTATACAGAAGTTTAAATATGTTTTTTGTTTGTTCAAGAGAACAAAGCTGGTTTGAAACAGATTAGCTGGCACCTCTTTAGAAGATGGTTTGCTGGGTTGTATTTATTTACCAGATTTACAGTTGTATATTGTAAAAATGTGCGCATTTCTGAAAACTGTTATTAATTTCACAGAAAAAGAAAAAAAAAATTTGCCGTTTTACACTCAACAAAGTGGAGCAAACAAGGAAAACCAAAAAAAAAAAAAAAAAATTAATTTTTGATTATAATTTTTTTTGGCAGAAAATTTCTTGTTAATATAATTTTTTTTTTTAAATTTAATTTATATTTATTTTTCAGATTTTTATTGCAATATATTTTTTAATAATTTTCTGTGCGACTAAATTCCATGACCACATTCACCGAGAGCTGCTTGACGTAAACTGAGCTTAATAACGAGACACAAAGTATGTAAAGTTGGTCTGTCAGACTGACGGCTGACAATGGCAGTGTTGCTTATGCGCTGTCGCATACTGGCAATTGCGCTGATGAGACGACAACAATCGCGATAAAAATCTCATAAATATGTTTTTTTCATTTTTTTTCCTGTATATAAATATAAATAAATTCAATAGATTTTAAAGGGAAGTTGAAGTTTGTAGTTTGTCAAATAATTATTTCGGTTAGTTTAATCCTGCTTTCCTTTTTAAAGGACTTCACAGGCTCACTAAGAATTCACACACAATAAATAAAACATTAAAGGGGAATTCTCTTCACTTTTACTTTTTGGCCCTAATGTAGTTTCATTTTTATCTTATAAAATAATGCAAAATATAAAAAATTTGAAATACAGAAATTTAATAAAAATTACTTAAAAAAATAATTGAAATAATTAAATAATAAAAAATAATTAAATTTAAAAATTCGAAATTTTTGCGTTCTAGATGTTAAATATTAAATTTGACGAATCTCTACTACGATTAAATTTTAAGCAAAAAATAAAATAAATAAAAATAAAATAATATGGATTATAAAATTTAAGCAAATAAAATAAAAATGAAAATTTTTTAAGTAAATTATTTCGACTTGAGTTCAACTCTTCAATTTGCCTAATAACTTCTCAATTTATTTTTATACAATTTTTTTTTAAATTAATTAAATTTTAAATTTAAATTAATTACTTGCTTTTAATTATTTAATTATAATAAAAATAAGCAAAAATAATAAATTATATAAATAGTTTGAGCCCTATTCAGGAAATGAACTCAAGTCAGATTTAGTTACTTGAAGGAATCAAAATTAAAAAAAAAATAATTATAAATAAATAATTAATCAAAATTTATAAATTTAATTAAAGTTGTCAATATATTTAATAATTTCCTTTATAGTAATTATTAATTCCTGACCATAAATTATTTTTTTATTATACATACATATATAGTTTATTTTTAAGGCTTTAGGTCAATTAATTAATTAATTGTTTTTACAATTGCAATATGACAAAATTTTGAATACCTTTTTTAATATACATAAATAAAATAAACTTAATTAAAAGGTTGTAAACAAAATAATAATGAAAAATTTTAAAATATATTTTGGAATTAAAAAAAAAATTAAATTATTAATGGAAACAAGCAAATCGAGGAGAATAAGAAGAACAGAAGTTTCATTTGCTGAGCCATAAACTCTCTTCTCGCTATTTGGCCAGCAAAATGAAAAATTTTATTGAAAATATTATAAAATTACAAAAAGAAACAAATTAACCGAAAGGAATTTCGCTGTACACTCGCAGTGTCGCTGAACGCCTCAATTCTGACTTATTCATTCCTTCAGCTTTCAATTTTATTTTTCTACTATTAAATGTCGCGCTGATTGCATCGTAACTAAAACTGAAACTGATCCCAAAGAATACTTTTTTTTAATTTTTTTTTTTTTATTATTGGGTTAAAAGTATCAACTTATTTGTCTACTTTTAATACGTTAAATATTTAAAAATATTCTTCGTCGCCTTGGCAACAACATTTGCAAGCACTCAATTTTTTTTTTCGCAGAGCTTCAAGATAAACTATAAAACTTTTTATAGCTTTAAGTGCACACTCACTTTATGTAGCGTAGCAAACCCATCAGCTGATAAAATTATACAGTGTGCAGCCAGTCAGTCGCACAGCACAGGAACGCTGTGTGTGACATGTTTTAAATACTTCAGATTTATTTTATTTTATACTTTTTTTTTACGTGTTAACTTATTAAATTTAAATGCTGTTCTAGTCTTCTAATAAGATATTTAATTTGTATTTAATGCTTGTCAGGTAAAACAACCCCTGCTATAAATGTGAGTGACACCCTTCTGAAAGGGGCGGAGCTAATAGTGGAAAACTGTATTGAACGAAAGGAAGCCAGCAGTGACATGAGATAAAATTTTGAAAAATCTATAATCGAAAATATTAGATGGGTGCCAGCCAGCATTATTGAAAATGGTGGTTAAGGGAAAATATATTTCTCCCTGCAGTGTTAGAAGGGTGGGTTGGGTTTTAAGCGAAAAAGAAAAATGTCGGAGTTGTTTATTAAAAGGTTTTCTAATGGTTTTACAAATAATTTACTAAGAAGTAAATTTTGATTACGTGGCGTAAAAGTATTGCCAATTCAAAAAAGGGTTATCTCCCTAATGTTAATTTCCCGTTAGGAAAACTTTTAGCCTTTTTAATTTAAAATGTTATATTGAATTAACGGCAGGGAACGCTTTTGTGTAAAGAACTTCATTCTGTTAGAATTTCTTTAATAAGACAAACACCTGAGTTGACTGCATTAGAAATCGGTCCATGTTAATTAGAAGACTATGGCGCAGTACAGGCAGAGCCAACGATATTGAGAAGGTTGCTTTGAAATTCTTAAAGCCTTTAGGGAAATTAGGCAGAGCATTATTATATTTATAAACTAAAATTTCCGGCGTTATATTAACAGAAAAAAATTGTTAACTGTTTTCTATGTGAAATAATAACACTGACATTTTAATGATAATTTAAAAAATATATATGTATATATCAAACTATATATAGACTAATCAGTCTTCAGACTATTTTAGGTTACAAATTCTGTCTTCTAGAATTTTTTTTTTTTTTTTTGAAATTCTAAAATTTATTAATATTTGAGACATACGAGTACAACTCCCAATTTATTTCTAATTAATTATTTTCTTCGTTTTATAGTTTTGAAAAAGATTTTGCAAGGTAATTCACAAGATTTGAGATAAGTGGAGTTTAAAGGCATAGAGTCTAGCTTAAACACACAACACCAACAACAAGTAAAAAATTAATTTTTAATTTTTCTCTGGGATTTTTAAATATAATTAAATTTTTTTTTTTTTTGTTATTAAAAACTGCTGCGCAACTGCTGGCAAAATTAAAAGTACTTTTAATGCAAACTCAATGAGAGTTTGAACGCGAGCAACTTTGCCTTGAAACAGCTGAATGTTTTGAAGTTCTTAGCAAGGTGACTTGCGCCTCTCCATAGGCCAGTTTTTAGTCTTACATTTTTATATTAATTATTTTTTCCCCCCCCCCCCCATTTCATAACAATTAGGAAACTGTGGAGAAAAACATTTTCCCTGCCCTCAACGAACTTGGCCCGATGCATTTTCCAATAACAATTCCTCTTAAAAGCAAGTTTTCATTTTGCAACGGCTGTTGGCAACAACATTTCATTTAAATCATTTTAATTACAATGTTTTTGCATTCATTCGATTTCATTTAATTTATAACACACCCAACCACCCACTCACTCACTCACTCACTCAGTCGGTCACTGCCAGCCCACTGTGCACTCAATTCGATTCGACCATCAAATGAAACTATTAAAAATATTTTAAATAAATAATACACATCTTTCATATTTTCGTATACGCAAAAGTAATTAAAATATTGAAATAAATGCTTTTGCCATAAAACATGCACCAGATGCAGCAGATGGAGCCAAAAGAAAAAAAAATATATAAAAAAATATAAAAAAAATATATATAGAAAAAAAGCAATACAAAATATTTTTCCTGATCGTAAAAAAAAATTTTTTTGTTGCCAAGTCGATTCTTGTGTTAATTTTAGATTCGCACACATACACACATGCACATTTGAACTGTGCGAATAATGAAAAATAAATTATATATATATAAAAAAGCAGCAACAACAGCAACAACAAAAATTATAATAAAAACTGAAACACTTTAATCGTTGATAAGTGCAATAAAAAATTTACTGTTTGTTTTTTATTCTATTTTTCATTTGATATCAAAATAGAAATTGAAAAAAAGTGGCATTGCTGGTACGGACATGATAAAAATAATAAAGAAAAATTTATTAAATACATTATTTTAATAAAAAAAGAAAAAAACAAAAAAAAAAACAATCAATCAGCCAAGGAAGGCATTACCGAATCGCAGCAAAGAATCTTGTGCAATGCAATAAAATTGTGCAAGCCCAGCCAAGGCCTGCCTCCTTCAGGCCAATACTCTCAAGCTAGCATGCTAGCCCCACCACTACCCTACGCGGCTTCTCAAGTGAGCTGCTGTCTAACGATTTTAAAAGCCACCAAAAAAACTATTTCACTACAAACTTTATTTTAAGCGGCTCTCATTAAAGTTTATTAAAGTTTAAAGTTCTTATTTTTTACGCTCATAGAAAATTCGTACTTTAGACGAACTCTGATAATATTGTATTTATAAACGACACGGTTCAAAGTGTGCTGGGGGAAAGTGCAAGCAAGCCATATCAAAGTATTACAAAAATGATTGTAAGTTATTAAACTATTTTTATATAATTTAACATCATCATTTACAAGTTAAATAAAATATAATTTATAAAATAATTTAAAAATTAAACAAAGTAAATTTATTGTAAATAATTCTTCCTTGAATTTAAGAATGAGAGCAATAGAAAACTTTAGCAAGAAAACTTTGCTGCGTTGAAGATCAAGTCACATGGAATAGGTCGTAAGCATACTTTGTACTTTTCTAACGCACAGCTAAGTTACAATCGTTACGTGTCTGAAGTTGGCCAACTTTTAACTTTTTGCATACCTTCAGTACTTTAACACGTGTCAACACGTTGAGTTAGTGGTCAAGAAAAAGGCAAAAATGGAAAATAAAGTGTGCCCATGTCGGTACAGTAAAAGTATACTTCAAGGATCTTTATTATCCTGCGGAGTCATACTATTCATTCAAAGGAAAATCTGATGCGAGATTCCATGCAAGAGTTGAAAACATTAGATCAAAATGACTTTGTAGCTGACACACTGTCATAAAAATATGATGCAAAGCAGTTTGTTTTTGTTCAACTCTTTCAAGGAAATGCAACTCTGATCGCATGGAAATAATCACTTGTGAAAATTGTACGATGTGGCCATAAAAAAGAAAACTCTCACACAGATGCATTATAAGTCCACACTATCCAACTTTTTTTTAGCAGGCATGCTATATTTGACAGATCATACGATTGTGTAGGATAGTGTATTTCAATGTTAAAATATTTCTTTTAATATTCCTTTATAACTTTTTAGTTCAAATTTTTAAAATTCTCTTAAATTAAAATTTTCTTACTCAACTCCGAACGCTAATCGGACATCTGATGGACAACTTCGTAAAGGATTTTTAAATGAATTATTTTTCTCAAACAAAAACTAAATTGGGAAAACCAGAATCAGCTGACGGTAATCGAAACTTTCACTTCGAAGCTTTTTCTTGGCTTAATGTTTTCATTGTTTTTATATGCGCAATTCCTCGATTGAATTAAGAAAATCCTTAAATTTTACATTCATATAAATTTGATCGTGAAGAAAACAAACGAAAACAAAAAATGTTTAATTACATTGAGGACGCGTGAAATTTTAAAAGGATCCCCTCAGAAAAACTCCAAGCTGCCCCAAAAATATTACATAAAATTATTTAATTTTTTTTTTTAAATACACTGAAATTTATTAGTGTTGGATATCAGCAGATCATGAGAGAACCTTTAAGGAGTTGACATTGGCACTTAGCCAAAGGCGAGTATAAAAAATATCGTCAGCTGAAATTCATAACTAGACTTAATTTTTATCAGATAACATTTCATGCCAGTGTTAGAATGTATTATTTTTTTAATTTTTTTTTAAACTTTTAAATTTTTTTATTAGGAAAAGTGTGATATAAAATTTTTTCTAATTAATTGCAGTGGGTTTAAAAAAATTTATATTATTTTTTTGAAAATATTTTTTATTCAAATCCTTTGAGACAGGCAGACAATATTTGAAAATTATTTTTTTTTTAGGCGAAGTTAATGAGAAATCAATTTATTTTTGTGTAGGCAATGTGTGTGCTTTTGCTACATTAAGACAAGTGACGGACTTTGCGTCGCTTCGACAATGAGAAATAGTTTTGATCATGATCACGTAAAGCTATATGTGTCATAGAGCAATAAATCAGCTGATAAGCTTTCATCTGCTGGCAATAAGAATTAAATGCTGCAAACTCCTGTCACTCTGCCTCTCTTTACGAGCCAGTTTTTGCTGACGGCAGCTAAAAAAGAGCAGATATGTGGATTGTAAGTGGCTTTTAGACTTCGCTAAAATATAAAACTTGTCTTGAAAGATTTGCCAGCCCACATTGAATACAATCTGGACCCACTGAAAGCAAAAGTATGCTCGAATCCGATGCGAACTAACGCAAAGCGAGTGCCCTTCTGCTTCACTTCTAACCAACCACCAATTCCCCAAAAAGCAATCAAACCAAGAATTTCGTAACCAGCCTAAGGCGCTGCCCGAATATAACGATCAATTTAATTTTTCTACTTTTCATTGACGCATTAAAACCGAATACCTTTTCGAAAAGCTGCATTTTCCATTTACTCTATGTATTTACAAATTCCGATACTAAAATACTTTCTGTTGAGAAATTTTGAAATTTGAAAATAAAAACTTGTCTATCAAACATTTCCGATTACGTAAAAGCTTACAAAATATTGTTTTCAAATGAAATTGGATTTCACACATTAAAAGACATGCATTAATGAGCACTTTAAATTAACCGAATGTTTGTAAATCGATTTTATATGGAAATTTGATTTGTCTACGCATAAATTAAACTGAAACTAGAAAAAAAAAAAAAAATTAATAAGCAAAGGTTGTAGGAAGGCGACATTTTAAAGCCAAAGCTCAATGAGTAGATGGAAGCAATATTTAAGTTTGATTGTAAGCGCATTTAAATAAAAGCTCTTGTCTATGATTTTTGTCAACAAGTAAATTGTTGGCTTCTCCATAATAAATTTAAATAGTTTTTTTTTTATTATTAACAAAAAGGGATAACGAATGTGAAACGCTTTTAGGAGATGCGGTATAATTTGGCGGCATATTTTTAAAAATTTGATGATGTCACGCTGAATGTTTTCGGTGTTTTTTATACATAAAGCTTCCATAAGCCAAGCCAAGAGCTTTTTTTTTATAATTATAATGTTTGGCTGTAATAAGTACGCAGCAGCTTTTCTAAAGGAAACTTTGCCATTAGCAGCGTCTGTAATTCGACAAAAGGGGCAGGCTTAAATTTAGTAACAAATTCTACAGAAAGCACTCATTCACGTGGCGCAATATGTTTCCTATCTAAAGCTAAAGCTTTGCGTTTCTGGTAGTTTCTTTACATATTTATTTAAGACTTATCATTTTGTGATTTACTGCAATTAAGCAAATGAGAATCCAAACATGTGATAATTAAAGGCCTGTTTAGAATATGAAACTTTTGCAGTGCAGCTTTAGGAATTTCCATAATTCTTTATAATTTCTGCACATACCCCAAAACAAAATATCCCTGGTGCAACAAAGTAATAGGGCAAATATTTCATAATGGGACCAGGCACTAGGTGGTTGCTTCTACACCTCCTGATTTAAATTTCTTTCGAATATTCGATACTCGTATTATATAAATGTCGTATGATTTCTTTTCAAATTGCATTTCAGCCAAAATTTACATTTTAACTTTCAATATTAATTCTCATCTCCGTTAAGCCTTCTACAAATAGATGCTAGCTAATGCTAACCTATTTCTAATTCTTCACCACAAATTATTACATTTGAGGGAATCCTTCTTTGCTGGTAATTGTAAACTCAGAGTTAATATTTTAACAACTCGCTAAGAATTAAATGAGAATTATATTAAACAATATATAAACTTAGTTAATTTATTACTTTTTCTTCAGCTAACGCTTTCTCGTGTAGAGTCAATATTTTCTAAGAAATGCCATGAATCTGCCAATTCGTGGAAAGCAAAGAATTTAGTTGCACAAATTGCCCACTTCACTTTCTCTCAGTGCAATAAAAGAGGCCCTACCACAGACAGCTAAGAGCAGGAATATTTCCGCTAGGAGTACGACTTCCAGCTTTAAATTTTCCATTAGAAAAAATTATTTCACTGTTAATGATTAAACAGCACATGCTACACCATATGATTGCTACCTTGTTGCTGTAATAATTAGAGTGCCTCGGCAGGCTAGCTTACGAAATGCTAGCCTAATCATCATCATCATCATCATTTTTGGCCATATCACGCAATTAAATTTGTTTTTTTTGCTTTTAATTAAAAAAGTTGTATGCGCAACACCTTTAAGTTATCAAAGTCTGGCTTTCATCACAAAGCATGAAGCCATTAAATCAAACTAATAATAATTTATTTAAATTAGCGGAACGAAATAGCATTGTTATATTCGGCCTCAACACCAACCAACACAATTAAAGTTAAAGTGGCTTTGGTTTCAACACTTTTTGGTTGTATGAATGATTAAAGTCAAAAAAAAAAAAAAAAAAAAAATTGGCTCTGCATGTTTTCTCAATGCTAGATTTCATGGATGCTGATATGCCAAATCATCAGTAGACGTGGAAGTATATTTTTAAAGAGTCTCATTATTAACGGCTTTATACGGAAACAATCAGGAAGGAAATGAGAATTGCAAGTGTTTATTAGCATTCAGCAAATAATTATATTTCTAAACGAGACTGTAGTTTACTCTATGAAACAGCTGCGTTACCAAAAACCACGCCCTATTCAAGCGAAGCTACTCAAGCCTAATATTTTGCATGGCAATAGCCTTCATTACCAGGCTTCATTAGGCTCTGTAATATATTACTGCCAAAATACCGCATGATCTGTTGAACTGCAGGTAAACACGTGAGGCAATAACGCAACGGAACGATGCTCCGAATACCATATTTTATATTATTTCGTGAAAAAGCTTTATTGCTTACACATAAGGCGCGTCTGCGTTTACATTAGTAAATAAAAGAATCTGGTCAGCTCAAGCATTTTTTGGCGCCAACACCAAATTGTGCAATAATTAAAAAATTTCGTATAGATTCATTAAGTTATTTCTACTGTCTACAGTGTAATGATTATTAGCAATCGTATACTCTGTTAAACTGTTGCTTGTAAAACGTCATATCTCACAAATTACAACTTTTTCCTTTTAATATATTTTGAAATATTCCAACGAGCTGATCTCTTGCACATTCGTTCAAGTGACCTTATTATCGTATAAAAATATTATCAAAAACTTTGAAATAAAATTTTTTCTAATTAAAATACTGAGAGTCATTTGCCAGCAGCATGCACGTACATGTATTTACATGATTGTGTTGTACTTTGAAAGTTTCTAAAATGACGGAGAAAACTAAATTCTGAAATTACATACAAATTTTGAATTGAATATAAAGTGATCGCAAATGGGCTGACAGATGGATCTTTTGAGAGGAACTCAACTGAAATTAAATTTATAAAATAAAATAAAATTTTCATATTTTAATATTAATTTGTTCGTTGTCAATTTTGCTGAAAAAACATTTTTTTTAGGACTTCTTAAAGCAATAGAAAGTGTACCTGGTGACGGTTAAGAGCGCAAATGGAATTTTAATTTCTTGAACAAATGCGTACTTGAGGTATGGATTCAGATTCAGACTTTGCACATGTTTGTTCAGACTTTGCACATTTTTATTTGAAATAAATCATAAAATATTTAAATCGGCAATTTTTTTTAGTTTTTTTTAGTTTTCTTTTTTTTTTGTTAATATTATATTTTTCTTTTAAATAAACTTTGTCATTTTAGCAGGATAATCTTTTTTTTTTCTTAAGTTTTTTAAGCTGTTTATTTATTTATTTGGCCAGTTTTTTTTTTCTTTTTTAATAAAAAAAAAATTAATAACGTTTATTTTAATTCATTATAACACTACGAGTTAGTTGAAGCACGCAAAGTTCTTTTTTTTTATTGAATGTTTGATGCTCGTGCCTCGTTTTATAGACCGTTTTTAAAACAAAAAAAAAAAAAAAAAAAAAAAAATTATAATAATAAACACTTTACTGGATTTTTCTTTTTTAATACGCGGCTATTTTTAAAGTGGAGTCTGATAGATATGACTGGCGGAAGGAAGCAAGAGTAATTGCATATGTTGCAGCGGCAAAGACAAAAAGTCAACTGACTGAAGTAAACAGAAGAAACGAAAAGCCAAGCTGCCATTGTGCCAGCAACAGAAGTTACAGACAGCAGTTGTTTTAAGCAGCAACAGCAATAGAAGTAGAAGTAGAAGTAGCAGCAGCAGCAGCATTTACTGAAAAGCAGCCACATACGATACGAGCACGTATAACGGATACTACATACATTAACATTTCCTATTTTATATGTTTATGTATTTAACACAGTCTCTCATTTAGTTAACCAACACTTTTAACTTTTTTCTTTTCAACCAAAAAAAAAAAAAAAAGTAAAAAATAAAAAAAAAATCTCTTGCATACTCAAGCACTCACACATGCACGGGCTTAACACTCACGCAAAACCCAATAACAGTTTTTTCTCGTTAAGCTGGTGTGTGTTAAACCAGTAACACAAGTGCATTTGAGACAACGAGAAGAACAGCAACAACAATTGTATCTGCACAGGCGATTAGAAAATATCAGCAAAATGTTAAATAAGAAATAATAACGGTCTTTCAAAGTTGGCAGGCGCTTTAAGGCAGGATAATGAAATTAACAAACGTTGGCCCGCCAGTAGGAAAGGCACCATTTGCTGCTTGACGAAATTAAAAATTTTCTAACATTTTAACAAGCGCAATTTTCTTTTAATTTTTTCCATTTTCATTTCAGCAATTAATTTCTATTAAAGTTGATTTCGTTATAACTTTCTATACAAGCACGTTTTATATTAAAGTTGCAAGTTTCAAATAAAAATTTTCTAACGCTTATTCAACGTTTGTTAACCGTCAAAAAACAACGTAGTAAACGAGACAACGGCTGTCGCAAGACTAAATTTTCTTATAAACATTTAGCTAACATTAAGGCCTCACTAAAGCAGCCACACACAAACGGACCCGTTTGCATTTATTTTGCAGCAGTGAGCAAAGGACTGAGTGGGCAAGTGAGTGAGTGAGTGAGTAAGGGAGCATTATTGTTTAGTATAAAGATGGTGGTAGTTTTAATACAGCCGCATATCTACGTACAGGCATACTGCACACATCACTCATTCACACATACACAAAGGCTCTGTCAACAGCAGAGACTTGCATTAGTGCAATGTGAATGCATTAAAGAGACACTTAAAACTCTGTTGAGTGAAAACGCAGAGAAGGAGCAAAACAGAAACAGTCTGGCTGGCTGCTTAACAGTTTCAATAACAAAAACCATAGAAAATAAAATACTCACTCCTCTTTATCATAGGCAAGTGCTCAGCGAAACATTTGAGTGACTTTGGATTTGTATGGCCGTGTATTTGCATCTCCTTCGTTTCTACGAGTATGTTGATAATAAAAGCTCGTCAAATTTTTTTTCCAGCAAGCAGAGTATAATATGTAATTGCACTCATTTAAACTAGAAAAAAATTACATAAATAATAATAATAATAATAATAATTAATAGGGAGAGTAGTACATGGAGAGTATAAACTACAAATGGCATTATTTAGTTTTTATTATAAAACCGATTATATTCGTAAGAGTTTTTTGTGAAAAGCTAAAATGTTGCCAGCAATAACTACAACAGCAACAGCGGCAACGATAACGACAACGAAAACAAGAACGAGAACGACAACGCCAACGACAACGACCATAATCAGTCTTAATCTTAGTGGTTGTTGTTGTTAAAAATAACAAATCAGTTTGTAGCTTTGTCGCCGAGGTTTTTACTTTTTTGGTTTTGATTTTGCTGTTTGTACTATTTTTCATCTTTTCTGTTTTCAACGGTGTGCTTTTGCTTTTCGAGAGGTGTGCATGTGTAGGCTTTTCATATTTTGCTTTATTAGATTTTCTTGCTGGCTTTTTCTCTTTTTTTTTTTTGTATTTGATAGGCTCCTACATGCACATATTCATACGTGTGCATGGGGCCATGCATACATACATGCGTGCATTATCTGTTCGTCTGTTTTTCTAGCAAGTATTTACGTTTACGCTTTATAGAGCGGAGGTGAAAGCTATAGGAAAACAGAACACTCATACACACATGCATACATAAAACGTTTTCGAGCTCTTTACTTTTCTTCTTTATTTTTAATGTAAATAATTTTGTTTTCTTAATGTTTCAAGCATCCAACGGCAATAAAAAAACCAAATACAAAAAAAAAAACAACATTTGCTACGACATTACGCATGATTAAGCAGTTCTTATTTCAAATCACTGTACAAACAGTTATGTATGTACGAGGGCCTTTATTTTTTGTTTACTTAAAAGTGATGAAAATAATAGCGGTGCCCAGCAAAAGCACTTCCCCTCTTTTGTATTAACAACCTTAGCATTAGCTCAAGGAAGTTGTACATTTATCATATGACCAAATACATTAGTTGCATGATATATTTTCATAACAAATATTTTCATGAAAATTACATTACTTGAATTAATTGCTTTTTATTAGAATTTACGAAAACTATGCGCAAGTCCACGCAAAAAATAGTTAGACATTTTGTAAACTTCCTGAAATAAAAAACCAATCCTACAATAGTCTGTAACAAAAGTGCGATCTCTCCTTTTTCCAAAGTAACTTCTCAATTGTATAACATAAATCAGGTGTTCCAAAATTATAATGCAGTAAATTCTGCTAGAAAAATTTCATACAACCAGAACAATTTCAGCTCACACTCTCACAATATGTTTATCATTTTCTGTGTCGTCAGCAGAACTTGTAATGATAACTGATAGCTTTTAACTGATTTTTTGATATATGTAAGTGAAAAGCGAAAGAAGTATCTGTAAGAATTGAATTAATTAAAATACTAATAATAACAATAATAATAATAATAATAATAATAATAATAATAATAATAATAATAATAATAATAATAATAATAATAATAATAATAATACTAATAATAATACTAATAATAATAATAATAATAATAATAATAATAGTAATATTAATAATATTAATAATAATTCTCATATTAAGAAGACATATCAAAATTAATTTAATGAATATGCCATATATGTATCTCACTAATCGAAATATTTCTTTACAGGTAATATAATATAGCAGTTTAAATAAGACGCAACTAACCAAGTAAAGTTCATAAATGCCATGATACGCTAATCATTATTATAAAAAATGCCGCTGCGACTCACACCCATGACAAAAAGTTCATGCATACAATAAATAAATTCATTACCTTAATGAAACGATATATATTCCGTATGATGTGACAATGTTCTGCCGTATAATTGCAATTGCACATGTAAGTAATATTGAAACAAAACGCAGCAGTTAAAATTATGGTTAATTTGAATTAATTTTTGAAATAGTCGATAAAGGCAATGATTTACTAACATGTATAGTCGTACCACTCATTCACACGAAAATCGAATGTGATTCCATGCTAATTGAAAACATCGGCTCAAAATACCGTTTTAAATGACAAACTGTCACCCAGAAGTAAATACAACTCTCATCGTATGGAAATAATCATTTTATGAAACTTTTCTCAAACTTTTACACTTTCTAGAACTTGTTCAAAAAAAAAAAAAAAAAAAAAACTGTCACACAGATGCATTTTTACTGCACACTATAACAATTTTATATAACATATTTGACAAATCATACGGATTAAGTAGAATAGTAAAGCATGGCCTGGACAAATGAATGAAAATGGTTGCGAAAAATTTATATGAAATCCAGCCTGGAAAAATAAAATATATACATACATATTAATTTTAGATTTCTCTATGTATGTATGCTAGTATGTACTTGGCTCCTTGTCACAAAAGTGCCACGTTACTGATGAAGCCGTATAAAAACGTTTATATGTATGTAAACTTGAAAAAAAATGAAAAAAAAAATATTTTGCAGTTATTGATTTTATCTGAAAATCTCAGACTTGCTTATCACTGCCCATTAAATTTAACTGCCTCATTAAGAAAAAAAAACATATTTTTTGTAAACATTTTATTGAAACATTTTTTATGGGAAGTTGTTCAATAAAGCATTCATAAATCCAAAATCGTAAGCTATTAAATTAAAAATACACACTCTAAATCTGACACCATATTTGAAAAGTTTTAAAAGAAATTTTTAACCCGATCTCGCATAGCAACTAAATAATTATGTATGTATGTAGAGATGTATGGAAGTGTGTATGGCTTAATTTCAAAAGTTCTTGTCGTTCTACGCATACAATCTTTAAAAATATCAACAACAAATTTTGTACTATAAAAGCCAAAACAACAATAATTACTATAACGATAACAACAAACACTGCAACTAACTAATCATAGAATTTCGCGCCTTAATTTCTAATAAATATTCACATGTAGAAAATTATTTCAAACAACACAAACTGTGCGCCACACATAGTACAAACCAATACAAGTAGGCGCAATCAAGTGCGTACGCTTACCAGAATTTGCGTATGGCTCTGCGTGTGTGTGTGTGTGTGTGTTCGCAAACAAGTAAAAGAAAAACTAATTACACTAAAAACAATGAAAACACAAACCCACCCATAAACACGAACGCCAAATCTGAAGAGTTTTATGTGCATGTGTGTGTGTGTTTTGTACGTTGGCAAGTTTGTGTGTCAAAGCGTACACTTGTCGCTGTGGAGAAATTTTTTATATCAACAAATTATGAGTAAAAATATTTTTTTCATTTTTTTTTTTAAATGTGTTTTTGTTTTTATTTTCTTATTGGAAAAATCTTATTTCTGTTGCTTCAATTCAGTGTTGCCAAATTATTTCTAATTTAAGAAAAACAAAACAGGCACAACACACAAAACACACACACATTTTATTTTCCACTTTCTTTTCGTGTGTCATAAAATGATTGCCAAGAAGCAGCAGCAACAACAACAGTAAAATTTGACAATTATTTTTATTGTTTCCTTAAAAACAACAACATTTTCAATTAACAAAATAGATTTTAATGAGTTGCGCTGTTTTTGTTTTTGTTTTTGTGTAGGAAGTTTTGACCTTCATTTTGCCGTCGGCAAAACAGAAAAACCTTTTTATGCACAAATTGTACGTACGGATGTGAAATTGTGTTTGCGCGTGCAAACTTAAAACACAACTCTCCTTTATTACTATTTATTAATGGGTGTACGAGTAGTATTTGGTCGGCTGGAACCGATTTTCTCTCAGTTAGTTAACATTCAAAGCTGAATTGATTTTTTAGTGGCTTTTTGGTTGTAGCCCAAATATTTGACGAATCGATTCCATGTCAATTGACCTTTCAGGGTCATGAATACTCGTATTGCTTTATAGATTGTCGTGGCGAAATAGTTATTGCAGTAGTAACATCAGCTTTAGTAACTTTTCCTTTACCACAATCGCATCGTTCAAATAAATATACCGAAAAATCTCGAATTCGTTAAAAAGAGGATATCGCAGATGGGCCGCAGTATTTGTGGAGATCTTCCAATATTGAAGTTGATAAAAAGGACATCTCTAGAGAAGTCGAAACGAACTGTTCGGCCCAAGAATGAATGGTCGCTCATAGTAGCAACAATGAGGCACTGAAATGCAAACACATATACCGAAGATGGTACAGCAAATCAATAGCAAGGATTTCTTACACCCTCTTGTACGCAGTCAAGTAATTTCAAATTATATAAGAATTGTGTTCAATTTTCGCTCTAGTGTCGAAACACCAGCGACATTTAAAAGTTGTCTATAAATATTTTTAGAGGAGCATTTCTTGCAAGCAGCCCTTCAAAACTAAATCCATTTATTGTGAATTACAATTCCTCAAGAAATGTAGAAATATGAAAGAGAAAAAGAACTTAGAACTCAATAAACCAGATATACGGATTAATAATGATTCAAGTAAAAAGCAATTGAAAAGGACAGGACGTCTTGAATAAAAGCATATTTCTTATTTTATAAAAATTTTTTTTTTGATTATTGATTGAGAAACTTTTTTATGTTTTAAAGAGTTTCCTTACAGAATCTTCGGTTCACTAATCGGAAGTTTAAAATAACTAGTTTAGCTATTTGCTAGCTGGAAATGATTATCCTTTTTGCATGAGAAAATGTTAGAATAAAAAAATTTATAGCGGCAACCCCGGGGATTTTATTTTATTTTTTTTTTTTTAAGTAATGAAATATCGTTATTGTATTTATAAAAATCTTTATAATTTAATTTTGCGTTGGGTCAACATTTTACTAAAAACTAACAGCCCTTTACATCATCATGTTCATCATAATCATCATCGCCATCAAAAGTGGGAATGTCGCCAACAGCAGCAACAATACCAAAAATAAAAACGAAGAAGAAAACGAACACAACCAGCCACCAGGAGTAGACGGACGAACTCGTTCTTTCTTTGCATTTTATATCGGGATGATTATTTGTTGTTGTTTCTGCTTTTACTCGCATAAAATGAAAAACATAAACATCACATTTTCAGCACTCGCTGTTGTTCTTGTTGACGCTGTTTGTTTTTCAAAACGAATATCGTCAACAACAACAAAAAAAAAACTAAAAAAAAAAACAGAAACAGCAACAGCCACAGCAACAACAAAGAAGACAACAACGACATCAACTTTGTAAAATTAAGTTCGATGATCTGTTTACGATATTTTGCCGTTGCCGATGTTGATTTTTATTCTGCCGTTGCAGAATGTTGCTGCTGTTCGTACTGCTGCTGCTTTGTTGTATTTAGTGCTTGTTATTGTTATTATCGTTGTCGTTGCTGTTTGTTTTTGTGTTTCATAGGCCTTTCCATGCGTACACACGTACGTACGAACATGCCCATGCAAGCACACATCCCTACATGCATATTTACTTAAGTATGTACGTGGTTGTGTTCTTTCTTTTTAGATTGTTGCTCTTCCTTTTTGCTACGTTTTTGTTGCTGTTGCTGCTGCTGCTGCTATGTGAATTGCATTTAGCCATATACACACAGCCACGCATATATATTTGCATACATACAAACGCCAGTTCATAACACAACTTGTTCATTTTCATATCTATACATATACATATGTATATATGTTTGTATATATATATATATATATATATATATATATGTATATGTGTATGTGTGTTTTTGTGCATGGATATGCTTGTTGGTCATTGACTGTTTCAGAAAAATAAAATTTATAATAAAAACACGCCAACCAGCCCAGCCCAGCACAGCACAGCCCAGCCCATAGATGATGGTCTCATCATCATCGTCTTCAACATTATCATCATCTTCATTATGATTTGCCTTGATCGTGATCATCATCATGAGTTGTCAAATTGTGATAAAAAAAAACACACTGCCTTCTCACTGCTAAAGCCTTTTTTGGACTTGGCCCAAGACCACTAGAAGTTTCTTATCACAAACGAATGTTGTTCAACGATATTGATGACCTCTAAAATTGATCATCATCGTCTTTGGAATTTTAATTAAACTTTGCTGTTGCTTACATGATTGATCAACTCTGTACGTAGATGCTTTCAAGTTTTTCTAACGTTCCTTGCAGTGCAATAAAATTGTCCGAAGGCTACTGAATAACTTCAATTTCAAAAAATTAAAATTATTTTCTATTTTTGAAGGAAAATAATTTTTTTTGTTTTTAATAAAAAAATTTTTAAAAATTTAGAAATATTTTAATTACAAAAATTGTTGTTTTTTGCCTGCTATTTTTTCCAAATTCGTATAATAATAATATGAATAT